>RJWH01000634.1:0-442360 GCA_004363575.1 Solenodon paradoxus | reverse complement strand
TTTTTTCTCTATGGTTCACTGGAGCTCACGTTTGCTTGATGGACTAACCATGGAAATTGAAGTTTCACATGATGAAAGGCAACAGGTAAGTCCCCTTCTGCTTGACAGGATGATTGCGCAGGCTGACACTTCTGGTGAGGCAACTGGAGAAAGTCTCACACATTCCCTTATGCTTCCCTTGTATTCTTTTTTTTTCTGGGTTTTACATTGTCCAGTTCAGCTGCTCAGGAACATCTTGGTCTCTTGTTGTTTGGCCAGATTTGGGAGTTATCAGAATATAGTCTGCATGGAGACTTGCATATTTTTGTGTACAAGCTTGTTTCAAGGTCATTGACTGCACTACACACCCCAAATTTGCCTTTCATGTCATCCACAGCCAGCAGATCCTAACATCCATTTTGACATAAGAAAAAAAAATCTAGCTTCAAAAGTATTTCTTACATTATTTGAGTATATCTGCACTTGTTTTACATAAAATTTCTTATATTAAAATATGGTGTAAAATAGAATACTTTTTAGAATGACTAGTCCATATTTTATTCATTAAGCAAAAATACTGAAAAAACTTACTAACTGTAATGTCACACTGCAAAGTATGAAAAGGGCAAGTTAAATACAAAATTTAGGGACCTATATGCTTTCAGAACTATAAGTTCACATTTAAAGAGATAAAAGTGACTTTGCTGAAACATTTTCTATCTTTCTTTCTTGTATTGTAATATTTTTTGCTTTATATAAATTACTCAAAGTATGTTTTGCAAATAGTCATTGAAGACATCTCTTATTTTATTAGGAAAATAAGTTTAGACTATATTTTAAAGACAACTGAAGAAATACTGAAAGATATACCAAATTCTCATTTAACTTTCTGTACATTTCTAAAATGCAACATTGGAGGATGATGTAATTTATATTAGCAGATAACTCACTTTCAATATATTAATTATAAAATATACCACTCAGGTGAGGATGGAATACTGAGCTATGACCCAGAGTATGGGCTGAGAGTCGTGTTTGCCAAATTTCCTAAGCAAGTGGAGTAGAAAGAAATGGAACTATGTGAGAATTGACCTGGAAATGCATTAAATCCAGGAGGTGGAGAAGGGAATAAAAAGAAAGACTTAATTCCTCACTGGAGAGAAGCTTTCTAATTATGCAAAACGTTTCTGTGGAAAACATCCCTTAAAGAAGTAATATCCGGTTCTAAAACTGTGTTCCTGACACAGTCAAGTAAGTTTCTACTGAAAGTTCTATAACTAAAAGGAAATAAGGATCCTGAAAAACTATGAAGAATTTTGACTCCAGTAAGTAACATACATAAGTCTATAGTTTTGAGGTTGGATTGCCATCCAAGGCAGAAACTACAGATAGCTGTGAATGGACGTTTCTTTGCTCACATGGATGCCACAGAGACCCGAGGTACCACTGTGCTGTCCTCGGTAGTTTCGAATCAAACCATTTTCAGGATATTAATGTTACAGATGTCATAATAAAAATAAACAACGGTGACCAGAAGCTAAGTATAATTATTGCAAGTAAATCGAAAAGCTAAATTTATATGAGGGTGCCCTAAAAATTGAACGTGATACGTGGTGGTTTAAAGTAGATAATTAGAAAATAACCTTTTAAAAGAAAGTAGACGATTCTAAAATTAATTTCAAGAAATGATATAGAAGAATTAATAGGCTTTAGAAACCATAAGGTTTCCTTAAGCTATAAAAGATGTCAGTGATAAATGTCAATTAATATATAACCACAGGCATCCAAAGCATTCCTCAAACGGTTCCGAGGAATCATGTCATGTTTGCTGGTCCTGGTATTTTTCGGTCCCTGTGTAATTCAATCCCCATCAGATCTTTGATATCATGATGCTTCTGATCAATGTCTGTGATAATCTCTGCTGGTTAAGTTTATGAAAATCCGCTAGTGACACAGAGCAGGACCTCAATAAGTTAAAATGCTCACTCTTTCTCAAGCTCTGCATCTTTTGAGAAAGGTAGCAGTTTTTCCCACTTCTTTTCTCCATAATGGTTGAAAAAAAAGTCATGATTACTTCTTTGCCTAAGTTTCAGTGTATTTAAAAATGGAAAATTAAACTTCCTTGATTAAAATGTCCTAGTCATGATCAGCAGTTTTATTCCTTATCACAGGTATAAAAGACACCAAAATGATTCTTGATTTTGTGATTGAATAGGTAGCGAGGGAGGAAAGAAATTGAAAGACAGCAAAGCAAAATGCATGCTGGTGTGGTGTTTTCAGTAGCAGCTGAATGACATTCTCACACTTTTCTTGTATATATTACCCCACTGGCAGTCTAGTGAAGAAGTACATTGTGTTAAACTGAAGACAAATATATTCTAAAAAATGGATCGTAGCCTAAGAAAACAGTCTATCTCTGTCCAAATGTAGGATTGTTAAATTTTTCAATAGAAAAATCATAATAATGTTTATAGGAGACAAAGATTTACTAAAATGGCAGGTTTAGCCACTTCTATCTTTAATAGACTGCTTTTTTCCTTTGAGTATAGTCCCTGAGAAAATTCAAACATTTATTTAAAGGTGTGCATTTGTTCAATAATTTTGCTAATTTAAGCTTCATGTTCTAAAGTTTATGCTGTGACAGTATAAAGAATGATTTGAAATCAGCAATTCAACTTGAGAGTCTTTTCCTATAAATTCTATGTGAAATATACTCTTAAATTCACATATTTTCAAGAAATACAGATTTTTTTTTCTCCATATCTTATCTGGATTGTGATTCCTTTATTGTAAACAGGAAAACATCTTCCTGTCCTTGAAGTAGTATGTCACAAAGGACCACCTTCATCATGTATTCAAGCCCTGTTTTATAAGCAAAATCTGCCAGAGTCAGATAGTCATAAAATTCAACTGCTTTTACTAATCCTTCCTTCCAGATATAGAGTATGTCATTTAAAATGTAGAACTGCACATGCTTTGTGGAATGTGGAATACATTTCAGGTGTGTAATTTTTGTTCCTGTTTCAAGATCTCTTCCTTTTTTTTTCTTTTTTTCTCTAAAGAATGCTAAAGAGGAGATGGCAATCTGAGGGAAGTCTATTTAATTTGTACTTGGGGATTTTCACCACTCAATGGGAAGAAGTGGGAGGCCGTGTCCGCAGTTAGTTTATCCAGTACACACTAATAGCACAGAGAGCACAGTTCTGACATCCATGTGCACTGAGCAGGGATCTTTCATTTCATTTTCATGCATCATTTGCAAGTTGCTGCAGTGATTCCACAAAGTCAGCACATCCTACCGAGTTAACACAAAGTGATTTCGAAGGGAAGAAATACATTCTGAGATATCTAGGCATGTTTGTTTCTGTTCATTGATTGCATTTAAAACATGAGTCAATCAAGAAGAAAGATGAATACTTTGGGAAGGCGTTCTTAAGTGTGAGGTTCTGCACACTGAGAGAATTGCTCACTGAGTTCGTTGAAAGCATCAGCATAGCAGAACCAAGCTTTGTATTCTAAAAGTGGAACATCAGGATGCAGACTTCACATTTTTACTTGAATATGTGTGAGCAACAGCACTACCCATAAGCAATTTCATGTACAGAATAATTGTAAATACCTGTATCTATCTGATTTGTTCCTGACCATAAATTAATCTCTTCCTTAAAGCAATTGGCATTCCATAAAGCAATAATATAGAGAATGTGCACAATTAAATATTAAGAAGAAAAAAGAAAAAGATATTAAAATTGTCAAAGAATGTGAACATGTTTCCTGGATGATAAGACACAAGTGGCAAATCTGCACATGAAAATGGAATCGTTAGGGAAATGCAAACTTAAATGATACATACTAGAAATTTTTAATAAACTGCAATAGTGATTACTAGAGAGGTTGTAGAGGATCTCAAATGGTTTACATGCTGTGTGTGACAGAGGAGCATGAGCAAATTTTACTAAATGAAGAAAATGCTCTTTTTCTTCAATCTATATATAATTATATAACAAATCTCATAAATCTGTGGAACTTAAAAGGATGTATTTTAGTTTATGCTAATGTACCTCAGTTAATCCGATGTAAATATGTATTTGCACACAAGCATACATACACACATAGATATATATGTGCTGCCTTCACCCATTTCACACTTGGGTGAAGATGGTCAAAGATACAAACTTCCAGTTGTAATTGTACAGCATGGTGACTATAATTAGTAATACAGTTTTGGATATTCATAAGTTGCTAAGTGAGTAAATCTTAAAAGTTCTCAACATAAGAATAGAAGTGCAATGATGTGTGGTGAGAAATGTCAATTAGACTTATAACAATAATTTGCAATGTATGCAAATATTGACTCAATTTGCTGTATACCTGAAGATAATGTCAATTATATCTATTTTCTCCATTTTCTATCATTTATATATTCATACTTATATCTATGTATACTCTATCATCTATCTGTAATTGTATGAAACTCTCATGTGTCTATCTACCTATCAAGCAATATATATCTGAATATAAGGTCAGTTTTTCTTAAAGGTGTACAAAAATCTCCAGGGGTCTTTTGAAACCTGAGTTTCTGAAACAGTAATTCCGGATTTATGTAAACTCGTGATACCAATTTCCATGATTTTGTTCACAAAATCAGTGTGAAATTTTGTGCCCAAATCCCCTCTCATTACAAGATACAATGGCCACAAGATTTAGTTTTTATACCTGAACTCTTAGAAGCTATGTAATATTTTAAATAAGAATTGAATTTGGAATTGGTATGTATGTTATTTAAAAGATAAGAGATTGCACTTCAGTCGTTTTATTTTAATACTCCAAGAAATGTTTTCTATTAGTGCTTCCTTCTAAGTTAGGCTGCGGGAAAGTAGTCAGTTGCTTTCTATCCATTAATGAAGGCAAACTTTTATAGTGTCAAGTCACAGTCCATTTGAATTGTTCCTAAACTGGCACACTCTTGTGACTCAGGAGCTCAGGCGGCTGGAGTGCGTACCACATAAGGGCCTAGGACCCAGTTTGAAACCGGGGCTGTGAAGAGAAAAAAAATGAAAATAAAACAACAACAACAAAAAAAAACAGCACATTTTCCTTGATTGCAAAATGATTTATTTACAAATCAATGTAGTGGACACTAAGGTGTGTGTGCATGGCTTAGCATAAATGTTCATTTTACCTAGTAATGTTTATTTTACCTAATTTTAATGGTAACGAGGACATAGTCAATTTGTATAATATTAGATATTTTCTTTCTAGTCAGAGATTTATGAATGAAGCATGGTCTAAATATTTTATTTTTAGGTTATACTACTTTACAAATAAGATAACTTTTAAATATCCATGTAGATCTTTTGTGAATGGTGAAGACTGAAGTGAGGAATGCATATTTTAAAAAAAGAAAAAAAAAAAAAAACTGCACCAGACAGTTCCGTTATGTCTTGATGGAATTTATACTAGAATACATACTAAAAGCTACCTTAATCATTCCTGTTTGTTCCTGAATCTTATCTTAGAATGTATTGTTTCCAGCATCCATTTTCTTTCTCAGTTTATCATTCTACAGAAATCTGTAGAATAGGTTTCAAAACTCCAAAATTATATGGACGCATCAATACTGATGACTTTTTACCTGCAGGTCAGAGGGTTTTTAGTAATTTTTTTTGTAACAGGAACACCTACCAAAATCCATCAATGTTTTATTGTTTTAACTGGAAAAAATATTGTCATTATTTAAATGATGTCTCTAACTGTTAGATGCTCAATTGATTTAAATATCTAAATACCCTAATGGATAGTTTATAGAGTATCTTATTTGATAAAATTGGACTGTCACTTAACTTTAACAGTGAACAAAGCCTGCACGGTCTACTGTAAAGAAGAAACGAAATGTATCCACTTTGCTTTCTGTGTACAGCACATACACTGGTGAATTTTATTGCTTTTATGCTTTTATTTGCTTTTTGCACATGATTCATGGACAGCACCGCAAAAAAATTTTTAAATCTATCAGAAATAATTTGGGTCCTCAGATAGCATCGTGGCTGGTTGCTAAAAAGTCCTAGACAATGCTCATATGCTAATCCCTTCAAGATACATAACTGGAATAGAGTTTTATAATTAATATCTACTGACATATCTGAGCAAGCCGAGATTAATTAGACCATAGGTCTTGCTATGCAGGAAACCACAGCATTCTCGGTTTAGCTCTTATTCAATCTCATCAGTGACAAAGGTGCTGGTCAATATTAGATTAGAGTTCTCTAAAGAAAAACATCAAGTATGGTACTACTTCTTCTGGAACTTTTAATGGATAAGGTTTTGAGGGGAGAGAATTACCACTCCTAATTTATGGCATATAAAGACAGAATTTAAAAAAAAAATAAGCTTACCACAGTTATTTCTCCAATTAAGTGAAGGTTTCAGAGTTGCATTTCTGTTACCATTTGCAAAAACAATGATTTCCCCCAATACCACCAAAAACAGAAAGAAAATATTCAAAACACAAGAACAAGAGTGAGAGAGAGAAATACCTCCACTAGTCAGACCAAGAGAACTCAGCTGCAGTGAGATGTCTTCTTGCCTCTTTACCAACGTTTACATAACAAATATACCTCATTAGCATTCAATTTATTGAGTTAGTGATAGAGCTCAGAGCATTAAAGCATCCTTTTATTGTGAGTCAATGACTGGCAGAAATATTGGCTTGGAAAGAATCCTAAAACCACTTAAATGAAGTTTAAATCTTTCCACCATTTGTATTTCATTTATGTTTAATAATGAAAGTACTGAGAACAACACATTTGCTCCCTGGGAAGCTAAGTCTATGAGAAGGTGCTTACATTCACTGTATGTCCCTGTAAATGTTGACCTATCAGCCACAAATTCAACTCATAAGACTATTTGGAAGTCTGTCCCCTTATATCTGTTAGTCTTTCACATTCCGTAGGATCTCAGAGTCGTCTCTTTTACAAATGAATCTTATTTCAACTCCTGCTTATAAGATACACATGTGTTGAGTCATCACTCTAGTGCTGATCAGCAAAATTTTCATTTCGGTCTCCATCTTTATGCCTGTTTTGCAATACCAATGATTGGGTATGCTAAAATTTTCAGGAAAATCTTTGCAAGTTCATTTTTAAATTTCCTCAATGATCTGATGCTAAGATGGATTCTTTATAAACCTCAGAAAGAACTGAAACAAGGATTTTATTTTACAGAAGATATTACAGTCCTTTGATGATTATGATTCATTCACTCGTCTATAAATTTATTTATTAACTCATTATAAATGTATAAAGTTACATGCTCAGTTTATAAGATATAAACAAACAGAAAGTGATCCTGGTACCTAGAGACCCTTGTCGTTGAGAAACGTAAGACACATTAGGGAAGTAGGAAATGTGGAAAAGCGTGTGAGGTATGTCACTCAGTTCCTTAAGGCTGAGTCTTATTGTGATTCAGATACTGGAGGATTATTTTTAAGTGGGAGTCAATTATATTCTCTTGGGTAAGAGCTCTAATTTAATATTTGAACAATTTAGTATTTCTTTTTAAGCAGTAAGTTCTCTTTGCATTGGTAACAAATTACTGAAGTTGGAAACTTTCTTGCAAAAAGTATAATACCTAGTACATAGTAATGAATTACACATTGTAATATTTTGCTATAATTTCTCTAATAAAAGTCTGAACTATTAAAATTTAATTATACAATTACATATTAAATTATGCTTGTATAATACTTTGACTTTGCAGATATTAAATGCTAACAATGATGATATATGGACTGACCCTAAAATCTTTTGAAATGTGTTTCTACAATCCAACCAAACAAAACTAATTGTATTGAGCAGATACTAGGTGCTTCCTCAGACTCAAGACAGATAGATTTACATTGATTCTTCTCAAAAATGCTGGCAGAGTAGACATTATTAAATTCAATATTATAGAGAAGTAAAATTTTAGTTGTGTTTTATACAGAATTTGTCATTGTATTAGTGCATTTCAGATATGTTCTGATTGGCTGTAGATGTGTTGAAATATTCTAAACTTCTCACATATTTTCATTTTCATACTTATCAAAATTGCTTATCTTGCTGGTAAGAATTGAGAATTGTGTATGAATTATGTAACCAGAGAAAGGTCCATTTGCAGATGTTTCTCCTCATTATGATTCTGATATTTAAACTAAGAGACATGGAAAAGATACATGGTGTGGGATTTCTCTTTTTTCAGGGTTTCTGATGAGAATATATTCATTGAATCTTTCTTAAAGACATAAATCTGAAACTCACAAATCTACTACAGTAATTTGAGAGAGTTTGATTCAGGTTCTATTCTAAAGCAGTTCTATGAAAAACCCCTGTAAAGGATTTTATTGCACAGATACTTTCAAGGCTGAATGTTAGTTATGAAAATGGAAGTATAAGATCGTTATAACTTCGGGCTCTGCTTTCTTTAACGTATTAAGATAATGAAATGAGTGTCTCTGCAGAGAATGGATGATGGCATTACCATTGATTTCTGGACAGATGAGATCAGTATTACAATAATCCATATTAGTCAGTTTGACCTTTTACTGTAGATTTGGCCTTTACCTTTAGTGGGAGGAAAACAGAAAATTACAAAAAAAATAAAATAAAACAAAGGTTCCTACGGGACTGAAGTATGACATAGGAGCTGTGACATCCTTGAACTTTATTATTATTTCTTATTAAAGCCCCATGAGCATGAAGCCAGTAATCTCATTAGAGACCCTTAAGTGAAATGCCATAGGGTCTGCCCAGAAATGGACATTAAGCATTTTTTATGGTGGTGGGTATTTTTGTTTGCTTGTTTGTTTTGCTTTGTTTTTCATAAGAAAATGGGTCTTGAAAGAAATAAAGGAACCTGCAAGCATCTGTGTCAGCTCAAATGTTACCTGTGTAAAGGTTTTGGGTTCTTTACACTTCAAATCAATTTTCCATGCACTTCTCTTATAAGTTCAACTATAATTAGAGGGCATTAGACCTCAAAGGTGCTTAGGATAAAGGGACAGCTAATGGTACAAAACTCATGATGGAGACAGAGATCTTCTGAAAGTATGTCTCCCCAGCTAGGTTCCAGCTACTAGATATGAACACCCCCCCGCATCTGTGGAGCCTGCACTTCCTGCCACACAATGTGAGGGGACGAGCTTGCCCAGGGATAGCAAAGCAGAACCGTGTATGAACTTCAGTCCTGTAGCATTATTTCTCGGCTCAGACATGGGTGAAAAAGCAACTGAAAAGGCAGCCAGTGTCTGCTAACACCCAGGTGGTCAGTATGATATACGGACAACCAGAAATAAGACCTTCATTTTGCATAAAAATAGGTATAAATCGTCAGAGCAGGGTAAGTATCATTATATTAAAACTTTTAAACAAGGTCTCTCTTTATACTCATGAAACGAGTGAATAGAGATGGTTGCTTATTCCATCCACCTCTAGACTGCACATCTAGGTAATTGTAGTCATGTTTGAATCTCAAAGATGTGACAAACACGTCCAGAGAAGAGACACAGCATGCAGGGTTTGCAAGTACAGAAGCTACTGCCAGAGCCAGGGTCAAATCCTAGCTCCCCAGATTACTCATTGGGTGATTTGGACTGCCTGGGTGCCTATTTAAAGCTCATTTGAATATTTGGAATACAGTGGTATCTACTATGGAAATATGTATCACAGTAAAAAAAATTCCTTTGAGAATGTCTTCATGATAGTGCATTGGTCAATAATTAGATTATGACACGAAAAGCATGATCCATGATAGAAAACAGACATTGGTCTTGTTCATGACTTAGAACTTCTACACTTCAGAAGATACTATTGAGTAAATGGTATGCATTTATGTACAAGGAGGCTTATGTTTATTTCACAAACATATAAATCCCATTTTATTGACTTTTCTTAGCTCAAAACAAGATTTTCCTGTCACTCAAAAACACTTCACAATATCAAGTTCTTTTCATTCATTTCAGTGAGCACAGTACTATTTATACTTCTTACATAGTTTTCTGATAAATTACATACATCCTGGATATTGCTTTCTTTTGTCATTATGAAATACATAGTTAAAACAGAATAGGATAAAAATATTTGAGTGGTTTGAAGCATTAGACAATAATATAACACGAGTATTGTTGATAACTTATCAGTTCTTGTTTGTCTCTTTCACTCCCCACTGACAGTGTGCTTCACAGCAGGCACTGCTACCCCGAATTTTGTACTATCCTTGCCTCTCAGTATAATTTTACTAGTTGTTGTGTGTGATTTAAAGGCTTATTGCTTAGTTTTGATTTTTAACTGTAAGTATATGGATTCATACTCTTGCTTTCTGACGTTTTACCAATTGCATATTTGACATTAATAATGTGATATTTGGCCAATCTATCTATATTTTCACTGGTGAAAATTTTCTCTTTACTGAATGCTTTGTGATTATTAATTGATTAGATTAATAGTGCAGATTATCCCAGATTTTGGTTTTACGGGTAATAGAACTATGAACAATACGATAGATCCTGCCAGTACATTTGTGAAAATATCTCTGTTGTGCAGCTGAGTTGTATACTATACACATGTTCATTTTTATTAAATTTTCATGTTAAAGTTTTCATGCCAAATTGTTGTCATTTCATACTGTTGGACTCCAGTCGGCAATGTGAGTACTTATTGTCTTACAGCCTCACTAACGTGATGTATTAATAACTCGTGAATGTTTTATCGATCTGGAGAATGCGGAAGGGAAATTGATTACTTTCTGATGACTAATTTGAATGTATTTTCCAATGTAAATTTACCATTGAATCTCCTGAGAACATTTATTTCCAGTAATAAAAATAATAAAGTGGCTACTAAGTGTTTTAAATATTTTCTTGCTTGTTTTTCATATACAGAAATATATTCTTTTGAATCTTGATCACGTATCCAGGAAATTTCCTGATTTCCCATATTGCTTCTATTAATTTCGCCACAGATATGGACAGATATGTCAGTATACTGTACAGAGATAAGCATATTGTCTTTAAAGAAAACGGTAGTATCAGTAATAATGTTTCCTTTCTATTTCACATACTTTTTATCCCTTTGACTTTCTTCACTCACTAGAATATCAGTTTACACAAATAGAAGTGATGCTGAAAAAAGTATCTCGTGTTCTTCACAGGCTTAGAGACAATATTTATATAAGTTTTTATAGATTCTTTTCTAAATGTTCCCATAAAAGTCTTTATTGCTTCCTTCACTCATTCTTTGCATTTATCTTGCTTTTCTATAACTAGCCCATTATGTTTGATGCTTAGTTTATCACGTTTTACTCTTTTCTTATCCAAACATTTAAAGGTATAATTTTGCCAATAAATTATATGGTAACTACATATTGCAAACTTTTCTGTTATACTTCCACTAATGTACATTTTTTTACTTTTCATTAACTACTTTCACAATCATGGCACCATTGCATTTTAAGCATGATATTTATAAATATTGCATAGATGAACATTTTATACTTCATAATAAACTTTGTCTTTTAACAGCGTCAAGTAAGTATACCCACATTATATCTACTAATGTATTTTAATTTATTTCTATTTCCTTATTCTCTTTGTTCTATAAATATTTCTATTGTATAATTTTTAACCATTTTTCTTTCTTTGGAAGTTAGAATTGTATTTCCTGCTACTTTTTTATTCTCTAATTCAAACACCTCATATTTTATTTCTACTCCTTTGTTGTCAACCTATAAGTCTAGCATTAATTAAAGACATTATCCATATCCAATCTGCATCAAGTTGAAACATACATTGTCAACCTCTCTGGGATTATATGTGACTTTTCCATTCATATTTAAACATAGGATTACCGTTTAGCTCCATAAAATACTATTATTTTTCTATGGCAACTTTCTTTTTAGTTATGGTTTTTTTAAAGTTATTCTTGGGATTTATTAAATTATTTTATTTTTTTCCTCCGATTATTACTTGTGCTCTATTTTTCGGTGTGTGATACATTGTATTCATCCTGATTGGATCCTTTTTGCATTTTAGGCTTGATCTGGTGTATTTCATCAATTCTGGAATATTCTTAGTCATACTCACGTCAAACACTTCAAAATCCCATTTCCTAGCTCCTCTCTTTCTGGTACTTCAATTGAATTTCTGCATTATTTGTCCTTGACCTTTCTTTCACATTAGATAGAAATTCTGTTTAATTTTCTCCTCATGTAAGCCTTAATGAATGCTAAAATCCATTTTAAATTTTTTAAAAGTCTAAATTTCAATAGCTAAATTATTTGTCTTTAGAAATTTTGTTTAGTCTTTTAGCATATTATCTTATTAGCAATTCTTAAAATTGATTTTCTATTTAAATTTACAAGTTTGCACACTGTAGTTATTTAATGTTAAACACAGACATTTAATAGTCTGTGTTTTTCTACTATATTTCACCCTTGTGTATTGCTTTTCCATTGTTTCTTCCTACTGGTGCTTCCAACTCTTCCTGGATCCTTTGTCTTTTTTTAGTGATTTTCATATTTTAATTGCTCATTTATCTCCATCTTTATTGTGGAAATTTTGAAAACGTGAACTAGAAATGGTTTCTTTTGTACAATATTTCCAAAAACGTCTACCAGTTTAAAGGTAGTACTACCATTTTGACAAATCTTCAAATTAAATAAATAAAATCACAAGAAGTGTCAGATAACTTGACTTGCTTGACTCAAACTACACCTCTCTATGAGGCTAGCTTATGAATTTTGTGGGCAACTTCCATCAGCTGAACTACAAAGTTCAAGATAAATTATCTCCTTGAAGATCTTAAAAGAACCTGTGGACAGGTTCTGCGTCATTTTGACTATGAGCTGGAAGGGGATTAGAGGGATGAATGGCATCCTGGGATCCCAACTTAAAAGGAGAGCTTCTCCTGTTTTATTTTCCAACTTGGTTAGTTTTTCTACTATTGTCTGAGTCTCAAAAGGTTAATTAGTAAGTGCTAATACAAAGACAGAAATTGTTTCGCTATTTTGTTTACATCTTCCTGCTTCCACTTCAGTTTTCAGCCTGATTATATCTTACTTCCTTGTGAATCCATGCATATACTACATAATTTAACTTTAAATTCCTTAAGTATCATTATTTCCAGTGATGTTTTACTCTCTCATTCTAGTCGACATGATTCCGCTTTGAAGGTGAAGAAGTTCACGACACCCAGAGTGATGTCTGCTGTTGCTGTCACAGCTCTGCTCCTGACGCACAGTATATGCTCAGTAAATATTTGTCAAATGGTTAAAAAACTACTGATAAAAAGGAAAGTTCTTGTAATTCAGTAGTTTCAATGGAAATACTTGATTAACTGTTGCACAGAAGACTGTAACAGATATTATCCCACGGTACATATCTTGTTAGAAAGGTCAGCAAACAGGAAGACCAGCATTTTCCTGCTTCTGCTCACCCACTGGCCACATTGTCAACAGCCTTGGGTCAACTGAAACATGGCAAAATTCATCAGATGTGTTCTCAATGTCTCCAGTCAGTGTTGGCAGTTGTTAAACTTTGTTATTGCTGTATCATGTCGGTGCGAACCACATCCCTGTCAAAGGATGACTGTGAAGGGAAAAAGAGAGGATTTTTTCTAAGAGGTAGTTTCCTGATTCCCTCTCACGGACCCATGCTGGGTCCTAGCCCTTTGCTCCCTCAGCCAGTCATGTCCTCCCAGCTGCTGCTACACTCAGTCTACCGTTTTCTAACACAATTGAACCATCTCATTGTGGCGTCTGCAGACAGCAGTATAACCAATGAGGCTCCCTACTAATGGCTCAGGTTCAGCTACAGTTAGATCCTCCTGGACCTGGGTCACCAGCAACAAAAGCACCCTGAGCAGAGACCTGGAACTCAGGTTGACATGGCTGCTCCTCCAAACTCTCAGTTAAACATTGCAGCTTCCTCCCTTTGTGCCTCAGCCCCCAGCATGGGTGTGTTCCCTCACAGATGTTACTTCTATGTAATACCTTAGTATTTTCTGTCAGTCATAGCACTAATACCTTACATCTAATTAATATCCTTATATTAAAGAGTCGATGTTAAAATAATCGGTGATTTTCATCTCCTGCCTGATATGTTTTCCCCTTTACTTCCTTATCACATTTCTTGATTTCTAAGAATGTTTTTCAATTAAGACATAATGCAATCTTTCAGCCATATTATGATTCAAAAATCTAACAATCAAGTGCTAAAAACTCCTAGGATATTTTTTTGTTTGAAGTAAACAAAACATTTAAACGAGAAATGACACTCTTATTAACTATCAGATGGCAGAGTTGAAGAAGGCTTATACCTAGATTCCTCATTCCATGAACATGAAATTGTATTCATTTGTCTAAGATTATGTCAGGGACATGAACATCCAAGGAGGCAAGGTGGTATATGCCTTTGGATTCATAGAAACATTACTCTCTCCACCTGTTTGAGTTTCACACATCTTCCCTGTGAATTCATAATGGTGATTGCCTCCCAGAGTCACTGTGAAGATCACTAATAAAATAGCATAGCTATGACAGTGCTCTCAAAAATGCTGTTTTTATACTAACAGGTCATTTATTTTATTCAAATTTTAACCTTAGTCTTATGAAGTCTTATATATACATATACATGTGTGTGTACATATACATATATAACCTGCATCATTTTTATGTACACAGTAAATAAGGCCATGATGTCAAGATATCATGGGGTTGTGTTGATTCACACACAACTCTTCTTACACAGCAGGCAGCAGGATCACAGAAGAGGAATTGCAATCTTCAGAAGGAAGAAGAAATGTTCTCAAAATAGCTGCCACACAAGAGGCCTAACTCTAATCTAAAAGATTAAAACCAGTGCTCTTCAGAGAAGTACAGTAGTTGAATAAAATATATCCTAAAAATGACTGTATCTATTCTTTTCACTTTTGTAATGTGATGATTAGCATATTTCATATGCCCCTGGGCTCTGCCGTGGCTCACACCGTGTTTCCATGAGACTGTGCAGCTCCAGACTCTTCTGGAGGTCAGACTGAAGGTGGTCTGCAGCTGGAGGCACGTCTTCCTTAGCTTTTCCTGCCTGTTTCCCCTCACTCATCATCATCACCCAGTAAATTGATTCATCAATGTCTCTCTTTTTGGTTTTTCTTCTAGAGATCCTGACCATTGGCAGCTGATCCCAGAGGCAGACCTTAGGGAAGGATTCTGGTTCAGATTACAAGCCAGCGGGATTGAATTAAAGATGCAGAATTGGGTGGCTGCTGTTAAATACCACTGATTTGTGAAACAGAAAAAAAAAATTAGTCTATAATCTCTTAATCAATATAAGAACTATAGTTTAAAAAAAAATTATTATTATACAAGTCATTGTCTCTAGTGTGCAATTGCTTTTAAATGGAGTGACCAAAAGAAGAAAGCAAACTGGGTTAGAAAATAGATATTTTCTCAAACAAAAGAAAAGAAGTAGTACAAACTTACTAGAGCTGAGTCAAATAAACAGACATACATATATATGTAATATTAAGAAGAAATATGATTACACATAAGGATAGAAAGCAAACAAGAGAGACTGGAAGCCAATGAGCTAAGTGAGCTCCTTAAGAAACTGGGGGAAAACCAAAAAGAAAATCAAGTATTACAAAATATAATGATTCCCTGTATGTGTATCTGAGGTAGTTAGAGCAGAAATTAATGATGTACAGAATAAAGAAATGAAGCAACTATTACTGATGTTGATAATTGCTGAGCATCTAGTGAAGGAAAAAGAGATAAACTCAAAACCAACAGCAGTCCACTTCTGTCCTTCACCTTACAACTGGCACCTTTTACAGGATTTATCCACCCTTCCTCCCCACTCCTTTCTGGTAATCTCTAATATGATTCTGTAGACTGAAACTCTATTACTGTTTGATTTGATTTTATTGTTTTCTCTGTAGGCCACACATGAGCTAAACCATTGAATTTTTGTCTTCTCATTAATTAATAATGTAACATGTACAGATGTTGATTGATGATGAAGCACAATTTAAGCAAATATAATGCGATGATGCTATATTCTTTTAATAAAATAAATAAATGTAAATAAATAATAAAATAAAGTACAAGTACTTTTCAAAAATAGGAATTAAAATAAAATCAAAGAATCAGCTTTTTTTTGCAAAATTATGATTGACTATGTAGAAGTAAGAACCTGTTCAAAGAAAAGTGCAAATTACTTAAATTGAGAAAAAAATACTACATATTGTTAGCCTTTTAACTGTAAATGTATAATTAAAGCTTTGCCACCACTAAAACTCCAACTTTAGAGACTCTTTTTGAAGTTAATGAATATTTTAACGAAGAAAAGCTTCCATATTTAACAAATTTTTCAATGTGTTGGAGAGATAATGAGATTTTTGCTGCACATATTTTCAAGCCATCAGGAAACTGATAAGAAAAATCTATCAAGGACAATGTGAGAAAGAAAAATGATGGATTTATTTCAATTATAAACATAAGTGTGAAATCGTAGAAAAAGATAAGCAAAATAAATTTAATGTGAAAAGAAGAAACAAAGTTGAACCTACAAAATAAAAAAAATCAAAATCAAAAGTCATTATTGAAAAGAGGAGTTAAGTAAACATAGCTACAGATATTAACAAAAAGCAAGAGAACTCATAAACAAAGCAGAAATTAAAGAGATGTTAAAATGCATATTTTAAAGATGTCAAAATGAAAGTGAAATAATGTTTTGAATAGCTTTAATCATCAAAGTCAACTTAAATACATGAAACACTGTTGTGGAAAAACACAATTTACCAACACTGACACAGAATAAAACAGAATTTGAATAATGCTTTCCTATTAAAGTAATAAGATGTTTATCTCTCATTGTTAAGGAAATAAGAGCCAAAGCATTGAGATTTTATCTTATACCTAAGGGGATGGATATTGTCCGAAAGTTAGGGAACAACTATTAGAAAGGATGTGAAGAAAATCCTGGAACACTGCCAGTGGGAATGTAATTTGGTGTAGCAGTTATGGCAAGCATTATGGAGATTCCTTCTAAAATTAAAAATTATAGTTCTCTATGAGCAAGTTATCCACTTCCGTGTATTAATCCCAATACAAAGACACTAATTAAAGGGACGTAGGCAACATGTTTATTGCAGCACTATTTACAATAGCAAGAAATAGACACAACCTAAGTTACATTTAACAGTTGAGTGTGTAAAGATGCTTCATGTATGCACGAGGTAATATTATTGAGTTTTAAAAAAGAGAGAGAGAGAGAGATGAAAGTCTGACCTTTGTAACAAAGTAGTAGCGGGTATCGTACTTAGTGAAAGAAATCAGAGAATGACACACACCATACAATTTTGCTCATATGTAAGCTGACCACACATACCATCTTAAATGGGGCAGTACCGTTTCTTCCATGTTTCTCATTCACCCCATTGTTTTAATATAAATGTCAATTTTGCCCCATTTTTAATAATCCAGGGCTCTCTTTAATGTGGGGTAATCTAGTGCAGATGAGTTACCCCAAGTCCAGTGTGTTCTTTTGCCTCATATGAAGACCACGTTTGCCTGTGCTGACCGCGGTGGGCATAGGTCACTACTGCTGCTCCCACCCTCTGTGAAGAAATAAGAGCTGCACAGGAGAAAGAGTCCCCCTACCACTCATGAGCTTGTTTCTTCAGAGGAAGCAAAACATTGGTCGAGTCTCAGGTAAACACTGTGGAGATTATCTTTGGCACTGTGGGGATCATTGGGCATTTCTGGCCTGGGATGCTTAAAGAGGCATGTGTTTTAGGCAGGACATTTAGAGCAAGGCTTGTAAGGACGCCAGATTTGGTTTTCACTCAAGGCGTCAAAATTCCTTGCACCAACCCTGGACATTTGTATGAAGTCCTGCTGATCACTCCTCATTACTATGCAATTGCCAGTGGGCATTGCATAGTAATTGCTTGTTCCTGACCTGGCTCCTTCTCAGATTGCTTCAGCTCTTTCCCTCCCATTAGCCACCAGCACATCACCCCGTCACATTTTTGCCATATCAATTTCCCATTTTTGTCATAACGTAATATGACCAGCATACTTATCTGTGGTACTATAGACAAACAAGAAAAGCAAATGAAATAAAATAAAATACGCTTTTCATCTATAAGACTAATGTAGTCATTACCAAAAGAAGAGGAGGAAGGCAGATGGACAAATCAGGCAAAAAGGGTCAATGATATGATGGGCAAAATTGCACTTTTACTGGTGAATTTAGCATAGTATAAACAGATGTTAAATTGTAATGATTCATACCTGAAATGTATAGAAAATTATAATTAAATGTTGCTTCAATAAAATTATTTCCAAATAAAGAAAATTCTGTGTATTTTAACTAATAAAATAATTTGCAATAATTTGCTAAGAAATTAAAATAATTCTACATCATATTTGTTTGTAAATTGTTAGATGCATACTTTTGAATTTGAGGTACAATGCAGTATTTTAGGCAATGTAGTAGAAAAACCGTAACAAGATTTTTCCCCACATACCTCATAATTCTCATTTAAGTAGTAATCTTAATAGGAAGCTTTGGTGTCAGAAAACTGTCTTTCAATTAACTGTCCTTGCCTTTATTCCTTATTACGTATTTTAGTAAAAGAGTAAATTGTATTTGTATTTGTACTTTTTAAATTGCATAGCAATTCATTATTAAAATTCTTAAAATATTAATTTTAGGACATAATCAGTATAAAAAGGAGATCAGGAATGACAAAACATTTCATACTTAGACAATCAGAAAAAAAAAAAACAACTTAAAATCGTTTTGAAGCCAAATGATGTAAACATTAAGAAACATGCATATCAAATCTCTATTACTTAAAAATTTACTAAGACAAAATGAAAGGAAATGAAAGCTAAAAATAGTTGATGAAAACTTCTGATTTTATTATTGGGAACTGTTCAAGTGACTCGTTCTTCAGCTGACTTACAAATTTGCAACTTCGAAATTTTTGCAGCATGAGAGACATGATCCCCCAAGATAGTATGTGTGCACATGTGATATAAGGATGTCCTATGAACAACAGAGCAGAGGACGAGTATCTGTGGCCATTTTCCCACACCATATACTTAGATCTCATACTATCCGCTTGTTAGAAATTATATGCTTCTGTCAAAAAGAAAATAATTTATTCTCCGTTTAGTCTGGATTTAGGACAACCATATTTTGACTACAATTTCAGTTCAGCAAGTAGAAGAAATGAAATATATTAAATTCCAAAATTATACAACCTATAAAAAAGATGTTTAAAGATTGTATCTGGGTAAAACCCCATGGTCTGACAGTATCACTTTTGTTTCTAGTCAAACAACAACTTAGAGAAGAAAAATATTTTGAAATCTTCTTTAATGTCCCTCAAAGGACAAAAATTCTGTGTGTATCTCTCTGTCTATGTGTGTACAGCAGAGTCACAATCATTTGATCTTACTAATTTATCCTCCTCTCCCAGGAGGGGTTTCATATGGTCGGAAGCCACCTAGTCACAAAGCTGGAGTCAATGGTCTATGCGTTGCTCTGGTCTTTTATCCACACACTCTGTGTGGATCTTTCAGGAAGCCAAACGCTTCTGACACATTAGCAAGGAATACTCAACAACCAAACCAGTTAATCTTTCTGGAACTGTTTCTGTTGCTCTTCCTTATGCTTTTAGGTGTCTATGAAACACAAGGGGCATAAAGAATATAAATAGAGGTCTGTTTCACACTGCTCTCATTTTAAACATACTGACAATCTGTAGATAAAACTAAGAACCTAACCACATACATGTTCTTCCAGTCCCTTCCATGAGACTGCAATTTCTTCCAGAGAGAAAGACAGAAAAGGGAAAGCATCCTACTTAAACTTTAATCTCATGAACATTGCAGAGCCTCATATCATCAATGACTGTGTAATAAACCACCTCAAATCACAGGGGCTGAAAACCAACCATTTATTTCTTCACAATTCTGAGAGTCAGAAATTTGTATTGGAGTCAGTTAAGTGAATCTTTTGACTCCACAGAAGCAATTCCCAGAGCCGTGGAACTCAGTGGTTCATCAGGAGGGGAATGGTCTAATTTGCCCTCACTTGATGGTTGGAATTCTGCCAGGTAGGGAAGTGTGGGTCTCTATGCAGCCTGTCACCCTTGAGTAGTGAGACTGGCATTCTCTTCACTAAGGCACTGTTCCAGGAGAATAACAACAGAAGCATCAAAGTTTCAAATGCTGCACATTCTATTCCTCAGGGCAAGATCATATTCCAGGCTTAGGGAATTGACTCTGTCTCTTGAAAGGAGAAGCAGAAAATTCACATTGCAAATAAATGGTGATGCAGGAGATGTGACTCACTGGGGAACTTCTTTAAAATAATTTATGCAGGCCAGATTTCCTGATTTCCAGAATATGCGCATGCACATTTTTATCATGAAAGTCCAGAGTCCACATCCAGGCATCTTAGGTAAAGAGGTGCCATAGATAAAGTTGAGATGGAAGGAGAGATCCTCATTTTGTTAAGAATTGGTTAATAACCCTAGTAATTACAATGGGTAACTCATGCTATTAATCCTCGCAAGAAATGCTTTCATTTTAAAAAAGAAAAGGTGCAGACAGGAATGAAGGTGAATAGACAGGCAGGCAGCAAGGAAGAAGACACATTTTTCAATGTTTTATTTGGTTGTTCATCTTTGCTGCTCCCCACACAGACCCAGGTCCTTGAGATGTATGTGAACTGCACTGGGCAGACTTAACCACTAAACCACCAGGGCGTACTGAAAATATACCACAATTTCAGGTCTGGTTTTGTTATCTCAAGGATGCCACACATATTCTCCTATGAAGTTCATGACATTGAACAGATGCCGAGAGAGGTTGAGTAATTCCCAGCTACTAGCAGACAATTAGGGATTCTGGCACAAATGTCCTTTAAGAGAGAACAAAGGCTATTTTTGGCAAAATTACAAATGTCTTATGTAGAAGTGCCAAGGCCCTGAATCCTTCAGATGGTGCGTGCTGCCTTACTCTGCTGTATTCGCTTCTTCTGCCGCTCAGTGTGAAGGTAACGCTGCGCAGGTTTAGCTCGTTTTTAAAGCATGAACCAAACAAATAAATGTTTATTTCAGGTGCGTTGCTAGATTATTTGAATGGTCTTTATGATTTTAAAGGAGGCATATAAAAACAACGGTAACATCAGTCTGGATTATTTCCTCACAAGGACTGCTAAGTCTTTTTCTTCATACTCCCCAACAGATTGCGTAACCAATTCCCTTCCATACTTAGAGGCAAGCTATGGCGTTTCATGTGCTTCCTTTTATTCAAAGTTGGCATCTATTAGTTTTGATACTTAATTTATATTTTTACATTTTTGTGTAAAATGACGCAATAGAATGCATGTTACACATACTTTTTGCAACTTTTTGCTCCACTCAAGAATATTTATTGGAGGTGTTCTCATATTAGCAAATACATATTTATTTTATTGTGTGAACCTGGAAAACATAATTGACTGCATACATACCACAGTTCATTTAAGAAATGCATCATCGACAGCTTTTTAAATAGTTTCTAATGACAATAGTTTTCCCGTGACTTTAAAATCCTCTAATGTGTCTGTCAACATACGCTTTTAAGTATATGGCGGGACAACCGGAAGTGGGATTGTGGAGTCAAACAGAATGTATATTTAAAATATTGGTAGTTATGGTTTGTAGTATGTGCGTTTGAAGTTTTTAGTAATTATAAAGGTCGAAACCTTTAGACATTGACTCCTGGACAATGAGAGAGGGGGAGGGGGAGGGGAAGAGGAGGGGGAGGGGGGGAGGGGGAGGGAAAAGATCCTCTTTACATCTAATCAAGACAAAAAGGCACCATATCCAATTTCCTGATGCCTCAGAATCCAGCGTTTTCCAAATTTTTCCATTGTTGCTTTTATCTTTATACATTGAGTTGTGAGTGAAATTGGGCATGTTTTAAGTCATTTGGATATCTTCATTTGGAGATAATTTGTTCATATCCTTGCTTAATTCATGATTAAATTTGTTACTGAATTTGCTTCATAATAATGTATAATTTTTTCCCTTCTGCTTTGAAATGTTCACTTCTTATATACTGTTTCCCATATGCTTAAAGATTTAATGGAACTTCTCTTATATTTCATTAATCTATTTGGATATTTACACACCAGAAGTAATTTTTGAATTATTGTGGATTAGTAACTCAAATAGATTGTGATTATGATTTAAATGCTACTTTTAGGTCCCAGAGTCTCCTTATTATGCCTATTATGTCTTAACACTTCAAAACCAATCCGTTTAAGTATGGAAACAAATGACAGCACCAAAAAAATAGCAATGAACCTAAAAATAAATTTAGAATGAATAATTATGTTTTAAATGCCATTTTATAATATCTTTTATAATATGAATTATAATGTTTATACCATTTTATAATATAGTCTGTTTTGCAATATTATGTTTTATTCAAACGCAAGCATATAAATTTATATTTTATTTTATGACCCTCATTAGAATTTATATTTTATTTTTAACATTCTTAATTATTTTTCCCTTAGTGCAAATCAGGCTTTTCTTAAGTATATTTTATATTTTATATATATTGAGTTTTTTAATATTTTACTGACATAACATTTCATTATAACATTAATAGACTTAAGATGTACTTCATTATAAGTCAACATCTATATATGTTGCATTAAGTTCACTACTGGAGTCAATTCTATCTTAATTTTTAATATTGATATCAATTAATCTATTTGTTAATGTATGTTTTATAAGATATTTTAGCTAATATTGTTTGTTTTTTTCTATCATATGTAGAAATATGCAAATAATGAAATTTTGCTTTCTCTTTTTATTATTTACATCATTGGTTTGTATATGTAACTTCACTGGCTATTATTTTAAAACTGATGAATTATATTAGCAATAGTGGACATCCTGAAATTGTGTCTTAAATTAATGTGATGATTCCAGGCTTTTCCATTAAGTAAGAGGTTGACTCATGTTTTGAAGAATACATTAATAAATTAATTTTTATTAGGAATGATTTTATACTTTAAAGAATTCTTAAGGTCTGGCCCTTATTGTGTTTTCAAATACATTAAACCATCCTTGAAATCATGGAGGCAAATTCAATCTTTCTGATTTATGCTTTTAATGGCTGGCAGTTCCCTTTTCTGTTATCTTTTTCAGGATTTTATGGACATGTAATATTTGCTATCTAAAAATAACTTAGCGGGTAAATGCTGCTTGAATTTTTGATAGAATCTGCTTTTCAAACTGAAGAGATTTGGCTGTTTTTGACACAAAACTTTTTTACAGGGTAATTGATCACCTTAGATTTCAATATGTAGTCACTTTTGTTAGGCTCCATTTTTTCTAAAAATATTGTCTAATTTTACCAGATTTTCCAATACACTTAAAGAAAATTGATGAATAGATTTAATACCTATATTAAATATATTAGTATTTAAATTATATAATGTATAAACAATATTAATTTTAAGTATTATGTGTATGCCCTCAAATTTATATACATTATTTGCATATGTCAGTTACAATTTTTTACAGTATATTTTACTGTTAATTCTGAATTAGACTATTAGTACCTTCTCGATAGAACTGATTTACTACAGAGCAATAGGAATTGCTTTAATTTTTTGGTCATTACATCAAATTCCTAATAATCTACTTCCATTCTTTGAATTACTCTTTCTTTCTCCTACCTTTCTATTATTTATTATAGCTTTTCCTACTTTTAAAATTCAATATCCAATTATTTTTTGACACTAAGTATTTGAAGTGTATTGTATTTAAGTTTTTATGATTATGGAATTTTCTGTAAGGTTTTGCATGATTGATTTTTTAAAGACGTTTTGGGATACTAGTTTTTCAAGCACAAGCAAATTCAATATGCATCTTATAATGGTTTCTTATTTTTGCAATTGATAATTACATTTGATTTTTTTTCCTTTTGTGGAATCTAATTTCTTCTTTTGTTCAACATATGATTGTATCTTATTGGAGCTCCTGAGCATTTAAAATGTATATTTTTTATTAATTGTATGGGTGCTGAGAAATATATAGAGACTTACATGTAAATATATGTGGGTTAGATCTTATTATGCAAGTCATACCCACCTTGTTGATAAATTCATAATCCATCTCATTGATTACTCACTCAGGTCCTCCTCGTCATCACAAAATTTCAGATGTCCTGATTTGCTGCAACATGTAAAATAATTTGGGATCAGAATTCTCATTGGATTTATTCTCAATTTTCCTTTGTAATTACTTCAGCTTTGCTCTTGCTTAAGGTTTATTTGTGAACTGAGATGCTGTATATTTAGTTGTATGCATGATGCTTCCTAGCATTACAAAAGTGTTCCCTTTGCTTTTCTTTATTGCATTATTTTTACCTTTAATACCAGCTTTCTGACATTAATATTTCCTCTGATCATTCATAGCACATTCACTTGCAGGTTGTTTTCCTTTTACTTTAAAATATCTGAATAACCTTGTTCTGGATATTTCTTTGCTCATACAAACACACTGACATGACCTATGGCAGGGCATGAACCCTTTCTTAGGTGCCTTTCCTGGGTGAGCTGCCTTCCTTCTATTCAGTGTCAGGAGGTGCTGATCTCTACTGACAATAGGAAATGCCTCCCTTGCCCTCAGGCTTTGTTTTTTGTTCTTTGTTTCAGTGGGAAGCAGAAGTAGGAGAATAGAGAGAGGGAAGATAAGGAAACCAGATGTGTATGTATCAATTTCTCAGGCTGACTCTCTCAGGTTACAGCTGGCAGTGACTGTGTTCCTTGGTCTCAACTTGAACTGTACATCCATCTCCTGACGCTCCAGGTCTTTCTGCGCGCGTGTGTGTGTGTGTGTGTGTGTGTGTGTGTGTGTGTGTGTGACTATTCTCTCTTCCCACCCCTTCAGCCCTTCGGGGAATGAAGAATGTCTCTCTATTGCTTGTCCCTCAAACCTCTCCATCCTTCATTGTCTCTTAAACCAGCAAACACATAAACAGCTATTTAATTTAACTTTATCTTCCACCCCAGTGTATAACAGACCTGCAGTAAATTGTGCAGAGTGAGTAAACTTTAAGTGTATATAATAACTTACTTTATAAGTGTACATCCATGTAACTACAAACAGATAAAGGTAATTCTAGCACCTCATAAATTTATATTGACCTTTCTCAGTTTCTCATCCCCATACCCTTGTCTCTTGTGGGAGCCAGATTAATACAATGTGGGAGGACTTCAAAAACATGATTTGGGGCCAAGCAGGCATCAGTAATAAATAGGTTTCCATTTTCACATCATATGTGAAACTCAACTTTCAAGTGATTTAAAGAATTATACACACTAGCAAATGTAACAAAGTTGTTAGACTATAATAAAATATCCTATGAATTTATACTAGGAAGTGATATTTTAAAAGAAGACAAAATTATGCTACACATAAAAGAAATAACTGCTGCAATCTGTATTTATCAAGAACTTTATTAAATATACATTTTAGGAAATAAAACAGATTAGAATTAGATATTTTCACTACATATTTTTGGTAAGAATTAGTATGTAGACTATATAAAGAGCTCCTACATTTTAGAAATGGGAAAAATAAGTGAATAGACTTTTTTCCAAATAAAATCCAAAATGGCAGCAAAATCTGGAAATTTACACCACAGTTCAACTGCTTTCTGTGTCTAACCCTGCTGCTTTGAGTTCTTCGAAGCAGTTGTCCTGAGAGTGGTCCCCACAGACACTTGGACACGCATTTCTGTCAGGACTCTGTTCCTCTGGGAACCCAAGTGGTGAAGAGAGATTCTTGAAAGAAATCAACACTTAACAAATATGCTATTGATTAAAAGAATAATGATAAAAAATAAACAATGACTCTATGAAACCCACAAAATGATATCCAGTAATTTCAAGACTACTTCAGTTCACACTGATACAACATTAAAAGTCTGAGTGAAGACCTGCCCTGGTGGAATAGTGTTTTGGTCAATTGCCTCTGGCCAAGAGCATAGTCTACAAATGTCCCTTGGACCTGGGTTCTTATTATGGGAACAACCAAGATGAACAACTAAATAAAATAAAATAAACAGCTACCTCCTCCTCTTTCTTCCTGCCTGCCTACTCATCTTCATTTTCGCCTATATCTCTCATTAAAAAAAATGTTTGGGTCAAATCTGTATTTTAGAAAGTTGGAACCCAATATGTAAGTGTAAATAAAGAACACATGACTCAGAGTTTTCATGTATGACTGACAGATTTAACTCTCAATTATGAAACTAGAGAAAGCAATGAGAAGAGTAAAATAAAAAAAGAATATAAAAAAATTAATAAACTTCATAAAAATATAAGAAAATTATACCTCACTATTATCAAAGAAATGTAAAGTAAAAATTGATAGTATATTTGTCATCTAATCAATTAGAGTGAAATAAAACAAAAGTGTAGAAAATATTGTAAAATAAACAAAATTAGCTAAAACATTACAAAATAGCAGAACAAAACATTGTTTTTTAAAGTTCAAACAGCAATTGCAAAAGTAATATCTGGGCTCAAATGTAAGTCTTATAAATTAATATCAAGCATATAAATTGAACTATAAAACTACTCTGAAATACAATTTGACATATTATTTTGTAAATTATTGAATAATAAATTGACAGATGATAGAAAAATGCATCTGTAAGTAGATGGTGGATTCATAAGCACTTTATTTATTTTAAAATTTTTGAAAGAAGAAGAAAGGCAGGCAGGAATGAAGGTGGGTAGGCAACAGGCAAGAAGGACCAGAGAGGAAGAAGCAGCATTTTATTTATTTAGTTGTTCATTTTAATTGTTCTCTCCAGCTGCGGATCTTGAACTTGAGTCCTTGGACTTCATGGGGACTACCGCCCAGGCACAGATTTAACAGCTTAGTCATTATGATTTTCCTATTTTAAATAATTTTATAAGTCATATTATTAAAGGAAGATAGTATTCTAATATATGGATTTAAAATAGGCATTATTATGAATCAAGTTCTGAATATGATACATTGTTTATCACCATAGTCTAGCTTTCCATCATCAAATAATTTTCTTTCAACCAATTTGTATTTCTCCCTTATCTTTTCCCTTGTAATCACTAATTTGACTTTAAAAGCTGTCTATTTTTGTTTGATTTAGTTCATTTGCCTACTTGATATCTTTATATGTCACATATTAGCAAGATCATGCAATGTTCAGTTTGTTTTTTTTTTTGGAGTTATGCCACGTTTTAAAGAAATCATGAAATATTCATCTTTCTCTTTCTGGTTTATGTCACTAAGCTTAACCTCTTTAGGTCCATTTATATTGTTGCAAATAACAGAATTTCATGTTTTTGATAGTGAGTAGCATCCTATTGTGTATATATACATTTTCTTTATCCACTCATTTACTGAGCACTTATGTTGTTTCCAGCTCTTGAATTTTGTAAACAACTCTTCAGTGAACATGGGGATGCATATATCTCTGCAAATTAGTGTTGTACTTTTAGAGTAATTACCCGAGGTAGGATAATGGGGTCATATGAAATTCTCATTCTCATTTGTTTGAGTAATCTTCATATTGGTTTCTGTAATGGTTGCACAAATTTAACTCCCACCACCAATGTATAAGATTTCCCTTATCTCTGCATCCTTAGTGATATTTATTTCTAGTTTTTTGGATGATAGCAATTCTCACAAGTGTGAGGTGATATTTGATTGTTGTTTTGATTTACATTGCATTACATTTCAATAGCAAAAGAGGAGGGACATGTTTGTTGACTGTAAATAAATGTACATACTTTTGCAGTAATTCTGCCTTTTGAAATGTATGGGAGACAGATCCCTAAGGCATAGATTATTTACATTGAGTGAAAGAGGTGTTAATTGTTGCAGTGCTTATTTTTAAAAACATAAGGAATAAAACTATTACACAGCAGGAAATAGAAATTTTGTTAGATACAGGTTATAAATGGTATACAACTATCAGCAATAATGTTATAGGAGATTTTGTCTTTGCATGGATATGCTAATATATTTTAGTGGGACTCATTTATTTTAGAAAGGAATGTATGCACTGTGTGCGTCCTCATGTCCAGATTTAAAAACCTACAGCACTCACAGTAGACGTCTTTGTGAGAGTAATATTCTGAATTATGCTTTGTTTTGACTGGATGGCATTTTGGTCATTAAGCATGCATAAAAATAAAAATGCAATTTAAGATGTAATTGATGGGGGAGATCAAAGAAAACTAAAGTCTAGAAGGAACAATAAACAATTGCATAATCTGATTTTCATCACCACTCGTAACCCCAAAATTATTTTTGAAACAAACCACATTTTGACAGTTACAATAGATGGCAATTTTGTGAAAATAATATCCATTTTTGGTAGCTATTGGAAAATGGACAGCTCACTGCAACTGGAAATAAATTTTATGGATTGCAATTTGAAACATGTCAAAAGTTATAAGCAAAAAGCAAATTATTTATTTTAGCAATCCTAGCTTCATTTCTAGATATTTAACTTAATTAACTAAATTAATAAACCAATAAAGAGCACAAAGATAAATAAATAATGATGTCCACCAAATTTTTTTTAGATAATGTTAAACTTTCTAAAGAGCAAGAATAATCAACTAAAACATGATTTTATATCAGGGTTGTCAACTATTTTGTAAAAGTTAGAGAGCGTTTTTGATTTTACCATTTAATGCTGGTGTTACAACATGAAAGCAACTTTCTTTCAACCACAAGTAAACAAAGTCCAATAAAATTTATTTTATAAACAGGTATTCAGACTGATTTGTAGTATGTTTCTGGGGTAGGATTTTGTTAATATGTTGCAGGTTATTTTAATGTAGTGGGAAAATACAAGATACTGTCACATGAAAAGACATTATGTAGTTTGAATCAAATTGTCATTTGTGTAAGTAAATTTAATTTCACACTTTTATCTATGTATGTGGTAACAAGTGTCAGATTCATTAACATTTTTATATTTATTTATGCTGAGAGAATTATAATTTGATGTATTTTTCTGCTTTATAATATTTTCTATTTTAACTTAATATTTGAAATACTGTTAACATAGTATGTAAAAAATTATAAACTTGGGTGTGCCCTGGTGGCCTAGCAGTCTGGTATGCCCTGAGAGCAGTCCTACATGCCTCCCAAGATTCCAGATTCACACCCAGGGCCAGTAGGAACAACCACTGTGTACAACAAAATAAAAAAGAATAAAGTGTTTCTCCCTACAAAAATAAAATAAAATTCTAAACTCCAGCAAGTGAACATGTAAAGACAAAATGATACATAATGATTTGAGCCAATAATAAATAACAGTTATTTGCTGAAAACAGCTGTTCATTTAACACAGTAAAGAAAAACAATTTAGCAATAAAACAGTGAAGTTCTGTTATGAGTGAGCACTATAGTATTTCTGTCTCTCACTGTATTAATTATTTACTTTAGAAAAGATAAAATTATTTCATAAGGTTAGTGAAAATGCTCTCTTAGAAATTATTTATCATTTAAATATTCAGGGAGCCATAGTAACATTCAGAATATATAAATATTAACATAAATTATCAATTAGTCTGTTGGTATAGAAATTGTGTGGAAAAGATGTGACAATGTACTATATAGCATGACCAATAACATCAGTCAGCATACATGAGACTCTTATTGTCAATTTGCAAGAAAGTGTGAAAAAACAAGAGACACATTCTCTAGTAGAACTCTGCATTAATTTTAACCAATTTGTATCTGTCAGTTTCAGTTAACAAGCTTAATGCTATTAGAGGTTAATAACAATGATTGACTAAATAGGTGATGTTCTTCCACAAGATAGTGCTGAACCAATATTCTAAGATTCAGTTGTGGTCAACTATCATATTAAAACTGTAGTGCTGTACGACAGGGAACATTTTACCATTGTGTACTCATTGCATCTTTGCATTGGAATTCAGTTAATTAATATATGATCTCTAGATCTTTATTTTAGAAGTTAAAAACCAAACATTTATTCAATTATTATCCTGGGATATAATGCTGTTTTTTAAAAATTTTTTCCATTAAATAGCACCCTTAAATTCAAGGCAAAAAACAGTTACTGATGAAATCAGAATTTTATTAATATTTTATTTGATATTATGCTGTTGTCAATCATAATATTTAAATTAGGTTTAAAAGTATAAATTTGGATAGATTTTAGCAATAGTAGACTTCTTAAAATACCCTTAATTTTTAAATTCTGGTAATTATCCAATCTTGCAATGATAATTTATACTTCAGTATTTTATTGTCAATTGATATATGGAAGCAGTGTGATTTAACAACATCGTGTGTAGTTGCAAACACAAGATAAAGAGTTAGCATGAGTCTTGTACAAACTGGCACAGACGATAATTAGCAAATCCAAGATTTAATCTCATGTTCTGTTTCCGAAGAAGTCCACACTTTCATTCACTATGAAGTATTACCTCCCAAATTAGAAACCATTCTTAACTTATTCTCATTTAATTTTATCTACAATCAGTTGATTTACATTTTACTTTTGAAAGTCAGTCGTCTATTTTTAAGAGCGTTTTGAATTTGAGTTACCTGTAAAATACTTACAATTGCATAAATAATGCAGTTATGTCCTCAGTATCCTTTGCCAGTTTTCCTGGATGATACCATCTTATAAAACTAGACTACAATGTCACAAACAGAATGCTAACATTGATGCAGTCATACAGAATATTCCATCACTCATGAATCCCTCTTGCTGCAATTTTGTCTATACATCCACTTTCTTTCCTCCTCTCCTATCGCTTCCAAAACTCTTGGTGACCACATTTTTTTCTGTTTATGAAATGCATGAATGTCATATAAATAAAAGTACACAACCTAGCAACTGTCAGATTGCTTTTTCACTCAGCATAATTCTCAGGAGATTCATCCAAACTGTTACGCTTCGTGTGATAGTTTATTTCCTCTTTATGACTGAGAAATATTCAACAATATTAAAATACCTCTTTTTGTTATATTTTCCCCAACCAAGGATCCCTGGACTAATTCCATGTTTTGATTATTACAAATAAAGCTGCTGTATACATTAATGTACAGGCTTTTGAGTAATCACAAGTCTTCTTTTATCCAAGAGAAAGAATACCCTGGCTGCCACCTCCTCTCCCTCCACCAAGTTTCCTTTGTTTTATAAATCTTTGGAGGTTTAGACAGCTGGTCAGTTGAGAAATACTTGTCTTTTTCCTTCTTTTGTATCTCTCTACAGTGCTTTCAATTGCATAATCATAAGATTTAAATGTACCAATAAAGAGTAAGCCAGGAAACCCTAAAACCTCTTTTTAAGCCATGATCCATTTAGTGTTAATTTTTGCATAATGTGCGACTTCAGTTTTTGTAGGTTAAATTTAATTTATTTTGCCTACTGATGTTCAACTGCTGTCACATCTTTTATTGAGAAGGGTAATTCATATCCATTGAATTGCTTTCACCTTTGCCAATTGTTGGTTATGTTGTGTGGAATTATTTCTGGGATCTCTGATGTGTTTCATTGATCTATGACTCCCCTGAAACCATGCAATATTAATTTACTATAACTTTATAAAGAAGTCTTGAAATTGGGTAAACAGAGCTTATACTTTTTTCTTCCTTTGCAAAATCATTTCAACCATTCTGTTTATTTTTTTTTCATTTATATATGAATAATTTTTCCTATAGCTATAAAACTTGCTAGCATTTGATAATAAACTTATATTTGAGTTTGGGTAGATTGTCATCTTTGTCAAGTCTTCCAATCCATGAATATGGTCTGTCTCTGTGTATATTTAGATCTTTAGTTTCTTTAATCAGTGTTTTAGTTTTCAGAATATAAATTAAACATATATTTGGTTGGATTTACATCTGACTATTAAATTTTTAATAACATTAAGTGATATCTTATTTTTAATCTTAGTGCCCACATATTTATTGCTCGTTTAAAGAAGTATAAATATATATTTTAAATGTTTATCTTATATCTTGTAACATTGCTGAATTACTCAGAATAATGATAACAAACATCTTTAGGTTATTCTCTATTTTGCAATGAAAGCATACAGCCTTTCACTTTTCAACATAATCTTAGTTGTTGTATTTTCATCTTTTTCAAGTTAAAATTTTCCTTTTTATTGCTATTTGTCTGAATACTTTCTAATAAATGATGCTGAATTTTGTTAAATGATTTGTTTAGTTAAGTTGATATGATCATTGATTTTTCTTGTCTAGTCTAATACTAAAGTGGAATATATTGTTTGACTATTGAATATTGAACCAACCTTACATTCCTGGAATAAGTCCCACTTGGTTGTACTAAATAATTTACAGATGTTATGGAATTACATTTGTCAGTATTTTGTTAAGGATTTTTGATTAATATTCATGAGTTAATCTTTGAGTTTCTTTTTTTCTTTTGAACTATCATTGTTTTCAGTATTAGGGTAATGTTTGCTTTGAAAAATTAATTATGGAATTTTCCATGTAATTTATAGAAGATACTTTCAGAGAATTGTGTTGTTTTTTTAAATATTAGTTGTAATTCTCCAGTAAACTTAAGTAGGTCTAAAGATCTATTTTGATGGGAGTTTCAAATTAAGCAAAAATAATCTTTTTGATAGTTATGACTATTAAAATATCTCTTATTTTGGGGGAAATAGTGAACTGTTTTTCAACAACTTAATCTGTTTCATCTTCTCAAATGTATGTGCTTAGAGATTTTCATAATATCCCCTAATTATCCTTTTAATGTCTGTAGGTCTGTGGCGATATCCCTGGTCTTATTCCTGGTTGAAGCAGTGTGGAGCCCTGAGCTCTTCTCTTACCTTTGCTGACATGGGAAGGAGTGAAGCTACATTTTTTGTGGTGTTTGACTAGAATGGTGTGTTATTGTTAACAAGATCTTACACGACTCTTTCCTGAGGGTTAAGGAGGTGAATTTTGGCTTCCAGCATTCAGTGTTGGCCTGATCTTTGCTGCTTTGGAAGGTCTTGATCTAAAAACAGCAACAGAAAACCCCCAAACCTGCAGATACTGTATTCAGGCTCCAGGTTCGCCCTCTACACTAACAATAAGTGTAAAGTTGTGTTCATCGGCCACTAGTTTTAAATTCCTGTGGCCACTTGACATAGGTTAATTGCAGCTGCGCAAATGTTCCTGAGTAACTTGGATGTACATTCTTCCTTACGTAGAAGGCCCTCCACCATTTCTATTTTCTTTAAGATTGGACATGAACTAAGATTGCTCCATCTGAATTCAGTAAACACTGTGATAGGACGATAGAAATACTCATTACCAGAATAGCTTGCTAAATGCAGAAATAGTGTCATACATGAATTGCTAAGAATTTTTTCACTAAATATAGTGAATAGGGCAATTCAATAATGGTAGTTTATTTTAATAAATGGTATTGCAGTAATTAGATTTTCATATAGAAAAAATAGAAATGAACCTGTCATTAATTACTATAGGTCCTGCAACAGGAGAGTCTAACAGTATGTGGAAAACACCACAAGAGGTCACCCTTAAAATCTGATGGAGTCACTGATTCGTCTGCCATTAAATGACCTTAAAACCAGGGGTTTCTAGACACCTTGGGGAAGTAGATAAAGTATTTGACAAGGTTAAGTGATTCAGATACATCCTAGAACTCTTGGACTGACTTAAAGGTGCAGCACTGTTTTTGAATATGTGATAGCTTGACCTGTTTAAAGACTGGCTCCCATGCAGTGGACTTGGAATCTTTCCCAGCAGTCCTGTGACCAATCATCACCCAGTTCCTTAAATGAACCCCAATAAAAACTCTGAACAGGTAACATGGGTGGCAATGCTTTATCTTGCTGCTTCCTTCCTTGTCATAAGCAATAAAACTTTAACAAAACTTTGGTCTGTGTTTTTTTTATATAAGGAGAGTTCAGAATGGGATGCTGCCTGAGTCACACCACACAGACCCTTTCCTGAGCACTAGAAATCAAAGAGGTCAAAGGTATTTCTAACCCTCTGCAAAGATTCCAAGGTAGTGTTTTACCCAAGGCAACAAGGAGCTGGGAGCACCAAAATCCAGGAGGCCACTTCATACGCCTGAAGAACTTGCTCGAAAAATCCCCTTACTTCTGTTTTTGAAATGCCTGTAAGTTCTAGTCTCATGTTAGACAAAGGATGTTCACCTAGAAGCCCCTTCCCAAGAGTATAAATCCAACCAGCCTCCAGTCTGCAGTGCAGCTCTTCCTGCCCAGGAGACTGTCTTGCGCTTTGCTTTCTTTCTCCTCCATTTTCTCTAATAAACCTGTAAAACTGCACTCTAACACTCAAGAATTCTTTCTTGAACCATTTGCCCCTGGACCCTAAAGTCCCTGCATCATCTTGTCTGATGCTCACCAAGGGAACAGACCCATTGCCCCGTTGCCCTGAGAAACAAACCTAGATCCTTACTTCATGTCATATACTAAAATAACAACAACAACAAAAACACTTTGAAATAAATCATAGGCATAAAAATGGTTAAATCTATAAAAATTATATTAGAAAATGCAGGAGAGGATTTTGGTCATCTTGGGACAATTCGACAGTGATGTTGTGGTAGAAGAATTTTTCCTGACCCCAATGCAAATGTTAGTCTGCCAGGAGTTTTCCAGGGTACTATGGAGACTTAGCTAAGTCCTGTTATCAGGACCAAGGGGGCGCAAGCATAACCTCTCTACTCTGCAGCTGTACATAACTGATAAGAGTTGCCAGTAGAACCCACACATAGTCTAGGGGCTGAATCATTACCTCAGAGTATCAAAAGTTGCTCCCCAGACCCGGCATTGCTCAGCTTTAGGTAACAATACCTCTGAGCCAGCACCAGGGCTTGCAATAAAGTGTTGTTTTCTCTACCTGAGTGCCTGGCTGTCAGTCTTCTTGCCATCTGGATGCTTTGCCATGACATTGTGTCTTCTGTTGTCACATTTGTTTATCCTGCTTGGGTTTGTCAAGCATTTTGGATTTGTGGATTTACAGGTTTCATTAAATTTGGAAATTTTCTGTCATCATTTGTCTGTTTCATGTTTGTCTCAGCCTTTAATTTGTGATGCTAAAGAGTAGAAATGCCTGGGGCACTCACATGAACAAAGTGGAGATGTTCCATGGATGTTTCCTTATTTAAGTCAAACTTCCAAGTGACTTGGCCCTTAGGGTTCTTATTATGATTGCAAGATGCTTTTCAGCAAAATCCAAGAGGAAACATGAAAAAAAAGATTTATTACTTAAAAGACTTTGAAATTTCACAATATACCTAAACCACAGTAAGGTGCCTAGTAGAAAGATAGAGATAAAACTGATTTCTGTTCCTGCTGGTAATGGGGCTGACAGTGGCACTTCCAGGGTTTCCTGTGCTTAGTCTTCATTGATACATTTAAATCCTAAGAGCAGGCAATTTAAATTACTGAAAGAGAGATGAAAGAATGAGAATCAACCAGGATCTACAAAACAAAGGAACATTAGTGTGGGGAAGGGAGGAGGAGCCTAGTCTTTATTAAGCTCTGTGACTGGATGCATTTGTTTGAGCTGGACATCTTGAGATAATGTCTCTTTGTTGCAGATACCTACATAATCAAAACTTAAGTCAGGTACTTGCCTTACAAAAAAAGAAAAAAAAGCCAACTGTGAACAATTACAATACATCCTATAGACATTTTTCCTGCTCCTTCCATTCTCCTCTCTCCTAAAGTGTACCAACACAGCTTCGCATTGTCTTGTGAATCTTCTGAGAATCTTCATATATTGGTCTTTTTTTTCTCCATATCCATTTTTTAGGATAGTTTTGGTTGTCAATCTTCAAATATGTTATTTTTTTTTCTTGTACAGCTTCCAAATGAAGTCAAAGCAGTGACATTTTAGTTAGGCTATATTCGTGTCCCCTATAAATTTCCATTTGTTTCTTATCTTGCATCATTGGTCTCCACCAAATACTTGAGTGTAGCTATACTTTTTGTTTTAAGGAATTTGTTGCCCATATTAACTATCATTTCTGGCTCTCTTAGCTGATGTTTTCCCTTCTTCAGAATATTATTTTCCTATTTCTTTGCATATCAAGTAATTTATTTTAGACTCTGGATATTATAAATGTCAACTTTGGATGTTTACATTTTTGTTGTCTTCTTTTTAATTGTGCTGTGTTTTGTGTTGTTAGGAAGTTGCTACTTATAATTTGTTTGAATCTTTTTAAATCTGTTATAGTGAGTCTTGTGTAGCTTTACTCCAGAAATGTTCAGCCTTATTCTAGGTTGCAAGTTTTCAGGAGCCCTCTGAAGTCTTTGTTTATGAGTACAGTGCTCTGATCTGCCTGGTAGGATCCAGAATATCTCAGAACCCTATGTGAACTCTGGGAATTACATAGTTTAGAACTCCTGATGGTCATTTGATCATTCCTTGCGTGGAGTTTTCACAAAGTTTCACCTTTGGCATGCACAATTTAAGGATATATCATGGATTTGAATGATGCCTGTGCATACTTCTGGTGCTTCTTTTCAGTGTAATATCCTCCTCTCATCTAGTCCTACTCTGAATTCCTGCTGATTTGATCTCCTCAGCTCCTCGCTGTCTTCCACTGGCACTGAGGCCTGCTCCACGCTCCATGAGACTTCATCTTGTTTGTGTCCATCATCCTAGCAATCAGTGTTGTGCTTCCAACTCATCCCATAGGAATAGAAGAAGACAAGCCTGGTGTCAGTTATTCCTTATGGAAGGGAACAGAAGTTAGAGCATGAAACTTTTCAATCTATTTTTGCTAAGATAGTCCTGCACTATTCATTATGTTAGAGCTGGTTGAGTCCAACTCTAGGTTAACTGAGTTTAATGTCTCCTTCTGGGATCTCTACAGAATGCTGGGTGTTCTAAGCGGTCGTCTCTCCTCAATCCTGTTACTGGAACTAAAGCATTTCTGATTTCCAGTGTTGCCTGATCCTGCTCAATTTGCTCCCAAATAGTTTTCCTCTATTGCCTCATGAGTTTGACTCTGCATCTGCACATCTTAGTATTCAGCCAGGGTTTCCAGGGGCTCTATGCTGATTCCTGGGGCCTTCCTCTGCAGCTCTTTGCTCACAAATTCCTGCCATGAAAGCCTCCCTAACCTCCCATCTCTATTTTCCTACTAATGACATCCCCAGGCTGGACTTTAATACTAGGTTCCCCAAGCCTATCTCAACAATTCCAGGAGAAAGCGAACACCTTGTTTTTCAGGAAGGCTTACCTTATCCCTCATCTGTTTTCCTTTTCTCAGAGTCCTGTCATGCTCCAATACCTGAAACAGTTGTACGTCCAGTTTTCTAGTTATGTGTGGCAATTCAGACATCAGTTATTCAGTCATGACATCTCCAGCTAGCATGTTTACACTGATTGTTTTACTCAGCCTGGGGGCTTTGCAATTATACTTAGTGTTAAGTCACTTACTCCTTGTACTCTTGGCATATGAAATAAGTATTAGTATTTTAATTAATATTAGTACTAATTGGTAGTATTTTTAATTAGTATTTTAATCTTACTGATAAGTAATGGGAGTAAAAGTGATTTATATATCTTAGGCTATACATCTAATAAGTCAGGAGTCAATGGTGATGGTTTAATGTCAACATAGGCCTTTGTTTTTAACTTCTGCAATATCATAACCTAGAGCAGAGCAATTGCTTATGCAAGGCTTCAAAAGCAAAGTTCATATTTAAAAAATGTTATTTCTCAGTGAGAACTTTGTAAGTTGAAAAATATTGTTGGAACACAAGGAATGGTGATGATTGTAAAAATGATGGCTTATGAAAAATCTTTGAATGGATTATGCATCTATTTTATTATACAACATGAGATATATCAACACACGGGGAATAATTTTTAATCTGAAATATTGTCTAATGCAGATATTGCTCTGCCACTATTTAATACTTACTATAGTCAACACAGGATATAAAGAAAATAAAAATAAAACATAGTCTCTACTCAAAAAGGATAACAATTCACAGTAGCATTCACGGTTCCCTCTTTAAATATATAACCACAGTTGTGAAGTGGACTTAATAGCTGGCAATTCTAAAATTTCTAAAAACATATTTCTACTCTTCTAATTTCTCTTCCACTTTAAAATGTCCAATATCCCTGCTTTTACCTTACTATTATTTCAGGATCTCTCTGATTTTATTTAGACAATAGAAGCCACAGGGAAATAAACACTGACTCTCCTTGTGTCCTGAGGTCACGTGCAACATTTGTTAAAGTGGATGACTCACTCAATTCCATTTCAAACTACATTTTTTGCTCTGGGTTCTATCCTCTCCCACTTTCCCTGACACTTTATTCTTACAATTCTCCCTTATCTCTATTGCATCATTAGTTTATCCCTCTCTACTAGGTATTTGTATGGACATATTCCTTTTTAAAGAAACAGATACGTAAACTGCTAGTCCTTGTTTGAGTTCATAATCTGCTGCATCTCTTCCTTCAAACGATGTCCTGAACCAGATCACATTCTTACCTCAACAACTTTACTATAAATCACTAAGAACTCTCAGTTTCGCTGTTACATTCCTGACTTCCAGTTTTGATTTCCTAAAAATCTCTTTTTCACCCAGGATGCAGAGTAATATTTCCAAAAATTAAGCCAGGCCATGTTTCTTCACTGCTGACAAGACTCTATGTATTTATCACACAGAAAAGCAAATGCAAACTCCACTGAGTCCTGTACCTTTTCTACGCTCTGATCTCATCTCTCATCATATTCATCAGAGAAAACTTGCCCAACCTGTCACACTAGTCTTGTTGAAAATTGACAAGCTTATCATTGCATTAGAGCTTTGGTATTGGCCTTTTCCTCTGCCTGGAGGCTCTTTTCCAAGATATTCTTTATGGTTCCTGCTTCCTCTTTAATGGCCTGATCAGCGTGATTCCTCAGCATTTTAATTTCTGATCATGTTAAACATTCCCAGACAAGCATTGGTCACCTTCCATCTACTGCCCTATTTTATACTTTCCTAGTACTTATCATTACATGAAATTATATTGCATACTTACTTTTTTATTCTTAGATTGTTTCAATTGTTTGAGGATGAAACACAATTTTCTTGACCTCAGTTTAGAACCTGTTGCCACCAGACTGAGGACTTGACTCTGTGGCTCATCCTATAATCTACTTAGCCTAGAACTCCCACTTCAGACAGGCTACATTGCCACCTGTCAAAGCTTCTGCTGCCCCATCAGCACCCCCAGGACGAACCTTACCACTCCCACTTCTTCATTCAGGCCACCAAGTCAAAGACCAGTGCATCATGTGTGAGCACACTGGTTATAAAGAAAGCTAGAAATCAGATTTCTGAAAGTTTTAGGTTCTCCAGAGAAAGGTCATCTCTGTCTACCAAGAAACATTTCTGCAGCTTCAGAAAGAGTTCAGATTGCCTCCTGCCCACATGTGGCAAATGCCCAGTAAGAGTGCCAAGGACAGAGTCTTGAAATTACAGCACTATTATTTCAGTGATGGAGAAAGAGAACATGAGGACATAGATGGTGCTGTCATTAGAAATTAAAAGATCTTTAAAAGTGTAATAAACAATTAATTTCAAATGTTGCAAATAGAACAAATAAGAACAAAAATGTGTTCACAAATGAAGTTACTGACCACTAAAAGCAGCTTATTTAGAGGAGCAGATTGAATACCAGACTGCAATGTGTAAAGGAGGAATTGTAAGAAATTAGTATGGCATTTCATTTATGAATCTTCACTGAAAAATGAGAGGAAAAGGACAGTAAGCAGAGGGGAGGGACTGGCAGTGGTAGTTGTCTGTTTTATGACAGGAGAGATATGATTGTGTTTACTGTGGGAAGTGGAATAAGAATCGATACAAACAGATTCTGGAGAAAACAACCATAGTATCTAAAGCTTTAATAAATTCCCAAGGGATTTATGAGGGCTTTATTTTAAACACATGGAAAGATTAGTTCATGACTGGAAGATATTTTATCTTCCACTGAGGTCAGAGAAAAAATGGAGATGGATTTCTATGAGACTTAGATAGAGACCATCTTTTTTTTAAGTGATGGGGAGAAAATTAGAGTGCATTTTGTCATCACTTCCTCCACCTCTGGCCTCTAATCTACTGGAAGTAGGAGATAATACCTTCTTTTTCAATCTCTTTTAAGAGATATAAAAGTAAATAAATAAGAACATATATAAGAAGAGCACTTCAGTTTTAGGAAATCATTAGTGATCGAAGACTATGAGTCCATAGTAGTCCAATTCTATTATTTTACGTTGTTGAACAATCATGTTATTAGTGTGGGAAAGATGCATTTTTGATGGATTCAGGTCTAGAATTTCAAAATAACAATGAGATAAATATAAGAGGTCACTGAAAAATTAAAGAAAAAAGATAATAATGATTTAATTGCTTGACTCTGTTATCTAGATTGATTAGGAAAGGTGTTGAAACCATAATGAAACTAAGAGATTGAACCAAAATGAAGAGATTGGAAATTTCAATGAGGATGAATAAATGGTGTAAACATTGAGCATAGGATATTGTGCCCTGAGAATGAGACATTGACACTCAAGGAGCTGAAGATTTCAGGTAAACAGTAATTATGGGTAAATAGATAACCAAGAATATAGGCATTCAATGAGGTGTCTGAAGGTTAATCATGGCTGACAATTTAGAAAGTCTGTTGTTTTAGTATAAAATTGTGCCTAGTGAGCAAAGTTCAAAGGTTTAGAGAAAATAAGATGTGAGAAATTGGAGCATGAAGGAAATACCAAGAGAAATATAGAGAAGGAAAAAATATAGAAACTAGAAGATACTATTGAAAAAGGATTATATTTAACTAGAACTCACAGTTGGATAAAAATACTAACACTCTTCCAGGTTTAAGTAGAGATTTGGTTGAGATAATCACAATGTTAGTATTGAGTCTACTCTAGATATCTGGACTTGATGATTATTTCTCATTTTCCAAAAGAATGTTCATGATCACAACAGCTTCAAAAGCAATAGGATGTTTGATTTCCAAGATCTGTCAAATTGTTTTATAAAGAGTCTATCATATGGGTGAGATTATTTGTCAAGGAAACAGCATGATCTGAATTGGTCATTTTGGTTTTGGCCTGGAAAGCCTGGAGATGTCAAAGTTTTTGTTTTGAAAGATGAGTCTGGGGATGAGAATGAAGGATGACTGCTTCTTTCCTTCCCTTTGGAACTCAATGTCATATGCAATTAAATCACTGACTTCCATGCAACATATCTTAGAGTGATTGTACTTACTGTGCCTGTAACTGTGTCTTGAGAACTAGAGAGATGTTGAAAAATAGTTACCAATTAAAATCAGACAATTTTTACTTCTCTGAAACAAAAGTTCTGAACTCTTCAAATTCCCTTACATAACAAAGACTGATAGTCCTGGCTCTACTACGTAATCATCTAACATTCAAAATATACTATTTTTAGGTTCTTTTTGTATCTAATCAGACATATTGCTGCTACATCTTAAAGATTTTTAGAATAAAACAAATATTTTCCCAGGATCTGTTATTTATAATCTAACTTCTTCCCATGAAAATTAAAATATACACTTAACACTATTTAAAAATGTTAAAGATAGAGTAATATATAATAATTCACTAGCTCACTACAGATATTTCCGTTAAATAACATTTCAGAAAATTTGTTCCCAGGAAAGGAATCTGATATAGGAATAAGCAAATATGAGAGAAATTATGGTACTTGAGGGGCCTCTTTTCCTTTCAACAAACACGTTATCTAAATGCTCAGAGTTTGAGAAATGGAATTACATTGGATCCCTATCACAGAGATAAGTGGAAATGATTTGGAGAACATCATCCAGAAAAAGCAGAAAAGCACCACTTTAGGGCATATGGTTGTGCTTGAGTATTTGTACTGCCTAAGTAATACAAGCTGTTTTGAGATGATAGAGCCGCTATCTCAAAATATCACAGACTGTGAGGTCTACTTACAACAGAAATTTATATCCCATGGTTCTTGATACTGGAAAGTAACTAGCAAGTCCTAGTATATTTCTCTGGGTCACAGCATCCCAAAGCAAAAGGAGATAGGAAACTTTCTGTAGCCTTTTTATAAGTTGTTGATCTCAGTATTGAAAGAGTTACCAACATTATCTAAGCAACTTCCAAAGACCCCACTTCCCAGTATCATCCAAGTAGGGCTACATTATTAATGTGTAGATTTAGGGGAGACACATGCTTTCAGATGAAAGAGTATCATAAAGCACAGCCACAAAATTTTTTTGGAAAAAATAAATGCATGTTATGCCTCTCAAAGAGAATTTGACTAGGTTAAGAGCTCTCTGATAATAGACCACATTTTTTTTAAACTACCAGCAACTTTATTTATAGAGCTTTCCACCCAGGCTATAAGCACTTTGAGGGCAAGTTATGGATCTTATTTATATTTATTTCCTCAACAGGGTTCAACATAGTGAGGAATACATATGATATTTGTTGCTTCTTGGTACAACTTTAGCTAAATTCTGGTTGAGAGTGAGAAGATGGAATTTATCAAAATTTAATTTGAACTGTTGAGATGGAAGAGTTACTTGTGTGTTATCTGTTCCCATAAAAATTATGTCAGCTTGATTCTCACGAAGAAGCATGATCTTCACATATTAGTAACTTCTCAACAGCTGCTTCTTCGTCTGTAAAATAGATTAAAGCACCACCACCTTTGAGAACTATTTTGAGAATCAACCAAGAGCTAAGAATTTTGCACATTGATAAAGAGTAAACTTCAAGATATACTAGCTAGATTTGATAATAGTGAAATGATGAAAATGATGGCATTCCAGGCATAATCTACCTTGCACTTAGCATCTGGCATCTTGAGAATTATTTCCCTTCCTGTGCTGGCCTCTAATGGTCTGCAGACTTTCACATACCCAGTCATGATCATCTCATCCTAGCCAGGATGCCTCTCCAGTGCTGGAAGACTCTATTTTCTCTTTATCCCCATGTAGCAATCCCATTCCAAGGCTGGAGATGGAAAGCACATCAACAGGTTAATTAGTAGGAGTTTAACACAAGAAGTGTTCATTATGATAAGATATCCATTAGATGCAAGCCAACTTTAATTGCTACTCTGGGAAAAGACAAAAAACAAAGGGTGAATTTGGAGGAGGTTAAGCCCTCCTCAAAGAAGATGAGGATCTATTCTTGAGATAATAGAGAAGTTTGGTCATTTGAGGAGATGCTGGACAGAGTATGTCATTCTGAAGACCGCAAGTAGAGGAGACTATTGGCACAGGTGGTATGGATGCCAGGGGATGCGCTTAGCCTGGAGGGGCAGATTTTCCTCAGTATACAGGATACTGAGGACTTGTATGAGGCTGCAGCTGTGTGTAAACTCTTGAGACCAGGAAGCTGCAGGCTAGCCAAGTGAAGTCATGGATTCCTATGAAACAAGATGCAAAGAGACTGCATCTGGAACCATGGCTGGGCAAGGTCCAGCTGATGTTTTAATACTCATGACACAGGCAGAAAGTTGCAGCAAATTCCCTCACCCAGCAGTATTTATATAGTGCTCTCTTCTGGCACCACATTCACCCTGAAGTAGAAATTTCTTCAGGAATTTTACTAAATTGAAGGACACATTTGGAGCTGAGACCCAATATATGGATAATGAACAATTCAAACAAAACATATATGTCAATATATATTTTCCATTGACAATTTCATTTATAGAATTTTAATTTACTTTTAGGAAGGATACTTGCTTACAATGAGAGTCGCAATAGGTATCTTCATAAAGTCAAGCTAACTAATTTGGTCTTACATGGAATTTGATTCACAGAAACATGGAACATGCACATTATTTCTGGAGCACTTCCCTCCCAGAAAACACACAGTAAACTCTCTGTGTCTCTGTTTTATTAACAGCAAACTAGGGATGCTGATACATCTGCTGGTCTCCATCACAGCTGGGCAAGTCACATAAACTCAGATGTGGAAAATTACTCAGTTGGTATTGTCAGCCCATTATTCTTCACAGTTAGGTTTTTGTTTTCATTTTTGATCATTGTTAAGTTCACCATCACACTTAATTTTTCAAAGACCAGTTATACATATTTGTTTCTCATTGGAATCCTTCCGTGAGTACAATTTGATGAATGACCAGGTTGTATATTCACAGTCCCATTGCCACAAAAAAAAAAGGCTGAGTCACTTAAAGAAAAATACTAATTTCTGAAAATTAAGACTATGGAATGGAGATTGCAATTTATCAAAGAGCAGACGTTTTATAGAAACTCAGTCTTAGCTTTTGCACGATTGCTTTTCACTTTAGTAGACTAAGGGTCTATGAGACAAGTAAACTCAAAAGGACATTTTGAAAGTGTTCAAGTAGTTGCTTAGAGGACTTTCAAAGGAGCTTACAATCTGGTTACAGACATAATACACACTCCTCACATCACATTAGCACAGGGAGTATGAAAATGTCTTAAAAAACGTGGGGAGAGAAGTGAAAACTGCATCTGGGTAATCAGGGAAAACATGGTGTCATCTGTTAACAGCTATGTGACATAGCTATGCTATGTGACTCATCCTCTGTCTTCTCTCTTCAAGAGCTGGAGAGAGAAGATGCGAGCTGATGGAGAAAATCCTGAAATTAATTGTAGCTCATTTAGAAATTATACAATATGGGAGGAATTATCATCGAAGAATATCCATTAAACTGAAATATAAGGGAGTTAGCCTTAGGTGTATGAGATTTAGTTTCTGTAATTAAGAGTTCCCTGAGATCTAGGACCCTAGGTCAATGCTGAAGAGCTTTGGTAGAATGAGGAGTGGGGCAAATATCACTAAAGGGTATTTGCTCTCCATCACCTAGGTTTTTGTTGTTGTTGTTTAATGTCACTTTTTCTAGACATCATTTATTCTGTTCTATGCTGTTACTGCTACTACTTTGTTCTAATTTTTGTGAAATTTAATCTAGCATAATTTATGATAACATAAGCAAATTCAACAAATTAATCTGCAGTCTTCTACTCAAAATTCTTTACTATTAACACTAAGTTTTTGGGTTTTTTTTAAATTTTATAGAAAGAACGTTGCCTCTAATCATTACATAGCTTACATAGGTTCCAGGTGTGCATCCTTGTCAATCAGCATCTTTATATGACTACCATCAGTAGTTGAAGTCTAACTTTCACCTTAAAATTGATCTCTTTTGCCTGATTTACTACACTAAGACCCATTCCCTTCTGGCAAACAGAAATTTGGATTTATCGATTAAAAATCCATTTTTATTCGACTTGGTTCATGTGTGGTTGCTGTTGTTTTTTGCTTCTCTGCCACACAATCATGAAATAATACAATGTCTGTCTTTCCTTATGATTTAACTCACTAAACTTAATCCTCCAAGTCCATCAATATTGTTGCAAATAATAGAATTCATCTTTTTTTAACAGCTGAGTAGTATTCCACTAATTATGTGTGTTTTTTTATCTAGTCATCTGTTAAAGTCATTTAGATTGATTACAGCTCTTGGATGTTGCAAATAATGGTACAATAAACATGAGAATTAATATATCTCAGAAAATTAGTGTTGTGTTTTTCTGGTAAATATTGGAAGTAGGATAATGGGATCCTATAGAATGCTGAGCTCAAAAATAAAATTAATGAGCAGAAGAAACAGCTTGAAACTTTAAGAAACTTCAACAGAGATTCAGGATGTGACTAACACAAAAAACAAGAGCAAGAGTAATATAGAAAGCTAAGGAAGCAAAATAGACCAAATAGAGAAACAGATTAGTGATCTGGGGGAGAGAAAAAAAACAGAAATAAACCAGGTGGAAGAAGATGGACATTGCAAATAAAGATTTGTAAAACTATTATACATGGGTGCCACAATTTACAGGGAAGATCCTGTTGTAATTTTAGTGTGTGATAAGAAATATTAGAGCTTCATAAGTGAAACTTCACTAGAAGTTTCTTGTGATATCAGACCATTTTATGTCTTTGAGGTATTAAGTATTGCAGTTTCTTTTGCTTAAGGAAATTAATAATCTCTTTTAATTGTCGAATTTCAAATATTAGTTAAGAAAGTGGCTACAAAAATAAATAGCAATGTCAATAAAGAAATGGCAGCAAATGCATGTGTGTGTGAGTGTACTAAAATGAATACACTGTTACTTCACATTAGGGAATTAAGTGGGTCAATTATATATATATATATTTAAACATAGCTAAAATATTGTTTATCTCATAGCTTCTAACATTTACTCTAAATATCATATCTTTCTCTCCCTTGAAAAATAGAAGCTATACTTCAGAAATGCTTCCTGATCTTTTGCAGTGTTTTTTAAACTTATCAAAGTGACGGAGTGGGCAGTGGCAATAACCTTGTGCAGTCAGTTTTTCAGCCTGCTTTTTCTTCTTGGACTTATGTATGCTTCTCAAAATAATTTTTGGAGAGACAGTCCCACACAGCTCCATGGTCTGAGCATATGCTTCCCATGTGAGAGAGCTTTCATTTTAGGGTATAAGTTAAAAGAAAATATAAAAGAGGGGGAAAAATACAGCCTATTTAATTCATAAAAATGAACTATCCAAACAAGGTTCTAAATCTGAAATAACATCAGCACAGAAAAAAAAAGTGTTAATTTAAGCTAGGACATTATTAATCTCTATCATACAATCTACATTTCCTGACATTTGGCTGCATTCTGTAATTTTACCATATCTTACAACTGTGACATGTTCCACCCCATCTATTATAATTTTCTCCTGCTTATACTGTTAAATTATAGCTGATCTTTTCTAATCTTATCTTTACTTCCCTGGAGAAATAAAGTCATCCTATAGAACTCTTGGATTCTGAAAATTTTGAACCAAAGTTATTATATTTAGAATAAAATGATGTTCCTTTTGTGAGGAAAAAAATAATGGATAATGCTTTTCTAGTATTTATCTTCATTTTGGCTTATGACGGTTGGAAATTAAGAATTATAAAACTTAGAAAATGTGCCTTTTATTTGACTAGTATAAACTTATTAAAAACTTTTTCTCTTATAAAATCAACATGGATGTAATGATAATTGTTCTTAATCATAGAACTTGCTCAATGGTATGAATTGCTCTAAAATAGTAGTCATATTTTTCCTAATATTCAGCTATTTTCATAATCTTCATCCCAATGAAATTACTATTTATATTCCCATTTTAGAGATGAGGTTATTGAGATACAAAGAAATTAGAAATTTGCCCCAAATTTCATAGTTACTTAGGTTAGGACTTGAGTCTAGTTGAACAGAACTGTGCTCATAAGCATAGTAATTTTTTTTCTCATTAGAATAAAGAGTAGTAGGTCAAATAAGAACAAATAATAGCATTTTATATACAACAATGATTTTTGCAGTAGCTGCTTTGCAATGTTTCTCCAACTGTGATATATCAGAACTTGTAGTTCTTGGAAATGGGTCTTCATTTAATAAACAAATATTTGAATGACAGCAGTTTAATTTAGTTAAGCAAACCTTTATTGGACAGTCGCTATGCTGGAGGCAGGCTGCTAGAGATTAAACAGCAAAGTCAACAATTCAGTTCTCACCCTGGAGGAAATACAGCTCTGTTCATTGACTGCCAAATGTGGTTTGAATGAAACACAAATAAAATACTGTGTGACCCAAATGAAAGAAGTGTTATATTCTAAGAAGCAGGGAGGTTTCATAAAAGGAAAATTTGAGTTGACCGTTGGTTGGCGGTTATATTCAAGACCCTTTACTTTGGTTAATTTAATATCTTGGTTAGCTTTCAATGTGATATTTTCAACTCTAATGAAATATTGAAATGTGTAGTAGTAACTCTATTTTACTTTTACTTGGATGCATGTCCTATCTAAGTCCTCACTTAGGTCCAGTTTTTTTTATCAGTTATATAATCTTCCTGCATCTTGTTTTCTAATTTGCAAAGTGGGGATAACAAACTTGACCATCTCATGGTGTAATACTGTAGGAGGATTCATAAATACTCTCCTCTCACAGTTTTATGAGTGGCCTTTCTGTAAGTTGGATGAGTCTGGACACTCAGTTCCTAATCTGAGATTAGGTTCAATGGCTTTAAAGTATTGTGATCCAAGCTTTTATAATAATAAATGTTCGTAGGGTAAATTGAGAGTTTACCTTCTTCCATCATATTTTTTCAGATGAGAATTCCAGGGAATAGCAATGTTTAAAAACCTTATTTCTCAGAGTTAAATTGTTCTGATTTATGCAAAAACTGGTATATGCAAAATCTGAACTGACTATTTGCGGAAAAATTAATTAAGACATTCTAATAAAATCTTGAAGTTTGTAGGATTGAAAGCTATGGAGTAAGTAAAAACTAGAGATAGCTCAATTTGGAAGACATTTTAAAGCTAAAATTTAGATATTAATAAAATATAAGCCTGAATCTTGAGAACATAGGGTGCAATGCTTTAGTAGGAATCAGGCGAAGATACCATGTGCTAACTAGAATGAAAAATATTTAAGAAAACTTTCAAGAGCAAGATAAAGCTAGCATTTACAGAATTATGAAATTAGTTGAGTAAAAGAATGTCACCAGCATATACAAATGACCAATAAGCACATGAAAACATGGTCAACATCACCATCTTTCAGAGAAATCTAAATCCAGACCAAAATGAGATGCTATCTCATGCCAGTTAGGATAATTATAAACAAAAGTGGATAAGAAATCTTGGCAATGATTCAGAAAATTTGTAAGATTTATTCATTCTGAGGAACCATGTAAAATGATGCAGCCTCTTTGGAAAACAATTTTGGCAGTTCTTCACAAAATTAAATACAGAGTTGCATGTGAGCTAGCAACTGATTCCTATGTATAAAACTCAGAGAGAACATATGTCCATACAAAATTGGTAAATAAAAGTAACATAACTCATAGTTAGCAAAAAGTAGAACAGCCTGACTAGTTTTGTGTCTCAGTTGTTGCCCAGCAACTGATAAAAAAATATAATAAAAACATAGTCTATCTCTACAATGGAATGTTATTGGGCAACTCGAAGGAAATGGTTACTGGCACATGCCACAACATGAGTAAAGATTGAAAACATTTCACTTAACAGCGAAATAAGTCAGTGATAAACTACCACATATTATATAATTTCTTTATGGAAATATTCAGAGTAAGCAAATCTATAGAGGTGGAAGACAGATCAGTGGTTGCCTAGGATTGGGTAGGTTGTAAGGAAATGAGGCATAACTGCTAACAGGTATAGACATTTTAGGAAGTATGAAGGTATTCTACAATTTTTAGAGGTGAAGTTTGTGTAAATCTGTGAATATACTAAAAAACAGTGAATTGCACACATTTAAAAATGTGTGATGATATAGTATATGCATTGTGTGGGTTGTATTGTAACAAGATGGCTGTTAAAAAGAATACTAGTTTTTTTTTAATTCAGAATGAATAAATTGTTTACATTTGATATTTTGTAAAATAATTGCAAAAGGTATCTATGATATAAATGAAATTACTTGCATTGAAAAATGAACTAATGTATCATAATCCTTATGATAAAGACCACCAACATATAGTTCAAGGCTAAACCACTGTAAAGTGCCAGTTGAAAACTTGAAAAAAAAGTTGCTCAAATTTTCCTTCACTATGACCAAAATTGAAATGGCTCTAAATTGGGAGATTGAAATTGGCCAAGTGACATATATCAAAGGGGATATTATACATGAATGCAAAATTTAAAAATTAAAAAGAAACCTAAATTAAAATTAATAAGTTTTGACAGACATATTTAATCAGTGATCGAAACACAGACACTATTAGAGTAAATTACTTCCCTATGTATATCATAATGTTAGATTTTTGTTTATATTTTCATGAAACAACTGATATGTTTTATTTAAAAATAGCAGGCAATGATAAACCAATTCATAATAATTTAAGTAAAGTCTGGAATGATGATCCTAAATAATAGCTATCAAAAAGGACAAAAATAATAAATTTCAAAAATGAGTTAAAAAATAAAGGGGATGAATCTGCTGAACATTAACATGTTGGCTAAAGGACACCTTAAAATGTCATGAAGAGATTATATGTGGAGACATAAAAGAACCTAGAAATAAAGCATTGTTAAGTCATGTATTGAATATTGGATGGAGAGAATTATTTAAGAAAATGAAAATTATTTAAGAAAATCAGAAGAAATCTTGACTGTAAGTCTCATGTGGAGTTTTATCTCAATGTTCAATGGAGGGATCACTGCTGTCACATTTTGTGAAGACTTTTCACATTTTCTTCACCAAAAATCTTCAGTTACAGGAAAAAAAACTTTTCATGTGTCTACAAAATAATATTTTGAAGAAGAGAGAACAGATGTAGGTCAAAGATAAAGCTCCTCAAATTGTGATGAAAGAGCAGAGTGAGCATTGTGTTTCCAATTCCATTTCCTTTGTTTTTGGACACTGGTGACTCAGAATTAGAGACTGGGTTAGAACTGTCAAGAAGAACCCTATCATTGCCCTTTTCTAAACCTAATTGTTCCTTCTCCTGAATCCAGGAAAGACAGTCAGAAACACAGGAGCAAATGAGGGAGCTAAAATAGCTTGTAATTGCTACTCCTAAAACAATATACTTTCTGAAAGAAAAATCCTGGGAGTTAATTAAAAGCTGTGAAAATGTCTTTATATTACCCGTGCCTCTGTGCTTGAGCAATGATTGTGTTTCCAAAAGACTCAGGCACAAAGAAATGACTGCTAGGTGGGAAACAGAAAGTTGATGGTTTTCTTTTTAAAAGGTTAAGCGAATACAATTCACAAGCTTCAAAGAGAAAGCATTAAACCCAAAGACATTCTGATCAACTGTGATGGTGTTTTTCCCCCCATATTTTGTCATTTTTATTTCATATATAGAATATTAAATATAATATAAAATTAAAAACAAAATTGGTATATATATAGTGGAAAGTCTCATAGGGTTTTGAATATAATGACATATGCTTTATAGAACTATTTTGAACTTGGATTAATTTGGGAGAAATTTAATGTGTGACCACTAAATTTTGAATGATTGTTCAACAGAACTTTGCTAATTTCAAAAATAGTGTAAGCACTAATAATGTTTAAAATGAGTTCCATCATATTCATCTCTGGGTTGCATATGGGTTAGTATAGTTCAGGGAAAGAATTCTATGTTAAATTCAACAGACCAGATTCTGTGACTCTGAGGTTGGACACAACACTTAGGCCTTGACTTTCTCCTCTGCAAAACCAGGACTGCTTTAGTTGGAGAAGTCTTTGATCCCAGATTAGAACAATAAAAACTCTCAGAGGGGATGAGTGGTGTTTTCTTATTTGGAAAACAATAGAGAGATAGAGAAACTGCAGGCCTATAATGAATGCAAAAATATTTGTGTTTGATCTCTTTGAATGCTTGCTACATTTTTGTCTTCTACTAATTGTTAAAAGAACCATCCAATGAGGAGTGACTATAGGGACATTTCTGTAAGATCTAAAACAATTCATATTATCAGATATTGGATATCAGAGTGTACTTGGGAAGACATAATCACAAGTCAATGATTACCTTCACTACTAAGACACTTAAATTTGCTCTGATTGGCATTAAACAAGAAAGAAAGATGTTCTAAGACTATGCGACAAGGGAGAGCAATTAAACTCAGTTCTGCTGGAAAAAAAACCAGGAGAGTTTGAAAGCTTGAGTAGGTTATGGGAAATGCCCTGAGGAAGATAGGTCAATGTAATGGGAATCCGTGTATGGGAATTGGCTCTTAGGAAAGCTGGGCTCCTGTTCTCTCAATAAGACTAGGAGATAGGGCCTCTATCTTTTTTGATGCTTACATTCAAAGGGATAACTCCCATGTTTTGATAAAGACAATTCTAGATTGTAAAAATCAATGATATTGGGAAAATAGTGTAAGAATATATAATTTTAAATCTCCCAAAGCAACTCTGAATAAAATGGAAGTAGGAATTTGTATTCAAGAAGAAGTCTATCTAAAGCTTGGCTAAGCTGAAGGGGCAGCAATAGCATCTTGGTCAAGATAAAAGTTACTGAGAGCACAGAGAAGAAAATAGTTGGTGGGTATAAATGAGGCCCATGGAGAAAGACATAGATGATGAACTGTCTTCCATAGCTTACCTCTGTTTAATCATTAACCATAATCAAAGTTCTAATGAGCAGTTTCTTCTGAACAATAGGAAAAGAAATTGTTGTAACTTAGGGAGAACTTGATTCATAATTGTGTAAGGTGGCTGCCTGATTGAAATTAAATGTATTTCTTCAGTTCTTTCTCTTTTCTACACTGTCTAGTTAGTGATATTAATGACTATAAAACTCCCCTCAACAATGTGGATCCGCACAAAGTGTGGTTGAGTAAGAGAAAAGGAGAGAGTAGACCAAGAGAAAAAAAGACTCTTCACAATCATGCCGACACCCCAAACTCAATATATGACTCGACTGTAGTTGGCATTTACATCTGTGAAGATTTCATCCTTGGCTCAGATGATGAGAGAAAGCTTGTTTTCATTATTGTTTCTTCTACAGCTCCAATGAGAGATCAATGAAAAAAGTATTTTAAAAAATTGGATAAAATGCTATGTAAATCTGAGTTTCTAAAATGGCAACTAACACTAAAATACTTCACATTCGCACATGCACATTTACACACCCATACACATGAGAAAAACACTTCAACAAATGATACCTGTATTTCCTCGTTATTTCATATTTAAAAGCGTTTAACCCAGATAATACCAACTTTACAACAACAAATGAGACTGTTAGCAAAATTTCTATTTAATGCTGTCAGAAATATTTTACCAGATCATCCAACAAATCATATTAATTCCCTTCAAAAATATTATTTTTAGCCTATTTATCAAATGAGTAGCATCAATACTTTATTTAGGATGCAAAACAAAGTTTCAGAGAGGCAAGTTTGTTAATTTAAATCTTTCTATGAACTTGCACTTTACTAACTTTTCACGTCTATAATTTAGAAAAAGAAAATGATCAGAAAGAATGTTAAAATTACTCAGAGAAATAAGTGACATTTGAGAGCTTAAGAAGGATTTCTAATGAAATGTCCAATCGACATTCAGATTAAATTTATCATTTTTGTGTGACTATCATTTAATAATCTACCAAATTGTATGGAAATAGTCAATTTCAGAAAATAAATGTCAGAATCCACCAAATCTCCTTGTTGCTTAGCTAAGACCTCATTAGTTCTTCAACAATTCAGAGACACACCAATAAAAATAAAGTGGATAGAATCTAGATTTGTCAGTTGAAATGATGTCAATTGGAAAGAATTAAGGGGATTGGATTTATTTGCTAGTTATAACAATAGGAGACTCTTCATAAATTTTTTTTTTGCCACCAGAATGCAGGATTTATGTCACTTTCTAACTTAAGTAATAAATTCAAAGAAGAATGTCACTTGAAAGTTGACTAGACATTCAAATGGACATTCAACTATCACTGTTGCTGAACTATGTACTTTTACAACCATATATTTTTATATTGACAAGAAATCTAGGGTAAAACTACACATGCTCCTGATTTTATATATGAGGCAGGTTGTCTTCAAGATGTTACCATGTGCAGTCATGTTCATCCACACTCATCAAGAGGGAAAACTCGAGTTTGAACCCAAGTCTTAGGAGTCCCAGGTTTTGCATACCAGTGTGTTCTCATAATTTCATGGAAGCAAAGTGAGACAGAATAGAAAGAACTATGTCCTATATACTTTAACTTCACGGCCAAAACTGGTTTATTGTGATTCCCATATTTTTTTGAATCTGACTATATATTATATAGCTCATGCAATTTTTACTAAAGAAAAAACCTGCAGATTTTTCCCACTTTAATATAAAATATGTAGGGTAAATGATAGCATCTACCCTGTGCTGAAAGACTTCACTGGTCATACACCTTGGAGAACGGAGTGAGTTGCTGCCTTTGGAGAAATGCTTGGTAGTACTATATCCTTGATTTTAAAGTTAGGAAGTTGAAATTTTGATGAAAAAATGTATCTAGTACAGCAGGTATTTCAATGTATATTTTAAAAAGTAAAATACTATATATGTATATATATATATATAAAATAAATAAAACATTACAATGCATATTTTCACTCCCGTTTAGAAGATAATAAAACCTTTCTTTGGCAAGAATCTGGACCTTTGAGATTAATGTCCCCAATGATACTTATAATTAAAGAAAACTTCTTCACATTCAGATCTCATAGGACCTTCATGAAATCTAATTAAAGATTTTTGCCTAAAACATTCACCATTCAATCATTAATCCATTTATTTAGTAAACATTTATTAAACTCTAATTATTTACAAGTTATAATGTTAAGCACTTAAAGCCATAATTTCAGGAATCTTGCAGCAGAGCCTTTAAAACATGTTTAATTTCCTTATGATAGAAAGAACTATGCTCACTCCAGCAATATTCACATAAAATGTCATCAACAAGCTTATCTCATATGCCAACTCTTACTCGCATATTCCTTAAATATATAATTGAATTTTTTAATCTAGCATATTATACAGAAGTCACTTGTTAAGATTTAGCAATGCAAAGGTGATCATATACAGTAACACAGAAGCATTCTATAATATTTATGGATTATTCTAAAAGTTAAGAATTTTTCCCTAAGAGAGTTCTCCAAAATCACATTCACTCTTTTCTGTAGTAAATGCATCTATTTGAATATGTTTTTAAAAGGTCACATCTTTTCCATGGATTAAAGAAACGTTATTTTAAAAAATCTCCAGTTTTATTTAAATTCTTCATTATGATATATTTCACTCATTCACCAGGAAAAAGGAATTCAACTGATAAAATAGTAGCTTCAATAGAATGTTTTCTTGGGGCACTAGACCCTCATTGATACTCTAAATAGAAATCCTAAAAAAAATCAGCTCCGTCAGTTGATATGGTAAACTGACTACTTTAGGATATTAAGTAATCTTTCTAGGAATAGATCACTCAGATAAGTACAGCCCAGTGTCTGCTCCTATGACTTCCTCCAGCTGAACAAGGGAACTGCCAACGTGGAGTTTATATATCTCATTTCACGTTGAATAAATTCTGGGATACTTCATGACATAGGGACTCTGTGTGAATTTTATATTTATGGCAACAGTTTCTGTTCTCCAAAAAGCTGCCCTGGCTGTGCATCTATGGAACAAAATTTACCGGTATCTAGAACTCTGCCAAAGATATAAGTACGTGCTGTCCTTCGAGTCGTGGCTCTAAGGAAATCCTGTTACCTGATTATGCAACTAAGCACCCCAAAAATACAAGATTAGCATCATATCAAAGATAGGAAACGGAATTGTGCTAGAGTTTAGCAATAAAAAATAGAGCAAGAAAATCCTGCTCTTTTTTTTTTTTTTTTAGAATACAAATTTCATCACAGAATGGCACCCATTTCTCTAATCTTGAGAGAGAATGTGTTACTTATATCATTTTGACAATGGCACTAAAATAATCTTTGAAAATGGGATGGCATGTGCCTTTAAAAGTCGACTGAGACAGTCCCTAAAAATAGTTTACCAAGCTACAGAGTCAAATTGTGGGGAATTGCTCTTTAATACATTAGAGAGTCTATTCCTATGGCACTTAAGCTAGCCAAAGTAATAAATATAAAATGGTAATTTTTCTCCATGAGCTGTTCTTGCTGCTCCCACATGATTTCATTCCCACCCAGGAGTAATATAACACTGCCTGCTAGCAGCCTCGTGAATTCATAGGAGAAAGCAACGTGCTTCTGCCACTTGGTTAAATGTACTCAAAAGAAGTTCGCAATTACAATTAATCCCTCTGTTGCCCAGGCACTGCCTGTCTGTTTCCAGAGTGTGAGTATCAATGGGGTGTTTCAAGAGCAAGGAAATGTTAAGACTCCAACAATAGAGTGCTTGAATACCGGTTCCAACTGCCCGTATCCTCCCTTTCCTTCCTCCACCTCTCAATCAAGGCAGGGAAAATGCTGACCAGAGAAGAATTTCTGTGTCAGTTCTGCTAATTTAAATAACAACAAAATCACTATTAAAGAGGAGCACACATTGCTAAAACTGAGTCATAGTGGGGAGATCTTGTCTCAGATCTAAGATGAATTCCAATGAAAAACACTATTAAAAAGGGTTTTAAAAATCAGGTTACATGGGACTTTATAAAATCAGAAGTATTGTAACCTCTGTGCTGATAGATAATTCTCTGGAAGCTCCCAAGAGCTGCTATTTAATGCAAACATGCTGCTTTGTTTGTAACACTGAAACATGGAAAGGAGGCATTGACATTTTATATTATCAAAATTATAGAAAAACCAGAGCTTGAAAATCTGGATGTTACTATCTTTTTTTTTTTTTTTTTTGCCAACAGTTTTATTTTTTATTAACATGTTATGTGCATGTTGCTTGATTAGGTAGAGGAAAAATACAATCAGGTGTTGATATTCTACTAAAAGTGAAAAGATTATCCAACAGTCTATCTGTTAACTTAAATATAATTAATATGCAAATAAGCATAAGTCTCTTTTCCCTAATGATTTTTGTTCTGGGTACCCTAAAAAAAATGAGATTCTGCTTTAGATTAGGATTAATGAAGCTAGGAAGATTGATCACCTAACAGAAAAAAGAAGAAAAATGGTAAAATCATAATTTTCTTTTTGTTTGGAAAACTAATTAATTCATTTATTTTTAAATCAATTTTAATAAAAGAGCATTGCATTGTGACATTATAAATAGGCTTAAGGCTTACATCATAGTAAATCAACATCTGTATATAATATAGTAAGTTGACCTCTATTTTAGTTTTTCCTTCACTTAAAATTAGCCCCTTTTACCCATTTGCCCCTCTCCCCTTCTCTATTAGAAAAAAATCTTGATTTTCTTGGACTCAAACAAGGTTTGGGATAGCAGAGCTAGGGAGGAAATCTAAGGAAAGATTATACTGAATACACGTTTAATTAAGTTCAACAATGTACAAAAGTAATCCAGTGAAGAAATCGTGGTCTTTAAACAAATGCATCTGGGATAGATTGACATCCATACGTAAAAACACACTCCACTCCTGCCTTGTATGTAACATATGTAACACATCTGAAACACTCAAAAGGGATCATAGACACACATACACACAGTTAAAACTTTAATAACTCTAGGAGAAAAAATACGAGAAACTTTTTTTTAACATTTTATTTATTTTATTCAGTTATTCATCATTGATTATTTCCCCAACTCTGGGTTTTGAACCAGGGAACTTGAGATGTATGTGGACTGTACCTGCTTTGAGCTGTTAGGCCACCAGATCACATCATCCCACATTCTTTTTTGCAAAATTCTTTATTTATATGTTTTCTTAAAGTTTACAAACATTTCAAAGCAAGTAAAATTGAACAATTTGATGGATATATGGGTATTCATATTATCGTTATACATATATGTTTATATATTACATTCTATATATTTTTGTTTTATTATTTCACATTATTCTATGCATTTTAGGATATGAATTCATAGTCTGTGTGCATTCCACACTACATCTATGACCAGAGTTCTAATTTCTTTTATCACTTCTTTTTTGTTTTTTATTTTGATTTTTTTTTTCAGACCAAGAATTTCACATTAAATACTTATCTCAAAAAGATCTCAGGAGAGTAAAATATATTGGATATGTCCAAAACACTGAAACTTTAAAATTAATGTGGTAGAATATACAAACATTCATAATGTAAGCCTGAGTGACATTTCTTTAATAAAATTGGAAATATCAAGAAGAATAAGGCAATTAAAAAGAAAAAAAACATGATGAAAGTAAAATCCAAAAATTTAGATAGCATTATCTTTTCAAATAAAACAATATAATAATAATAAAATTAAACAGGATAAAATATTAAGCACACACTTTTGGGGCATCAGAGATAAATGTGAAACTTGACTTTGACACTTGTCGCTATATAAACTTAGGCAGATTTCTTCACTTTGGTTTTCTCTTCTAAAAATGGGGATAATAAAATCTACATCATAGGCTTATCTTAAATAAAATAATATATGCTAAGTTTTTAACAATCACAGGCAAAGAAATTTAAGAGGCAATCAAAAGTCTTCCTAAAAATAAAAGCAAAGGACTAGATGACTTTTCCAATGAGTTTCACCAAACCTTCAGAGAAGAATTTATAACTATCTATTCAAATTCTTTCAAAATATTAAAGAACAAGGAACACTCCCATACACTTACCATAAGGCCAACATCACATCTCGATCATAACAAAAGCTGACAAGATGTCACCAAGAAAAAAAAAAACAAACAAACCCATATCACTGATGAACATAGTCGAACAGGTCTAATAAATTTGTTTATAAGTGGGTTTTTCTCTACACTTTACAGAGCATCGCTTACTAATTTTTTTGTTTGTAGAACTGGTTTTGTGGTGTAAAATTCCTTTAACTTTTGCTTATTGGAAAAGCTTTTTATCATTCCTTCAGTACTGAATGGTAATCTCACAAGGCATAGTATCCTGAGTTGAAACTCCTTTTCTTTTAGCCTTTTGTATATATCATACTATTCCCTCCTGGTCTGTATAGTTTAAGTTGAGAAATCTGCTGACAATCTTATGGTGACTCCTTTGTAACTGACTTATTTTTCTCTGGATACTTTTAAGATTCTTTCTTTATCTTGTATGTTTTGACTTTTTGTTGACTATGTGTCTTGGTGTACGTCTGCTTGAATTTCTTTTATTAGACATTCTTTGAACTTTGTGGGTCTGAATATTTGCTTTATTTCAGGTTGGGGAAATATTCAGCTATCTCTTCAAATACAGTTTCTGCTCCTTTTTCTCTCTCTTCTCCTGCTGGGACCCCTGTGGTGTAAATGTTGTTCCTTTTGATGTTATCCCATAATTCTCTAATTCTGTCTTTATTTCTTTGTATTGTTTTTTTCCTCTTTGCTGGTTTCCTCGAGTGCATTCCTCTGCCCATCTTCTAGTTCACTGAATATATTAGAGGCTTCATCCAACCTATTCTTGAGACCCTCTATCGAATTCTTTCAGTTAGCTACTGTATTCTTTATTTCTTTGACATCTGTTTTGAGCTGCTTCATTTCTTCTCTCTCCTTTTCATTGTTCTCTTTTTCTTTCTCTCTTTTCTTGATTTCCATGAGTATGTTTATTATTGTTGTCATAAATTCATCCTCAGGTAGTTTGCAGATATCTGTTGTGTTTGGGTTTTTCCCTGGGTTTTTGATTGGATACCTCTTTTCACATATGTTTCTCTGTGTCTTTGCTCTGTTTGTCATTCTGTTCATGTTTCTGTGGATTAGGTTTTCCTGCAGTGATTGTCTTGTGTGGAGGATTGGCTTGCATTGAGTAAACCTGGATCTTGGTTTGGACACTAGGATTTCTTGAATTTTGTGGCATCACCTCTAGCAGGATTTGTTCAAGTTCTTACGTGGGCCCTCTGTTGCTGCCTGAACGTGCAGTCTATCAGGTTAGAGTCTGTGTGGGGGATGCAGGGCCTCCCCCGCAGTGTCCCAGCTCACAATCACAATGACCACCTTGCTGTTGGCCCACAGTCAGTAGTCAAGCTACAGTTTTATCTACACCCACAAAGTTGCAGTCATTTGTATGTATTGTTGTTGGTTTCTCCCTGTGGAATACTCTCTTCTTCCTTTAAATATGAGGGCAGGATTTCTGGTGGGTGGGTCCGGTGGTTCCAGGACATTATGGTGAGAGTGGGAGATTCTCCTTGCTTCCTTCCAGTTATGGCAGTGCCTAGCATAATTGTATAATTTTCTTGTGGGGCTTCCTGTTCAAACCATTGGGGCACTGTTGTCTCTTCCAACTGCGTCTAGAACCTCACCCCTTTCTGTGTGTCCTAGTCCCACTGGGTGAGCTCTCTGCCGCTTTCCAAGTTCCTGGGAGGGTCAGTTCTTTCCATGGTTCTTCCCACTCCACCTTGGTTGGAATCCTGAGTTTGATTCTTTATTATAGCTCTAAACCTGGATGTTTCCTCCTAGCCTTTGTTATTGTGATTACTGCTGTGTCTCTACAGTCTCTCTGCCTACTTTTCCAAAGTGTTTGTTTCTGTAAAATAGGTGAATTCCTAGTTGTTCTGTGGGGAGGACCTCTTTCTCTTATCAGTTGCCATCTTGACAAGAAAGCATGAAACATTTTTGAGTGTTCATAGCTATAAAATGGCAACACATGGTCAGTAAGGAAAAGTAATTACCTGGATAGTTACTACATTACAAAAAAGCAGCATAGTGATCAAATCAACATCTTCAGTGCCATTGAAATCATGGACTATATGATCTGATGTAATCTGAAGAACAGATCTTGTGATACTCTTGAAAATACGGTCTCATTCCAATCATTAGAAAAATTCAGACACATCTTAGTTGAGAGTAATGAGACAAAATATCTGACCAATACTCTTTAAAAGTGTCTATGTCATAAAATATAAGGAATAAACAGTGAAATATCACATATTTTGGTGATTAAGGAGAAATACTAAGTAAATGCATTATGAGATACTCTATGGGATCCTGGAACAGAAGAATATCAGCAGAAAAAAAATGGTAAAGATCAAGTGAGATCTTTAATTTAGTAACTAGTATTGTATCAACATTAATTTTCTGATTTTGATCATTGTACTCAGGTTAAATAATCTGTTAGCATTAAATAAATATCAGTGAGTTATATAATGTTTTTTAAACTTCTGTGCATCAAATATCATAAATAAAAAGATCAAAAATTGGCAATGAAATAAATGTTTGGTAGAAAAGAAATCATCAATATCAACAGGCATAAAAAAAGCAAAATTAAGAAGCATAATTTATTCTATAAAAATCATTGAGAAACTGCAACATTACACACCTATTATAACTGCTATAACAAAGAATGATAACACTGAGTATTGATGGATATGTGGCACAATTCACATATATTGCCAAAGGACATATGACGTATTATATCATCTTTGAAAATGCATTGAGTACTTTCTAATGAAGACAAACAATTCATACTTTTTATTCACCTCTATGTGGTTACTCAAGAGAAATAAGATAGTTACCCAAAATTCTGTATATTGATGCTCATAGTAACTCTGTAGACACCAAAAATTGAAGACAACAACACTAATTTCTCTTTACTTATTAATGGATCATCACTCAGAAAATAAAACATCATTCAATAACCTAAAAAGAAGCAAAAAATGACAAACTTACAACACAGAAAGATAACAAATGCAGTCAGACTCAAAACATTTAGTTTCAGATGTTTCTATTTATATAATCTGAACAACATATAATCTGAATAATTTATATATCTGAAACAGACAAAACTGTAGTAACAGACCTATCATTAACCTACTTAGTGATGCTTAGAATTTGGGGTTGGAGAATGGGGTGGGAGAGTCTAAGAGGGAACACTATAACTTTGATTGCTTATTTGTAGATCTGAAATTTTATAAGCTGATTTTAGTTGTAGTCAATTGGGTATGTATGTTTTTCAAAAGTGAAATAACTGCATACTTTAAAAGACAAACTTGAATGTTTCAAAATTGATCTCAACAAACCTGATGCCTTAGAGAAACTGAAACAAAAGTCAGGATTTTGAGATGAGACAGGTGTTTCAGGTCTGTGGGATAAACACAAGCTCTCCTGGGACCTTTGCAGTGGTCCTTGTCAGGTATGTATGTCAGATTTGGCAAACTGGCAATGAAAAAGAAGAACTGGACAAGTAGACTAAAGACAGCATCATCAAAGCTGTCCCATCAAAAAGTTGTACTTAAGCTACAGAATAATGGATATTTGGAATGTTTATTAAGTAATACAAGAAGGCCTGCGTTAAAATCCTGGCTCTCCTTAGAATGTTTGTTATCAAGACCTCTTAATTTTTTCATGTAAATGACTGCAATACTGGTATCCGTTTTGAACTGAATTATGTATGTTGAAGTCCTAAGCCCCGTAACTGAGTTTGGAGATACAACCACTAAAGAGGTAAGTATGTTTAGTTGAGGTTATAAGGGTGAGCGCTGGTGGGATAGGATGGGTGTCCTTACAAGAGGAGGAGAGTCCAACAGTGCAAATGCACAGAAAAATACAGGCGAGCCCAAGGCCAGAAGAGTTCATTTGCATGTCAACAGGACAGGCTTCAGGAAAAAACAATCCTGCCAACACCTTGGTCTTGTACTTCCAACATCCAGAAATGTGAGAAATAAAGGTCTGCTGCTGAAGTCACCTAGTTTATGTGTATTATCTTATGGCTGCTTTACAAGAGTAAGACAGTATCTTGGTACTGTCAATCTGAGTATTCTTGAGATATTCATAAGACCTGGGGCCCAGAAGTGTTATAAAATATGACCTAATATTAGTAGTAAGAACAGTGTCATTTGGATTATACTGAAGCATAGGAAGAGAAACTTAGATCCATCATGGAAGACTCTGGATATCACCTTTGAATTTATATTTATATTATATGCAAATAGAGGATTATTGAGCCAGGAAAGACAGGATCACAGTTGCACTGATAAAAGACTTACAGTATGGAAAGTCTGGTTACTGAAAAACCAGTTTGATAGTTGACAAATGGCAAGGAACTAGAGTTGGGATTAAAAAGGTGACTGTGGTTGAGGAAGAGTGAACAAAACCTGGCAGTTGGATATTGGTCGTAAAGAAAATAGAAGTGTTAGAAGCATTGCTGAGTTTTCAAGACTGATTGATAGAGAATGGAGTAAGAATAACAGTCCTATCATGAGGGCACAAACACATGAGAAGATTGGAATGATGGGAAAGAAGATGTTCTTAATTATGGATGTAGTACATGGCAGCTTTTCATTTGTATTAATTACCTGGCTGATTGATTGATTAGTAGAATGGAAATTATAATACCTTGTCTTCTGTGTCAAAGGACTATTTTGAGAATCAAAGAGAATTATCTGTGAAACTTATCCATGGAATTATACAAACATTATTAAAGTTTCAAATATTACAGTTACTTGAAGCAGGATTCTTTCTGTTTGTAAACTAAAGGGAAGAAGCTTTTGACAATGCTTTCACCTCTCATAATAGCAATGAGATAAAGATGACAGGTTGAATCAATTCGGCATGATGAATACCCAAAATAGAAATGAAATCTCAGGCTTTGAGACCTGACAACATCAAGAGCTTTTTAGGAAGAAAAGGAGGCATCTGCACACTTCCAGATGTGGAGAGCCCTGTGTGAAGAGCTAAGAGAGCAAATATGTGAGGACTTCAGCTATGACTGGAAGCAGAACAGGAATCTGTGCAGAGGAGCCTGGTAACACCAAAGCCAACCTCATGTTGCCCTGCTCTGCAAATCAGTTCCACAGGACTTTGGAGCCTGGAGGCTGCTCTTTGGCAGGGAGGGGAAGTGACATTTGGCCCTGGCTGCCAGGAGTCGGGGTGGGGGCCGCTCCTGCTGAGGTGGGTTCTCAGTCCTCCCTCCTGCCAGACAGCAGCTGCACCAGCCCACCCAGAAAACACCTCTCGTAGTCAAGGTCCGAGGAGAAGCACAAAGTGAAAATGGCAGATGACATCATCCTTCTGGAAGAGATATTTCAAAGTGCCCCTAGTGTGCAGCTGTATTTTCTGTCTGATAGTGATAGGGCTCTTTGACTAATGTCCTGTCCCTGAGCTCCTGGCCAGGAATGTCTTCCTGTTGTGATGTGTGTGTGTGGGGGAGAGGTCTGAGCCTATGTGGGGACAGCTAGCAGGTGGGCAGGCTGGGAGAGACCCTCGCCTCCCTCTTCCTTCTGATGGCTGATTTGAGCAACTGCAGTGCTGAGCTATGAGATATGATCAGCAAGAATCTAGGTGTTATTTAACCTAAGACATCATTTCCACCATTGGATAACTTATAGAATTTTTTGACAAAACTCACAATAGTGTAAGTAACTCTCTGTCTCTCTGTTTCTCTCTCTCTCTCTCTGTCTCTCTCATGCTTTTTGAGAGATGCTAAGATCCTAAGTCCCAGAAGAAAATTAAGGTTTAAAGAAGAGATAATTAATTAAACCCTGCATGACAGAATTCACTGCTCTTTATGATGCAACCTTAGACATTTGAATTAGGCACTTACTTTCTAAAGCATTTGCATTTTCCAGATTGGTGTGGAGGGAATTCAGCCTCCTCTGGCATGCCCTTAACATTCTTTCTTTCCTTGACACTGAAAAGAGAAAAAAATGGAAGAAACTGCTTCCCAATTTTACTCAATTTTATCCTACTTCATTATTCTACTAATACTTGGGAATAGCTTTGAGTAATCCATTTAGTCCTTTGAATGAGAAGGGTTAGGAGAGTATCAGAAAATGCTAAAGATTTAATAATATAGCATTTCAAAATACAATATTGCAAATAAATGACAAAATAAAACCTACTGATGATTTCCACTACAAAAACTTCACCAACCTCTGCTTCCTTTTCTATTCTGCTTCCTGACCCTCCCTCCCCTCCCGACGCCCCCAGACAGGAGCTGACCAGCATGATTCACACTGCCCATTGCAATGGCAAGATTCATTCTGTGTCATTCAGCAAGCTTGATGCTTGTGAAATTCCAGCTTGAATCCATAACTTCCCACTGGACCCTCATTTATCTCCATCCACACTGTGTTTCTCTGTCTGCTCTATGTCTTGTCTCATATTGAATGTCATTGAAAACCCCCGTGCTCATCTAGATTTGCCGGTGCTTGAGAACATTTTAAACACTGGACCGTTACTCATCTTTAAAATGGGAAGTTAATATTGTACCTCTTATTATATGTTAGGTATTGCTATCTTGAAGTGAATATTGCTATTGCTATCAGAATTATTATCATCAGCACTATCATCATTTTCATTCCTGGTGAATCTATATTTATAATTTCTTTTTTTAATTATGGTATTAAAGTTACTCTGCCTTCCTATTTTATCATGCATCTCCTTCAGGTAATTATTTATCTTAAAAAGGGATTAATGATCCTTACTTAGTGTATCTTATAAAGCTGTTTGAGAATTAAGAGACAGATTAGTTGAATTTGTGTGGCACACTTAGGTATTAGTTTTTATGTTGTTGTTTTTATTATTTTATTATTATTATTGTGTCTTTGTCTCCCCAGGCCACTTCATCTTAATAGAAATCATTTTGATTATATTCCTAAACCCTCACTTCATGGAGCTCCAAACATCCTTACTCAGCCACATGTGTTACTATCGAAGAAGAGAAGAAATGGGTTTTATGGACAACTGGCAGCCTTGGCCTCATCACTACTATAGGTGTGATAAGCAGCAGACTCCGTGACTCACCATGGTCCATGCAGAAAGAACTTTGCCTTAACCTCCTCTAAGCAGCAGAGAACTTTGTCTACAATAGTCAAGATGCCGTCTCTGTTAGCTTGCCTTTCTTCAATATGCCAGATAAGATTAAAATATATGAAGTCATTTAGAGAGGCAGATGTGGGTAATATTTTTGGATAAGATGGTCTCACATTTTTTGAAAAAAATGTGTTTCCTAATTTTTAACTGAAAATATTGATATAATAAAAACCATTTAAAATAACAGATTTGTGGAAGAAAATATGTGCAGTCTAACAATATAAATAAATGCAGCCGTTGAATAATTAAATTTTTCCTTTTGACTTTCAGAAAATTTAATTTTGTGTTCTTTAAAGTCATCATGCCATTATCATCATTAACATTCAAATGATTGTGGAAAGGTGTCTCTGGATTTCATTTCCAATTCAAGTAACATACTGTCTTCACTGCTTAGGGATAAAATATTATTAATAATCACCTTATGTATGCACACACGGTTGCTTTATACATTGTAAATTCTCAGTATGAATTTCCCATATTCAGGGGATGTCTGCATTTCGGTGTTAACAGATACCTGTATGTTACAAGCTCAAAGTGTTCCTATTTAAAAAAATGCGTGCATAGATGTTTCCTATACTGTATAATTAAGATGTAATGAATATTGTATTTTATAAAGTATAAAGGGAAAGGAAAAATAGATCTCTATATTTTATTCCACTATTTAATTAAAATTTGTCTACTTTGTCTATTTACTGTGGAATCAAAATATCAACTCTGGCCCTGCAGGTAAAGAAGAAATTCGCATAGACCCATATTTCACACCTTCCCTAAATCAATGCTGTCCATCAGTTATGTGCAGCCTCTTTGGTCAGCTCTGCCCCAAGCTCTAGAGTAAAGTCTGTGGATTCCTCAAGTGCTTTGGTCATTGGCCCAGCTCCCCTCAGGAAAAGCAGCTTCATGTCACTACCTTCCTTCGTTCCAATACATATAAATGGAAAGAGGAGAGCAGCTTGACTGGAATGTTTGTGGATGACAATTCAGAGGTCTTGTTATATCACAATCAAATCGACTGGTCAGGTGGAGCATGTGTTTCCTTTGTCAGCATTCAACTTCCCTTCTCAAATTTGCAAATGGTGTCCCCTAAAAAGTGAGACAAAAGCAAAACAAAAGTTTGCTCCTTTATTCCAGCAATCGGATAAAGTGAGAAATAGCTTGCAAATTGCCTGTCAGGCAGTTGCCCCTCTTCTTCCCATGCCATTGGGGGATGTAAGGAGGGTGGGCTGCATCCTCACAGTTCTCAGGTTTCAGGGATCATGGTGGAATGCAGAATCCTTTCTGCTCCTACGTTTGTCATAGGATTGAAAAAAAGGAATCGGAAAATTCATACCCTTAAAGAATACTCATGGATCGCAGATGATGTGCAGGAGACTCTTCCCGGACAGGTCTGCAGAGGAAATTGTCAGGAGGCGAGAAAAGCCAGTGAAAGCCAGGAGGTGGGTGGGGCCTCGCGGAAGAGAACATCGTTATCTGCAAGAAGCTAAGACCTGAGTGCGGGCAGGAGAACCTGGTGGAATCAGGTCCGTGCAGTAATTACACAGGGCTGCCATGCAGAATACCACAGATGGGGCTAAACCGGGAGACATCCATTTTCTACTCCTTCCGGAAGTGGCATCCCAATCTCCGAGCCCGTCAGCTTCGGTGTCCACCAAGGGTTCTGCTCCTGACTTGCAGAGAGCTTCCTTCCCGGGAGCCCTCAAGCGCTTTCTTGCATTTATGCTTGTGTATGTAGCGAGCTAGACCTATCTGTGTCTAGATCTATGGACATCTATCTCTACATCTATATCTGTATTTATATCCATCTATCTACATAAAGGTAGCTATATTGTCAAAGACATAGCGTTTGTTGTGACATGCTTCTTCATTTCTTGATCAGCAGTTGCAGCCTGTGGGGCATTTCCTCCTGATGTGAGTTCTGAGTCTCTTTAAAACGTAGGAGTGTCCCTGCCCAGTAACGACTAGGGAATTTGCTCTTCCCAAGGCGCCATGAGAAGTGCACATGGCCAAGGACTGGGAGCCCTGGGTTTCACTTCTGCCTCTGCCCGTGGTAAGTGGAAGGTCCCTGGGGCACCGAGTCATCCAGCAGATGTAGGCGCTGCTCTTGCTGGTCGGCTGGTTCACATTCCCAGCTGGTGTATTTCACATCAGCCGCAAGGGCGCCTGGAGCGTTTCTTGCAGTGCACATCTGCCAGCAAAGAATCTCTCAGCTCTTAAGTATCTGAAAATAACTTTACCCTCATCTGAAGATATTTTGGCTGGACATAGGATTCGAGGATGATGTTTTCTGTTTTTATTATTTTCCTCGCGTTTGAAAGCTGTCTTTGACAGCACTGTTTCCAGAGCTGCGGTGTCTCTTTTCTGCTCTTTATAATTTCAAATATTTCCTATGTCTGGTTTTCAAAATTTAGGGTACAAAGTACCTAGGGGTTTTCTGTGTCTCCACCCTGCTGGGGCTCGCTGAGTTTTGGGTGCTCTGGGCATTTGTGTTCACCAGTCTTTGAAAATGGTCATCCATCCTCCCATGTGTATATACTGTGCTATGCTTCTAGTCTCATCGTCTCTTGGGGACTTGAGTGGCATGTAGACTACACCATTTGAGAGGACCAGAGTCCCAGAGGAGAAGCCTTTCTTTGTTTCTCTTCAACCGCCCCACCCCTTCAACCTCAGTTTAAAAAAATTTTAGAGATTAAGTCTTCAAGTTAGGCGATTATTTCTTGGTCTGTCTCCAGGCTGGTAATAAGTCCATCCAATGATTTTTCATGGTAGTTATTGCGTTTGTAGGTACTGAAGTTGGCACATGATTCTTTTTAAGATTTTAATGTTTCTGATAATGGTTTTCACTATTTAAGATTACATCCTTCTCTAATTCTCTGAATATATTTTTAATGATTGTTTTATCATTTTTACCTAATAAGTCTAACATCTGGGTCATCCCATGACTGTTTTTAATTTACTTTTTTGCTTGTGTTCTTCACTTTGAATAGAAATATGATCATATTTACATTATATTTATATTGCATACATCAATATATAATATAAACATAATGTAAATACACTTGCTCAACACAGATATATGCACATATTCGTGTATATACTTTATTAGGTATGAACAATGTGAATTACTGTAGTTTGTCATCTCCTTTTACATAGTTGTTTGGGTTTTTTTCCTGATTTCTGATCTTGAGCTGTGTGGGATTTTCAGTCACAATGGAAAGACTAAATCAACCACACTCATAGCCAATGTGGACTATTTGTTTACAAAAATACTAAATACTTTTTTTTATAGAAATCAGAAAAATAGTTGAGAAAATTGATTGGAAAAATCAACATTTTTACCTAGTTACACCCTCCTTAACAGTAAATCTTTAAATTAGCAATCTCTTTTGAGTCTGTGTGCTTCACAAGAGGTGAGAAGACAGAATGACAGCTAACATGAACACACAACAAAATATAAAAGACAAAAAACTAAAAATAAGGGAATTCTAAAAACTAGTCAATGACACTAGAACTATATCTTCTGAAATTAAGAAGTGTTGAGGTAGTTTAGGCCAATATTAAACTAAAGCAAAATTATTTTAGCATTAAAATATACTTTAATAATTTAAAGACAAATCTTTCTTCATTTGCTTCATAATTTCATGTCTACTGTCCAAAGCTACACTCCAAAATTATTGTGCTAAATTACCAAAATATCCTCATTGAATTCTCATTACCTGTTGTCACAACTATTATTCGTTACTTAAATTACTTTCAGGTTGCTATTTTTTCACTGTGTTCTGTAGGTGATCTTCAAGTCTGCTTCTATTACTCATTTTTGGTCTAGTGTAGTTGAGTTTTAACGTTACTCTCCCTCTTAATATGTCCCAAGCAAGGAAATATTTATTTAAAATGATGTCATTCAAACTTCTATGGTAATGTTATATGAAGATGGATTTTTATAAAGTGGTTGACCAAGATGATAGAAATTTACTGCCTTTCATTATATGCGATTATTCTGAAAACACATGTAACTAAAAAGCTGATATTAATATCATTCACATGTGGTTATGTATTGCATTTATCTTATAAAAAGAACATTACTGATTAGTTGCATAATACATACATTTACAGTGATTTGGCTTTGATTAAATCTAGAAGATATAAAGTTAAATAATTTTCATTTCCAAGTAAAATATATCATTTGGAATATAATAAATTATGAATAATACTTATGTCCTTGCACCATGAAATGTAAAATTTGAACCTCAGATATTTTCATTATTTACTTAAATTTTCACATTCTAAGTTGTATTTAAATGCTGACAAGAATATTTATCAGGCTATCTACTTACATAATTATGTTTTTAATGTCTGTTCTGCATCTTGTACTTTTGTAATGATTGTTCTCTGAGCCAATAACATAAGCTGGTTCAAAATTAGAAGTAAGAATAAAGGGAAGGCGGGATAGGAGGAGGAGTAGTTAGTGAGAAGTAGCACAACTGATATGATACGATGGATACATCTTCACCAGGGTCACTGTCATTAGAAAAGAGAGAAGCAGGGATGCTCTGCCCATCAAAAAGACTGTATCATCTGGTACTACTCTTTGTTAATGGAATTTGTGATACTGACAGTAGCAATTAATGATTAATATGGCAAATAAGACTAAGTAAAAATATTTTCAAAATTATATTAGAGGCAGATATTTTGGGAAAAACTATATCTCTGCACTTCAATGTAAATAAACAACAACTTGATCTGATGAAATGTTGATGCCCAAAACACACAGTGGTGGAAAGTACAAATGGTAAAAAATTTTAAGTGGTCCATGTGGGCAAAAAGGAAGATCTGTGAAAGCAACTGAAGTTGGTCTGTAGAAAAATGGTGTACAATTGGCTATTTTACTTGCATTTTTATTTTTGTTTGGATTGATGTTGGAAAAAAGACATAAAAATATGCAATTACATTGTCATCTTTCAAACACTTTAAAAAGATTGTGTGATCTAATATGTATTTCTGTGACATCATATATTTTATATAAAAATAAAGTACACCTAAGTTAAAGCCTTAAATATAAAGAGCGAAAAATATAAAAGAATGAAAACGCATTTTACAACATAAGTACTGAAAACTGAGAAACTATCAAAGAGCTTAAAATTAAACTCAAGAAAGTTCTATACATTTGAAAAGAATAGAAAAACAAAAGCAAATATAAATCGTCAAAATTATAATATATTGGTATATATAAGTATTAATTTACATATGTATGCTGATATTCAGAACTATTAAATTTTACTAGGAAATGATCAAGATACAAACAAAACAAAAGAAATATCACAGTGGTTGAAAATATGTGAAATTATCAGTCATATTTATCATGTAAAAAAGTAGAAAATAAAATTTATTTTGCCATTTAAAAAATACTTTAATTGATAATATCAAGCATATGATATGTAGATAGATAGATAGATTTTTATAATGTTAGGGGCAGATGGTCAGTAATACAAATTGGTACAAATCTTCTGCATCACTAAATAGTATTTACTGAAAGCTTTAAATAATTGATGAAGGAAAGTAATACCTTGAAATTTATCCTTAAGATACATTAAAGATCACTGAAAATGTCTTGCAACACAAATATCTCATAATTGTATCAAAAACTTATATAAAATGGAAACAAAACATTCAAATAACATGATTTTTTTCAAATTGTTTTATCAATCCGATGAACTGGAAATAGTTTTAAATTTTTTTAAGGGAGACATAATAAAATCGTGATTGTTTATAGGCTATAAATTTCAGAGAAAGTCTAATTCCTTTTATGAAAAACAACATATACTATATTGTTATGCAAAAATAACAGAAATGCATTCATTTTAATATGAGATTAATAGAAAGCAAATTGTATGCTATGGAAAAATGATGCTGCTTTCCACATGTAACAAAACTATTGTTACATTCTTCCTACTACGAGATTATCTAAAATTGTCAATGAAGTGTCATGATAGTCTTTTTTTAGTTGATCGATGATGGTTACATAATGACATCGATTTTATGCTGTTATTAGAATAGTTCAATTATATTGAAGGAACATGACATCTTAAAATCATACAGGTTTCAAGTGTGAATCATAGTAAATCAGTATCTGCATATAATACTTTAAGGTCACCACCAAAAGTCCAATTCTATACTACACTAGATATAATTTTTACTATGCAATATTCTCCAAAAAATAAAAGGAGTAGTTTCCCTTGTAAAAAAAATTATTTTCCCTAAAATGTGTGTAAGTCTTCCACCTACTTTATGGAAAGGATTGTCATAGTTGTGTTTATTTTTTTTCACAGACTTCTTAATCACCACTCCTGAAACGATTACACATATGGCATTTCAGGGGTCCTTAATCTAAAATTTATTATGAGTAACTCTACATAGCTAAATAATGCATAGTGTCTTTGTGCAAGCAAACCCTAGTAACCAATATATATAAATATATTTATAGGTTTATATTGAACCAAGATGTTCCTAAAGCATTTTTCTTCAAAATGCAAATTATTTTTCACAACCCTGCACCGTAGAAAGAGCATGAGATGATTATTGTACACACCCTGGAGAAACACTTTGTTCTCCTTGACAGTGGTTTCTTGACTTCCTGAACTGTCTGTGACCTTGAGCCAGCAACCAAACCAGTCTCCAATTCTTTCAGCTCATAAACCTTGCTCAATAAGAGTTACCTGGAGTCGCTCCTTATTTTATTTCAGAAACACTAACATAATAATCATTTTGTCCAGGCTTTGTTACAAAACCTCTGCAAATATCATCTCAATGAATGCTCATAATAGCTCTATGACTTAATTACTATTGTTAGGTCCATTCACAGATGAAGAAAACGAGCAATGAAATATAAGTGAAATGCTCATAGTCACAGATCTAAAAAGAATTCTCATTGTTGTGATATAAAGTATGCAGTAATTTACTCTACAGGAGAAAGTTATTTAGGAAAGACTTCAGAAAGGAATTATGCCTCACTTGAAAGTCAGGAGTTGAGGATGTAGTTCTTCAAGGCAAAGAATCTTGAGACAAATTAGTCACATAAAGAAGGATTATAATTAGAAAAAGATACACTCTTCTTCATATGACATTTTTGTTCTACCTTCTTTTTTCTATCTTTGTTAAGCTCATCCAAATATTATGACTCTGTGACTCTCTCTCCCTCTCTCCACACATACATGCACACATGAATATGTGTACATATATGTACATACATATATATAGATATATATAGATATAGATATATCTACATATATATACAAAAGTTAGACAACTTCCTAATTATACATGTTTTCATGTCTCAGAATCACTTTAAAGTCTGAAGTTTGAAAACTATGTTTTTTTCAGGACCAGTGGCCTCTCTGCCAAATCCCTCTCTCGTTCTCGCCTCATACCTCTGTGAACGTTTCCAGGATTTATTCATTGTACAAGCCAGGAAACAAGCAGGTCATCCTTGACTTTTCTCCATCCTTCACCCTCTGCATCCAATCAATCACCAGGTCCTATTGATTCTACTTCCTAAATGCCTCTCAAGTCCATTCCGTTATCAAGCTTGAGGGCATCACCTGGACTAATTGTTACAGATGGTAATGGAGAGTGGTTCAGACTCCTACCGGCTGACCTGAGTGCTGCAGTGAGCTTACCTTACCTTAGGGGAAATGCTCTCTGTTCTTAAGGTGCAGATCCCACAATCGCAGGTCCTGTTGAATTGTCTGACTAGCTGGAGTAGAATAGTTTTCATAGCTTTACAAATTCTGTTTTCACCTAAGAGATATGATAGTTTCCATTGTCTTATTCATTGTATACTTTTGTGCGTATGAGCTCTTAGAGTTTCCTTTAGCATTGGTGTCTATGGATAATAATGAATGCTTCTTTGAATGATATTTTATTAATAGGCAGTTACATCAGAGCATCTTTCTTGCTCAACTTTGTCTCTAATGGAGAGTGGAAAGAAACATGGTTTATTTTCAATAGAATCTTTGCTAAGAATATGTTGTTCTTATCCTGAAAAAGATTCAGCTGTCCACTGTGCTGTTTGTTGACTCAGTCAAGTCTGATGGCAGCAAATCAGTTTTCTAAGGTTTGACTTGTTGGAGATTTGACTGATATTTCTGTTATCTATAGATCTCACCTGGCAACCTACACAGTCCACAGATCCAAAAGGAAACTGGTATATGAAAAACTGTATAACAGGACTAGGTGTGAACCAGGCTACGCACAAGTCCTTGCATATGACATAGCAGTGGTCAGCAGGCGTCCACTCTTGGTCCTCCTCTATCTTCTATGCCTTCACCACAGAGCTCTCATGGACACTTAACCGGAATGGTAAGCTCTGAATCCAGGTATCTTCTATTGTCCTGACTTGACATCTGCAATTTCTGTGGTAACAATAAAACATGGCTTAATGACATTAACTCTGAAAAGAAAACACTAGCCTACCCATCTCAGATAATCAGACTGCGTCTACTACACTCCCAGGTTCTGCCGTGGAGGGGTTGTCCAGATCAGAGGAAAACTGAAGTGACCTACTACAAATTCTCCTGCAGACACATTTAGCTCCATGCATACCCTCCCCAAATGCAGCAGCTGGCCTGCATTTGCATCCAAAATTTACCTTCCTTTTTCTTTCTCCAGTCTAGCCCTGCTTCTCTTTAAGGACTTGGTTGTTAAAAATTGAAATTGCTAGACCTGTCGTATTTTAAATTTATAACAGAGCTCCTTAAGAAAACGCTCTCTGCATACTTAAGCACTCGGAGTATGTAGTTCTCCCATGGCGACTTTGTTCAGACATTCTCCTTTGCCTCTGAGTTTTATAAAAAGTTCCCTGGTTTCCGTGGGAGCTGTGAAAATTCTAGTGTAAATGCCATCACCCAGGAGAATGTCTTACTTATAAATCAATCATATGAAGAAAGAATTCCTTCTTGACCAATGATGTGGGTGTATGATTGATGGTCCCCAATATCCACGCTTTGACCTTCCATCACTGGTTCTCACAGTAACACTAAGATCTAAAGGATGATTCCCCAGCCTCCCTGGACTTAAGTTCATGAGCACCCATCCTCAGCAGGAAGCAGCAGGGAGTGAAAATCCTAAAGTGTTAGGGGGACTGCTGGAGGAAAATGGGTCACCAAGGTATTCAGTGAGTAGTTTGTACCTCCTGAGCAGGGCCCTCTCCATTGTGTCCATTTATATTACTTTGCTAACAAACAATACACTAAGCCAAACAAAAAAAATCACACAAAGAATATCTTCTTTCTCAGTTTAACCAGAAAATAAAACCATAGCGCTTGAGCTTCTTAACGAGAAGAATTTCCAGTTTGAAATGGCCTTATTTGCTTACTATTTGCAGTGACCTTACTCTCTCCTCTGCTACCATCAGTTGGAGTCAGTTCCATGTGTGAATCATTGGCAGATTTTGGATGCTACGCAGATGCACAGGGTCTGTGGAATGTCTACAGAGAAGCGTGTACCTGTCATGCAGTTCTAAATAGAAGCTGCTTTCCCCAGTGAGCCTAGAGTATTTAAAGCAGGCTATAAACTTGTCACCATTTGTAAATCAGTGAAATTAGTGCTGAAGTTGCTAGAATCTGTGTGGACACAGAAGCATCTGTAATTGACATGCACATATTCTGGAAGGGGCAATATAGAATTATTTGTGTGACCAACTGCTACCTTGCAGCTTGATGGGAACAACAACTCACTATGTAAAGACTACCCAATTTTACTTGAGTGCTTTAACCAGAGAACCAATGTGTCATTGGAATTTAAATTAGAATTTACCCAGATGTGTACAGCACAGGTACCTCAATTTATCAGCATTAATACTGAATGATAACAAAATCACAAGTTAACAAAAAAAGTAACTTCCTTTTTTCTTGTTATATTCAAATGTATTGGTATTTTTGCAATGACAGTATTCTTTATGTGCTTACCACTTATATCTGATTTTATGAGTACTGATAGCAAATGAGGAGAGCCCTATACTCTTAAATTTCTTCAGTGTTTTAAAAGAGAAGTCAGATGCTTAGTTTCTTAAAAAAAAATGGTGTCTGGAGCAATGATGCAAGAATTCTTGGAATCAATCTTGTTGATAGAGAGGAATCACAGATGTTGAATTGTTTGCACATAATTGACTGAGTCACAGAAGCTAATAGAAGTGTGTTTCTCTATATGTGACTGATGTGAGCAGGCCCCAACACAGAAAAAAAATTCTTTCTAAATTTTACATTAAATATCTCATTTATTAGACTCATAAAATTTTATATAGTTTTAAGTTATTTTGCTTCCATAAATGGAAAATGCTTAAAGGTAATGATGCCTCATAAAGCAATCATTTAAAGAAAAGTATCCATATCATTAAAAACATTTTTGTAAAAACAACATTGATGATTAAAACATAATACACTAAATGTTGATATAATCATTCTGTAAGGTGATATAATAGCAAGATAGGTATCAATGTTGTCTCGTTTTAAGCGTCATTATCCATGAAGATGCAGGTCTAGGTAATGAATAGAGATAGATTTTGACTTTCACACTAAGTGTATCAAAAATTCCTTTTTCTCCTTTTTTAATAAACATTTTTATTTTACTTATCTCACCTTGTTGTGTAGAAATATTAACTGTATCATTGTTTATATATCCCACTGCTGGTAAGTCATTTATATAGTACTTTCTATCGTTTTATGCTAGTGGATCTTAAATATCCAGGAAAATGATAAACATATTAACTGATTGTTATTCAGTTCTTAATCATATCATTTGTCCATCACCTCAGGTATGACTTATCCTACCCACACAAATTCTTCCTATGACACAGAGTTCTAAAAATTAACAAGCATTTTGTAAGTATATGTCACGACACTCAAGAACTCTTCCATATTTGACTGATCTTCACATGTTATGTTCCCCCCTAAACAATTCCTGGATTATAGAAAGCAGGAGAAGGTAGATAATGCCCTACTTTATTAAAGATTAGGCAGCAGGAATTGTACAATGACTTAGAGTGAAAAGCTACATTGTGTTTACTTGGCAAACTCTAATCCATCAAATGCACTGCCCTCCTGTGTCTATACCCATTTGGATGACTAATCTGGGGAAGAGCCTACAGACCTATGAACTCATGCCACTTTAAAGCAATAAAACAAAACCCAGTGACCTAACTGGCTTTTCAATCATTTTTTTTTAATTCCAAGTATATTTATTTTAGCTTTTTCACTCTCCAGCTCTCTCAGATCAACATTCCGTATCATCTCTTAAAAACCTCAATATCATCTCCACATCATCATTTTAAGCTAATGATTTAATTTCCTAATTAGCTGAAAAAAAATAAAAAATAAGGGAATTTCCACAGCCTCCAATTGCCACATCTAGTCATCTCGTCCCATAGCTCTTGCATTCTTTATTCCCACAGTGATTTAATTAACTGTGCTCTCAGCTGTGGTCAAATTTTCTAACACTGTGTGATTCCATCCACCCACATTTACTAAAAGTCATCACTCCAGCTAATATTCCCATGCCCTGTTGCATGATCAGGATGTTCACTGAATCTCTTCTATCTGAATTCAAACATTATTTCTAAGTGAAACAGACAAAATCCCATTACCTCCATAACTATTCAATTTCTTTCTTTTTTTATTTATAATTGAAATCTATAAAGGACTGAATATCTTTTCTACCTCTGATTCTATAGCTCCCATAATCTTTGAACCCATTCCAATCAGCTTTTACCAAGTTCGTCCATGGATGAGACATGTACACATGTAATGTCTATCCATCTCCTTTAACTGTACACCTGATTTTCATGACACAAAATTTCCCATCTTATCTTCACCTCATTGTATCTTGTTTTTCAGATAGTTTTCCAATTTCCCCTCATCTCCCTCACCATTTTATTGAAGTAATTTAGAATATGTTTGGGGCAAAAACCCTCTTCTCTAGGGAAGCAGAATGATTCTATTTAATTTCATGTCATAGATTACCACCCACATTTATGTTTTCATACTGCACCTCTACTGAATTCCAGTTTTGAAAATCCAGATGAAGTTTTATCATTTCCACTTTATAACAGGAATGGTTTTTCAAAAATATCATACTATGCTATCTCTCTAACAAAGTAGATACCCTACTCCTCTCTGTTTACTCATTTTGTATAAACCACAATGGTTTTCTTGCTATGCCTTATAGATCAGACATAGCCCTATCTTAGATCGATGCACTTGGTATTTCATCTGCCTTGAGTTTACGTTCCAGATGTCTTTCAAGAAGTGCTTCTACCCTTCCTTCATGCATAGGATAAGCAGTTGCTCCCAAGAGGGTCATCACTTATTTGCCAGAATTTTCAAATATATTGTTATACATGGCAGAAGAGAATTTGTAGATGTAAGTCCTGAGATGTGGAACTTATCTTGAATCATCAAGATGACCTTATTTTAATCACAGGGATCCTTATCTGGGAAAAGGGGAGACAGCGGGAACAAAGAAGGATATGTGATCATGAAAGCAGTTGTCAGAGAGATATAATGATACCATATTATTGGCCTTGCAGATGGAGAAGAAATAGAAGCCACAAACCATGGAATGCAGGTAAACTCCAGAATGTGGAAAAGGAAAGGAAATGATTAACCTCCTGAAACATCCAGAAGAAACTTCCTCCTGAGAACTTGAGTTTCTAGCCCAGTGAAACTGAATTCAGACTTATGACACATAGTACTGTAAGATAATGAATTTGTTTTGTTCCAGCCGAAGAAGTTTCTGACAACTTGTTAAAACAATAGTAAGAAACTAATGCAAATTACTTGAGGAAAAGTCATATTTTCAATGAGACGTTCTGTTACTACACCATTTAAAACTGTAAGTGTTTCTTTCTACCTCCCATGAATTCTTTCTATACTCTGTTTTTCTCTTTGTCGCCTATCACAATCTAACATTTTTGTTTATTCTCATCCCAATAATCTAAGTTTCATGTGAGAAGAAATACTATTTAGTCACTGCTTCTTTGTCAGCACCTAGAACAAGATTAGACACTTGCATGTTCAGACCATCTTTGTTGTATGAATGATGAATGTGCAAATAAGAAGCAAATGTTGACTATTTGTTCAAGTAGAAACTTTTTTCTATGTTTATCATGACTGCTAACTTTCTGGGCTCTGCAATCTTCTGCAATGAACCAGCATTAACACATCTTAATAACCTAAGTCTATAGCTTATGTTCAGTTTTACTCATGATAATTGGGTTAGTGATAGATATTGTCTACTTAGAGAAATATTTCTAGTTCCTTAATCCATCATACTTACTATCACAATCCTGACTCCCACCTATAAATTGGCTACAATCAAATCTATACTCCCATTCCTAAGTTTTCTCTTTTCAATAACCAACATGTACTTCCATCACTAAATGAAATCACAAAAGTTGAAATGGCTGAAAAGTGGTTCAATTACATGTGTTAGTTTAATGTCTTACAATAAAAACTTTTGCTTATGACTACAATACACCAGATAATCTACTATGGGCAATAAAATGTTGTCACAGTGAGAACCAGGGACATTGTGCTTAGGTGGGATCCTCAACAGCATTGTAAAGGCAGGATTTAAGGGACAAAGCAAAGACAAGAAGATGAAGTAGAGAGCTGTTATAGAAATCCAAGAAAGGGGTGATGATCCAGATAACCAGAGTCAATATAAATATAGATTTAGTGGTGCTAACTTCATTAGAGAAAATGAGAAAATAAGATATACACATGTATTGTTTAGCAAAATAGATGAGACATAAAGAAGAATTAAAAATCACTACCAAGATTCTAGCTTGGCAAACTAGATGTGCAGTGATACAAGCTATGATAAGAAATGCGGAAGTCCCTGATTTAGAGGAAAAGTCATTTATGTAACGATTGCAAACTATTTGAGGAGTGACTTGATGCATCTAAGGACCATGAACAATGATCCACTGATATCTGGACTGTAGAAAAATGATTAGACTTTTAAATTTTTTTCTGAAGCACTCCTGAACTAAATTGTATCAGCTAGTCCTTATTTCTAATGAGCGGAGTAGACATTTCCCTGTTAGTCATCACACTGAAGCACCCAACTGTTTTGAGAATAAAATGATAGAAGTGACCTTATTCTCTTGAGTGATTGGTTAAAATATGTTTAGTGCCCAGTGGCAGGTTTTCATCTTTCTAGATGATGAAAATGCTTAAACATTAACACTCCCAAAGAGCCTTTTCAACAATTCTGAGAAGCACTAAAGTAACTGTCCTCCATGAAACATTGCATATAGAAGCATCACAACACATCATAATGAAAACATGTGTCATGTATTGATTTTCTAGCTACCGCTGGCTCTTCATTAGCACATTTTGTAGATACTTTTTCCTGAAAGCTCATGCCATTTTCCTAGATAAATGTATTTTAGAGAGAAACCATGACAGATCTGATGTGACAAGCACAGTTTTGCAATTATTGTGTGTCTCTGACACTGACATTCTCTAATTCATACTTATGACATTCTTGTGCATGTAGGATTATCAGCAATTATTTTTTAGAGGAAGAAACAGAATCAATGAGCGAACTGACAAAGTAAGAGTATTGACTGAAATCTACAGACTTAAATTGAAATCGAGTCTTCAGCAAGTTAATCTTGTTGAGTCTCAATTTACTCACTAATAAAGTAAGATTATACAAAATAAATATTTAAAATTTGAATTGCTAATGTTGTTAATAATGTTTTAGTAATTGAAATGTAACATATGCTGGCGATCTTTCTTTCATATCACTTCTGTTTAGTCATATTTCATTTTGATATTACTAAAAAACAAAACTCAAAACTAAACAAAACAAATTCATTTATAGGAATAACAAAATATAAAAAGTAAATAAACACATCTACTTAGAATACAAAAAAACTTGAAATGTGCACATACATATGTATATTGCATACATTGTATCTATGGAGTTGGTTCTCATTATTTGTGATAGTGTCTAGAAAAATTACCATGAGCTCTGAATTAGTGAATATTGAGCCACATCTAGGAGAAAAACAGAATTTAGTTTTCTTCAAACTTCTGGCTGTAATATTTTATCAGTGGATCAATACACAGTGAGTATCAAACAATACATTGTTTTATGTACATTTCTGTTTAAATACACCCTACTTAATATATAGTGTTGATTAATTGATATTGAATTGATTGTAAGCAACACTACAGCTACAGGCTTGTTAGAAGCTTTTTTAACACACACATTTTCTCTATAAGGCACATCACACTCTTCTTGTGCTAAGAAATAATAATTAACAATTCGGCACTGTATTTGTGGGACATTTTAAACAACGAAATCACCAATAAAGAATGAAAAAATGCTAAAAATAACATTAGATGGACCACAAAAAGACATTAATTTATAGTATATGAGCTGAAATGTGACCATTACTTTGTGCTGTCTCAGCAGGGAACATAAAATCCAGGTCACATGAATGCGTTGCTATCTTGCACATGTCTGTGACCGACTAAAAGCATGAATATTGATTTTAAGTTACAAATAAACTTTATCAAATAGGTGGATTTGGAAATATAAAAACATTTATAAAAAATATGGAGATAGTAGACAATATGTAATGTGGGTAATTCAGCAGAAATTGACACTGGATATAAAGTATGACTGAAATACTGGAAATTTAAAACAGAGGTGCAGAGGTGAACAATGTCTTTCATTGATTCTTCAGTGTAGTCAATACAGCCTAGGAAATGAGTGAACTTCTACACAGGCAAATAGAAATGACCCAAATTAAAACTCAACATGAAAAAACAAATAAAAGAAACAACTTCCCATATCAGTGGGAGAAAGCAGTTTCATATACATGCAATGTAAATCCTAACAGGAGAAGAAAAGGAGAGTAAATGGCACACCTTGGTGGGGTATCGGTTTTTTCCTCTACTCTTGCCACGCAGCCTGGTTCACATACATCCCATGGACACAGGTTCATAATCCAGGGCCAGAAGTAAAAACCAAGTTGAGAAACTAATAAAAATAAATAAAATGCTCCTTTCTCTTTTCTCTTTCTGCTTACCTGCCTACTCACCTTCATTCCTGCCTATCTTTTACTTAAAAAGAAAATTAGAGTAAATATTTGAAGATACATTGATAAGAATATTCTAAAGTTGCTGAGTTACTGATAATGAATCATAGATTCAAGAAACTAAGAGACAACAAAACAAGATAAAAAGAAAAATACAACTAGACAAAGTGTAGTTGCATTGCTGAAAACGAAAGAAAAATAAAAACTTCAAATCAATTAGAGGGTTGAGAAGGAATGGCACATTATCTACAGAATCCATAAGCAGATTTTTTGATAAATTATGCAAACAAGAAGATAATTGAAGGATATTTTTAAAGTACTAACAATAACAAAAGAAATTGTCAGCTAGAAGTCTATAGAGAGAGAAGATCTCCTTCAAATGTGGAGAAATAAATACAATTATGCCTCATTAATAACACTTTGGTTACTGATGAGCTGTCAATACGATGGTGGTCCCAATAGGGTACACAATACAGCCTTGGTTTACAATAGGTTATACATCTATGTTTTGAAATTATACTCTTTAAAGTTTGTACAATGACAAAATCACCAAACAGCACATTTCTCAGAAAGTATCCCATTGCTATGCACCACATGACTACACTTGAACAAGAAAAAAATTTGAAGACAACTGTGAATGGGTCATTGCTGCCAAATAATCAGACAAGTTTCCAGTGTCCCAGGGGATTATTTTGCACCTTATGACAAATGGAGATATTATCTGAAAACATACAGTATTGATAATAGCTACAGGTATAGGAATCAAGATGGTGACCTGGTAGGATGTGTTAGATATCCTCCCCACAAAACAACTGAAATCATCTATTCTTCAGACACACATGGCATGGAAGAACTGGCCCAGGGGCTGCTAACACAGCAGCAGTGATCATCACCATACAAGGGTAGGCAAACTCACGAAGTTTGGAGCTACATTATGAATTTGAGACTCCCAGTCTCGGGAAAAAGCGGCAGAGTGGGTAAAACTGTAGCAAGAACTGATCCTCCCAGGAGTTGCTCTGAAGGCATCAGAAAGTTTGCCCAGTGGGACCAGGACATGGAGCTAGGGGAGAGAATCTTATCAGAAAGTGTACGCAGTGGGACCAGGACATGGAGCTACGGGAGAGTGTCTTGGCGCAAGAAGAAGAAGTAGCAACCAGAGTTCTGAGTGAGAGCCTCCCAAAGAAAAATTACACTGGTTGCCACCATAACCAGAAGGCACCTAGAGGAATTTCCCAACTCCCATTCCCTCCCATCATATTGTTCTGGAGCCATGGGATCTGCCTGCCAGAAATCCTGTCCCCAGACTTGAAGAGAATCTCCAGTGCAACTCACAGCCAGTCCTGTAGGTGGAGGCAGAACTGCATCTCAATTTCTGATAGTGGGCCAGCAACAAGGTGGCCATTATCATTCAAAAGTGGGACACTGGGGGAAGCTCCTCATTCCCCAAACAAACTCTAAACCCATGGACTGAAGTCTTGGGCTCCAATGAAGGGTTCCACTGAGAATGTTAGCAAATCCAACCAGTGATGTTGCCACACAACTCAAGAATTCCCATGGTTCAAACCAAGACTTCTCTGGGGGTAAGTCAATACTCGACACAGCGCCATCACTGCAGGGAAATGTAACTCATAGAAACATAAACAGAATGCCAACCAGAAAGACACAGAGAAATATATGCAAAATGATGGATCCAAATAAAACCCAAGGAAAAAATATGAATACAGAAGACATCAACAAACTAATTGAGGTTGAATTTAGGGCAACAGAGATAAACAACATTTTCACAGAAATCAAGAAACCAATAGAGAAAGAGGAAAAGGACAAAAAAGAAAGAGAGAAGGAATGAAGCAAGATATCAAAGAAATGAAGAACATGATAGCTAAGCTAAAGAACTAAATTAATACCTATTCTTCTCAAGCTCTTCCAAAATATTGAAGTACAGGGAACACTTCCAAATAATTTCTATGAGTCTAACATCACACAGGTATCAAAAGCTGATAGAGACATTGCCAAGAAAGAAAATTGTAGACCAATATCTGTAATGCAAAAATTCACAGCAAAATATTAGCTACCAAATCCAAAATGCAACATAAGGATCATCCATCATGATCAAGCAGGATTTACCCCAGGGATGCATGGATGATCCAACATAAGTAAATCTCTTAATGTAATACACCACCCAAAAAGCAGGAAAAGCTATACTTATATCAGATAAACACACTTCCACCTAAAAAGCATAACAAAAGACCAAGATGGACATAATACGATGATTAAGTGGTCAATTCATCAATAAGACACAATGCTTATCAACATATATCACCAAATGAAGAAGCATCAAATTATATTTGGCAGAGCAACTAGACAAGAAAAAGAAAAGGAATCCATCTGGAAAGGAGGAAATAAAGATATCATTATTTGCAGATGACAAGACATCAACAAATGCAGTAATGTGGCAGGCTACAAAATTAATGCACAAAAATATGTTGCATTTGTGTATGTACACCACATGCCAGAAAACAATAAAATCAAGAAAACTATTCCATTAAAAATAGAAGTAAAAAAAATCAAGTATCTAGGACTAAGCAAAGGAAGTTAAAAACTTGTGCAATGAAAATTACAAGCCCTTCTTAAAAAAAATAGAGAACACAAAAAGATGGGAAAACATTCCTGCTCAGACTTGAGAAGGATCAACACTGTCTAAACGGTCATTTTACCTAAAGTGATATACAGGTTTAATGCAACCCCCATTAAAATTCCACATGTTTACTTCTGGGAAATGGAAAAAAAATCTTAAAATTTATGTGGAACAACAAAAGATCCTGAGTAGCCAAACAATTATAAAAAATGGAACAAATCTAGAGACATTACACTCCCAGACACTGAACTGCAGTACAAAATGGTTGTGATCAAAACAGTAGGGTACTGGCATAATAACATAAGCACAGATCAGTGTAATAGAACTGAATCACCAGAAACTGACTCAATCACACACAATCAGTTAATCTATGACAAGGGAGTCAAAATTGTACAGTGAAACGGGGGAAATCTCTTCAATAAATAGTGTTGGGAAAACTGGACAGCCATATGCAAAAGAATGAATCTAGACTACTCTCTAACACCATTCAACAAAAAATTAATTCAATGGACAAGAGACTTAGACATAAGATTAGAAACTATAAAATTCTTGGAAGACAACATAGGAAAGACATTTCATGACATCTGCTTTAGAGAAGACTTTGGGGACCAACTCTAGCATTTATGGAAACAAAAAGAAAAATAAACAATTGGGACTAAATCAGACTAAAGAGTTCTTCACAGCAAAAGAAAGCATCACCAAAACAAAAAGACAACCTACTAACTGGTATAAGATATTTGCCTTTCATATTTCTGACAAGGGCTTAATATCCAAAGTATACAAAAAGCACATAAAACTCGATATCAGAAAAAAACACAATCCAATCCAAAATTGGGAAGAGATTATAGAGAGACATTTTTTCTGAAGGGGCTATAGAGATGGAGAACAGGCACGTGACAAGATGTTCCTACTCGCTGGCTATCAGGAAAATGCAAATTAAACCATCATTGATATAGCACCTTACACTTGAGAGACTGCCTATTACCCCAAAATCTGGAAATGACATATGTTGGCAAGGATGTGGAGAAAAGGAAACACTTTTACACTTTTGGTAGGTGTGCAAATTGGTGTAACCCCTATGGAAAACAATATGGAGATTCCTTCAAAAGTTGAATATAGAACCCTATACCATCCCACCACACACTTCTAGGTATTTACATGAAAGATATAAAAACACTGACTTTCAGAAACTTATGCACCCCATTTTTATTGTAGCCTAATTCACAATAGCTAAGAAATTTAAACTAAGTGTCCAACATCAAATGAATAGATATAGATAATGTGATGCACAAATACATATAAATACACACACATGCATACCTACATATATATGATATATATATATATATATATATATATATATATATATATATATATGCAATGGAGTACTATACACTGCACAGTCCTGGAAGAGATGGAATTTTGTCATTCAAATCAACATAGATAGATCGAGAGGGGATTATGTTAAGTGAATAAGTAAAAAGAAGAAAGAAAAATACCAGAGGAGCTCACTTAGAAGTGGAATTTGAATAGGCAAAACAAAGGAACAGACAAAACAAAACCAACCCTTGGACACCTGCAATAGAACTGAGGTGACCAGTAGGGTAGTTTGGCGTGGGGGCAGAGGTGGCGGTAAGTGGTGGTGGAGCCCACTGGACAATGGTGAAACAGATTTGGTGATTAAGTGGAGGACAGGTTTTGCTGATGTATAAATAAGGAAAGAGGAAACTCTAGAGGGAACCGGAACTTACACATACGAGTTTATTTTAATTTGCAAAACAAAGTTACTGCAATAAAAAATTTGAAGATAACTGAATTTTTCACAAGTTTTATAGGAACTAATATGTCAGAAAATTGAACTTTACAAAGAAGAGTATTAAAAAATAACTAAATCAAGATAAAACATCATAGATTTTTATTTTTAATTGCTATAAAGGTTAATAATCTACTGAAATAATATTAATGATGAAGTATTTTATATTTATACCATATGTAAATTGAAATATATAAGAATAATGACGTAAGGTACAGAAGTGAGTATAGAGTATATGCTGTTTTTTTAGATCCTTGTTCCACACATAAAATACAGTATTAATAGTGATATAACTAATTTTTTAGAAAAAATATACATTGTTAACACTAGGACATTCCTAAAATGGTTTTCAAAAGGTTTATGGATAAGTCAATAGATGGGATGAAATACGTTCATGGAACTTCACAATTAAAATAAAGCTGAATTGCATACAAACTTGTGGCCTGGAAGTTTAAACCAGGCACAGTTCACATATATACCAAGGTCCCTGGTTCAAGACCTGGGGCTAGGAACCAACGGATGATGAGCAACTGAATAAAAATAAATAAAGTGCTTCTTTCTCCTCGCTCTTCCTGCCTCTCACCTTCATTCTTGCCTGCACCTTTACTTTAAAAAAATAAATTACAAGGTTTCATTAGGAAAAAAGAGTTGATCAACCAAGAGCATCTAAATATGTAGTTGATTGCGGTCCAATCATACCAATCATAACTTTAAATGTGAGCAGTCTCAAAACATCACTTAAAAATATATCATTGTTAGAATGTGTAAGCAAAACAATGACATCCACATACAGGATGTCTCTGAAAAATCAACTTTCTTTAAGAAGCGAATAATTGAAAGGATGGAATACAATACAACTTAATAATTAATCAAAGAAAATCTAAAACAAAATACAATTCAAGGCTGAGAATCTATAGCGATAAAGACGGATATTATAATAATAACAAGCAACAATTACTCAAACAGATATAATAACTGCAAATACTTGTGCACCTAGTATCAGAACTTCTCTTTTTTAAAAGGTCATCATTTTCAGGATTTTTAGTTTGATATTTTATTTTTGAAAGTTTCTGATTATTCTCATTTTTTGCAGATTTAATACACTAAGAATTTGTAAGTTATCTAAATTATTGTTATTGTTAAGGTAATGCTAACAGTCTCCTATGACTTTCTATGACCTAACAAAAAATAGTGTGCTTTTAATCTCTTATGTTTAAAGAATAAGAACTTTTGAAACTCGTCCATTTTAACATGGCTTGTCGGTTTATTACTTTTGAGTTTTAATACTATTTTATATAGTCTATATTCAAATCCTTGATTAGATATAAAATTTGCAAATTTTTTTCTCCAATCTTTCTTATTCTCATAACAGAATCTTAAACACAGTAATCATTCTTAAATTTGCTAAAGTTCTGTTTATAATTTTTTTGCCTATTTATGGGTGGGACCTTGTACAGTGGCTAAACTTTCATCTTGAGACCCAAGTTAATACGTACTTTCTTTCATATTTAATTTCTTCTATACATTTGCTAGGCTCCCATTTTACACTTAATACTATGATTTATTTTAAACAACCAGATATGAATTACATGTAAAGTTTCCTTTTGGGGGCATATGGAATTTGGCCTCTGGAGAGCAGTAGAAGGAGAAGGATTATCATAAATGACAATAAAGATAAGCAATTCACATTTTAATGAATGTTCAATAGCTAGTATGGCAGACTCGGATCTTGAGGAAACATCGTCACACATCAGGTTGGCAACTTCCTGCCAATTATTTCTTGTAGGTCTAAACTGAGTTTCTGGGGGTAGGGTATGGAGACAGACCACAAAGCTTTCCATTTTCCATTTTCACGGTGCAGGGTGTCTGCTGGGGAGGACTGGGGACTGGGCCCAGGCTCTGTGGAGAAGACCCTGGAGAATGCTGTCAGCCTCGAGGCAAGGCAGCAGAAAGCTGGTGCTGAGGTATGAGAGCTGAGGCCCCGGAGAGTCTCTCAGGTCCCCACCACAGGCAAAGTAACAGTATAAAAGGCTGCAGACAGCACAGAAAAATCCTTATGTGGTAGCAGGGTGCTGGGCTTGAAATATCCCTGCCAAGCATCCGGGTCTTCACTGACGACAGAAACCCCCCACAGACTAGGGATGGGCCTAAGAGCTCACAAATCCTTTTGACGACGTTAGCTCTTCTCCGTGGAAGAGCTGTAAGCTGGTGAAGAACAGGGGAGGGCAGGAATGAAGGGGAACTCTCCCAAGGTACAGCCTAGTTTGGGGAGAGGAGGACAGAAAGACTTTGCATGAGCAGGAGGCCAGCCCAGATGACTTCTGAGGTGAAGTCCCTCAGGCACTTAGATGGCTGAGGGAAAATTTATCTCAATAGAGTTTAGAGGTGCTAGACCTAGAAATACACACATAGATTAACCCACTTCCTGTTTAGAAAAAAAAAATGCAGCTCTCTGCCAGCTTTCATTTCATTTTACATAAGCATGCTCTTTGAGGCTGAAGAAAATCTGACTGGTTCTCAATGTGAAAATAAAACACAAACACTGTTCTTGGGAGTTCTTTCTAAGCAGAACTTGTCTCTAATCCTAATGTAACAGAAATGTATTAAGATGATCAGTGTTTAGCAATTTTATTTCTGTGAAAAATTTCAAATCATGGCAAAACACAAAGCGGAACATCACATTCCACATGAAAATACCGTGTTTCTCTCTGAATTAACTTGCTGATGTAGGGCTCGTTCCATCATCAGAATCTTCTATTTCAGAAAAATCAGTTCTGTCAAGTGATCCAAGTGAACCATCGCTGGAGAATGATGCTGATGTTAGCATCACGTGTAGGAATGCACATTTCCTAGAATGTGACGCTTTCAGGAATCAGGAATTACCGTATTTTGCAAGGGCTACTACTAGGAAAACAGAATGATATAAATAGAATGACATCTTTTTGTTTCCAAAGATGATTGATGTACTAGAGTGGTGCAAAAATAACAATAAAATTGAGATATTTCATGATAAATTTTAGAGGTAAGGTTAGGACCATAGAGAAAAAAAAAATGTCAGTGAACAGCTCAGAATCTTGGCTGCTTTGGTGAAAATTAAAGTAACTGAGAATGATACCTGCTGTCAGGTCCTGCAATTTGTGACTGGTAATTGTCTGTAAATGGAATGGATATGACACCAGAAAAGACTGAGGCATTGATTAGAATATGGCACCAATATTCATAATCACGAAAAAATAAAGCAGAGTCACTGGACATTCCATCAGAGAATACAGCCACTTTCTAGTGGACAGCTACAGCTTCTAGACATAGGGCACTTCTGAGATGAATGTTTTGCAGTGGTGGCCAGGAAGCTATTTTTCTTGCTTTAGATATTGTTGAAAGGAAGGGAGTCCCAATTATTAATCAGCCAGATGCATGATTTTCAGAATGTGCTGCATGGGAAAAATCCCTTCCACTGAACTAGACAGAGGTGAGGGTGCACAAGACACATCATGAGAAGAGAACATATGCAAATCTACTCTTGAATACTAAATGAGACACTCCTGAGGCTGTTGAATAAAGAGATTTAATCGTGGGGAAAAGAAAAAAAATTATGTGTCGGGTTTCAGATTGCTCAAATAACCCACAACAGAGTTAGGCAAGTGGGCAAGCAGAGATTTAATTAGAGGGTAAAGGAATGGAGGCCACCAAGGAAGCTCCAGACCCCGTGGGTTCAGGGTCGCTCCACATACCAGACAGGTGCAGCAAATAAGAAAGTTGGGGGTTTAGTAGGGGAGAGCAGGGAGAGAGAATGGAGCCAGCCAAGGTTGGCTAAGACTCTGTTTGCCTTGCTGACAGCCTGAGATTTTAATGAAAAAACCCACGTGGTGAGGAAGGGGGAGGGAGAGAGTCTCGTTAGGTCAGGTTTCATTCCTGATTGGGCAAAGTGACAATGTCCTTTGAAGTTATGGGTGGGCTTCTTCAACTGGCACCGTTCCTTTGTTCTTTTGTGGAGGGTCTGTCCTGTTCATGTACTGCATGTGGGACACATCTTGCATGTCAGACTCCATAGTTTTCCTTATGGATCCAGATGATTGCTTGGCTGGGTGGCACCAGGGACAACTGACTGCTCTGATATCTGAACTTTGATCCCTGGTCTAAGGCTTGCTCTTGTGGGAGGTCCTGCCATTATGATTCTTTTTTAAAAAGTAGCAGAAAGAATATAAGGATTACAAAAATTCAGATCATTTACACTGGGTAGAAGTGTTCATATGTTCAACTAAACATGAAATTAAAGGGGAGAAGATGTATAGTCTCTACTAGAATTCTAGCCATCACAAGAAACGTAGGTATTCCTGCCACTCTGTCATCAACTCAAGACTGCAAAAGATCATGACAGATTTGCTCAGTTTATCCTAGTTTGATGAATTAAAAAACTAAAATCTAATGATGGCAGAGACAAACAGCCTGTAATGCCTTAAATTCCAGCATTGATTCTAACAGCTGTGAGGTAAAGTAATGATAATGATTTTGAGTGAAGTGATAGCAGGGTTATTTGAGGTAGATCCCAGGATAGAGCCTGTGAATATTTGTGCCTTGGTTTGGGGAAAGCGACCTGGGGGTTGAGGGTATAAAGAAACTTCACAGGGGCTTGTGAGCAGTGGAGAATGCTAAAGGGTAAACTCAACCATCTAGAGAGGCTAATTGTAAACAATTTAGTATACCTCGGATCATCAAGAAAGTCTGACTTTAATTAAGGATTTATTGGTTGCAAGTTGGTTAGGACACGCAGTTTCCTTGTTGAACAGGTGGTGTGAATGGGAGAAAGGCTGCTGAATCCTAGAGATTAATGGTAGACTACCAAGAACTGGAAAAAAAAATGGTGCCTTTAATGGCAAAAGTCATTCCCACTATAGTGCTAATAATTCAGGCTGTGTAACAAGCTCAGGTAGATTGGTATTCTGATTTGATCCGGTCACTGCCAACATAAATAATGCTCTGCTGAGAAGTTGCCTGGATACAATGAACATATAATATCTTTTCACAGCCAGCTTGTCATACTACCTTTTATTCTAAAGTCTATAAACCATCTTTCCTTCATTTTGGAGGTAAGGTAATAATCAAAATAAAGAATATTTGGAAGATGTAACCAATATCAGTTTATAGGTGACTCAGCAAACTTCTGTACTGGTATCTCTACAGTTTGCCAAACACCGTGAAAGTGCTTTGGCACAGTCAAAATTTAAAGTATGTCTGCGGTAACTACTACCTGTATGGCACTATCTTGGAAAATTCAAGTCTTTGGGGGCTCCAAAATATGGACTCAAGTTATCTTCAAATATTAAGCACTGAATTGCAGCAATTTATCTGTTGTGTAAATTAGCATTGACAGAAATGCTGTCAAAGTCTTAGGAGAATTGGCAGATAACTAGGCTGACTAGGACAAGTTGAATTTGTCTTTAACCAGAAGAGAAAGTTGAGAAAAATATTTGTTTAGAAGAGATTCAAGAAGAAATATTATTATTGTAAAACATTAATAGTCATTTTATTTATTATTATAATTATATTTTATATGATAGGACACTATTATACATATAATGATATTATTCATTGATATTATCCCAGAAGAGAAAAGATGGTGATAGTCTAGTGAAAAGACTAGGAAAATAGACAAAACAAACGTATACAATATTGAGAACAATATTCTATGAGAACAAGATGATGAACTGCATTCACACAGACCCGGCAGGTGCTTAGCACCTATTTCCATGGAAATGGAACCAGCTGGCATCTTGGCTGTGTGTGCGATGAGCAAGATTCTGCCTCTGCCCCCCACAGTCTGGTGTTTTGGTTACTTAAATGCTAATCTGGGTTTTTCTGTGACGGGATTTTGCAGTTGTAATTAAAACTGTAAGTCAACTGACATTTCGATACAGAGATTATTCAGGTGAACTTGACCTAGCCCTCCAGCCCTTTACAAGGCAACAGAAGGCAGAGCACAGACAGTGCACAGCACATAGGGAACTGCGGGTGTACAGCACATCCTCTAGAGGCTTTGTGACATCCAGCAAGGAAACTGGGACCCGAGGGTTCGAATGAGGGAATGCTTTTTGGCAGCTCAGTTGAACTTGCAGGAGGTCACAGAGCCTTACAAAGGACACCTTGATTTCAGAGCTGAGTGGAGGACCCAGTAAAACCACAGAAAAGACTGCTTGGTCAACTCTCCTGAACGTGGGTATCTGGCATGGAGTTGGGTGGTACCAAAATGAAGATAAAACACATCTTGTGAAACTGAGAAAGAACCCGAAGAGATGTACTTCTCTATTCCTGCCACGTTCCTTCCTTCTGCTGCTGCATCACATCACTTACCTTTACTAAAGCGGTACGTGAATTTACTCCTGTCTGCTTGGAGTTCTTCCAATGATCTGACTCCATGTAATCAGGGGCGCTCCGGTAATCCAGATGTTGTGGCACAGACTAAAGGGCACAGACTTGGAACATGATTAAGAGTCCAGAAATAGATCCATACATATTAGGTACTCCTGATGAGAGTGTCACTATAATTCCCTGGGGAAAGGATGTCATTTTCAATAAGTGATTCATGATCAATTGTCTATTCATATGGAAAGAAGTGATATTGATTCATTCTTACCTCTACACACAAACAAAAAGTGTAGATGGATTGTTAGTGCAGGGTGAAAGCTAAACACCAAGCATCTCAAGAAAGTAACAGAATTATCTTCATGGTCGTAGGTGAGCATATATCTTTGAGAAAAGGGTTGATCATTTGGGCTGAATTCAAATCATGAACTTTTGTTTGTCAAGACACACAACTATCAAATTAAAAATACTAGGTCCAAATGGGAAGATACATGTAATACAAAATATGAATACCAGCCAGAACAGAGATGAGTTCCTACAATTCAATAAAAAAAAAAGACAGCTAACATGGCAGAAAAATGGGCCGTAATTATTAAATATTTTTCAAAATAAAATATGCAAGTGGAAAACATGAAAAAAGTTCACTAGTTATCAGAGAAAAGAAATTATTGTTCTGCATGTTAAAAATTGTCAGAAACATTAAATATTTGAAAGTGTGTGGAACATTTAGAACTGTTTCATTCCATCGGTAGCAGTGCAAATAGGCAAAATCATCCTAGAAATTTATTTTCCAGCATCTAAATAATAAGATGAAAACTTCAGTACTGTAGGATCTAGCGCTATGTTTTCAGCCACATACTTAAGATAACTGATCCTACGGAAGTAACCATTCAAAGTTATCACACTAGTACTATTCATAAGATCCTCAGGTAGAAATTGTCTGACTATCCCTTGAGTCTAGACTGAGTAAAACCAATCACATCCATGAAATATAACACCATACTATACAACTGTGAAAATGAGCACCGCTGCACAATATGCAATATAGATGGCCCTTATAACTGCAAAGCTGAATACAAAAGTTAAACATTGACAAGCATATGAAGTTCAAAGTAGGCAAAGGTTATCAGTGGTGGTAGAACGTAGGAAAATAGCTACATCTACAGAAGGGGACATGGGGACTCTGAAGGGACACAAAAATGACCTCTGGAGCTCAGATAATGCTTGCTTTGCTTATTTTGCTTGTTCATTAGAAAATTGACTAAATGGTATACATGTGACTTATTATTTTTCTTATGAGCATACATACAAATATAGTCTGCCAAAATATAATTATTTGATGCTACTGGAAAACAGTCCATGCTATTTTAAAATTCAATTTGGAAAACCATCAAAAAGTTACAGAAGATTAAATAACAGGCAGTCCATTTCCTAGAAGACTCTGGTTTCCTGTCTGGTCCTTATCCTCACACACTAAGCAGTCATTTGCTTTTTTCAGAGGGACGATGCCTGCCTTGAATTACATCCTCGAAAACCAGCCACAATGCACATTTCCCCAGTATGCAGTGAAAGAACATAGAGTCTCAAAGACTGAAGAAATCCCAAGTTTGTTTTAGATTAATCTCCCTTGGTCCAACAGGGAATTATGTACACTTTGACAGCAGTTTTTTTGTCTCTAGTATAGGTTGTGAATTCATAGACGAGGAGACACAGTCTCACAGAATTGTGTGCACATAACTACAAGACAGCACAACACAAGACACTGGTAGGAACCCTGGGGTCTGACAGGGTTATTCCTTCTGTATAACAACCATGTACTTAAGACTTAATTGATAGGGAACTGACCAATGTCAAAAATCATTTTCTTTTAGTAAGTCTTTTAAAAAATCTTATAATTGAATTAAAATATACTCTGTATTTCTATTCTTGTAGTATTTTTCCTTTTTTGGTTGTACATCTGCCCTGAAAAGCAGCATAACATATTGTTACAACTACACGTTTACAATCCACATTTTTTTAAAAAATTATTCTTTGCAACACATAATTTTATTAACCTACAAATTCTTTTATTCTCTAGCTCCTGAAGCAAGAGTTTCATCCTTTTTTTTGTGCTAACATGTACCACACACAACGAGAGAACTTGCAAAGCAGCTGCTGAGATATCACTCCCTTAACCAAGTCACGCGCCTGCATTCGCAAAAGTCTTCAGTTGCCCTTTGATGCCTCCGGAGGTAGTGTTCCAGTTGACACTAAGCTCTAATAGGATTTGTTATTTTTTTGCTGAATATAAAAACCAATAATTGATCGTTGGAGAAAATCTTGGGAGAAAAAGATGTATAGAAGAAAACAAAACTCTTTGTAACTCTCACTTCCTTAAAGACTTATCATTCACTGGTTCCTAAACTATGTTTCTTTCAAGAAAGGTCTACATCTATGAATATGTAATGCGTGGTTAAGCCCAAATTCAGGGTTTCCATGTTGTCCTTGTGTTCCCTAACTATGGTCTTGATGAATAAAACTCACTCATAAACCTGACTCAGTGTCTGCCTTTCTCTTTACCTGTTAGGTGAGGTCACAGAAGATTCCCCATTGCCCTTTTAAAAATTTCTATTTCCTTAGTCTATGACTCCATGTAAGTTTTAGGAGAACAGGATCACACCCTGGTCAATGTTTATATCACACTGTAGCCACCAAAGGAACTCTAGTGCCATTGTCTCTAACATTTTTCCTCTTTCAACCTCAGTCTCACCCACTTCACTTCCCAATTCTTGTGAGCACAATTGAATTAGAGTCCTGAGGGTTTTGATGTGTTTTTGTACTGCTCACTCAAGACTGCCCTGCTTGGCTGACCCTTGACCCTGACCCTTGACTCCTTCGGAAACAACTCCAGAACTCGGAATGAGGTCAAATTTGCAGCCCCACCCAGTTGAGTCTCTAAATGAGAGAAGGATGTGAGAACACAGGTGACTGGAGAGAATCTTCAGAGGAAAGGAGTTTGGAGTCAAAGATTGAGAATGAGAGGTGAAGCACCTGGGTGGAGAAAAAGGGGCAGTGGCCAGGATGAGAACAGCTGAGAGCACTGGTCATCATCTGAGCAGCATTGTGACGAGACTGGGACAGCAGTGCCGAGAGAACACTAACTTTACACACCCACCAGGTGAGTTCCCATCTGGACCAAGGTCAGTAAAGGATGATGGGAGTGTGCATGGAATTTTGGTGGGAGCACAGACCCGCAGGCAGACTTTAGTTTGACTCTAGCTTCCTGTCTTATTAGTAATGTGACCTCAAGCAACATCTTTGATCTCTCTGTGCCTCACTCTTCTCATAAGGATATGAGAAAACTATCAAAATCGACCTCAGAGGTATTGAAAGAAGTAGATAAACTAATATATGCAAAGCACTTACTTAGTGCCCAGCATATATAGTAGAACTTGTAAGTGGTGGCTGAATATTTTAGAAGAACGTTAAATCAGAACGTAACTACAGTAATATAGAGAAAGTTAAAATGCAGAGTTTAGTGATTTAATGTGCTCTGGTAATCAGAGTTGCTTTTCCACCCATTTCATAAAAGTCTCGGGATTTGAGTTTTCCACAAAAGCAAAGATATGCAGAAAAGGTCAGTTTGTTTTTTTATTTTAATTTTTATATAATATTTCTATGATTTTTTTCGCATTGTTGTATTCATTTTAGGACATTGAAATTAAATCTTAGTTTGTGAGTATTTCACCCCAGCACCAGAGTTCTAGTGTTCTTCCTTCCTCCTTCCCAACCCCCTGTCTTTCTTTCTGTGAATTTTCATGAGGCTTTTCTGTTCATTTTTTTCCTTATATTCCACATATGAATGGAATCATTCTGTACTTCTCTTTTTCTTTCTGACATTTCATTTAACATGATCTTCAGTCCATCCAGATTATTTCAAAGGGTGCAGTTCTGTCTTTTTAAAAAACCGTTGCCATAGAATTCCACTGAGTATCTAGACCACTTTATCCATCATCCGTTGATGGCGTTTAGGCTGTTTCCATGTCTTGACTATTGTGAGCTGTGCTGCTGTGAACATACTTGTGCACGTATTTTTATTTTTATTTTTCTGATTAGGGATTGTATATCCTCTAGATATAAGCCTAAGAGTGGGAACACTGGATCGAGTGGCAGATCCCTCTTTCTTTTTGGAGGTTTCTCATGTTGTTTTCTGAGGAGGTTACTTGATTTGTATTCTCAGCAACAGTGTAGGTGGGCTATTTCTCTACAGCTTCTCCAGTACTTGTTGTTTCAGTCTTTTTGATATTGACCATTCTTTCTGGTCAACCACAATGTTTTGTTGCTCAAAGCAAACAGATCACCTCTGGGAATCTGTGTGGACCTTCATCACCAACACTGCTAAGACTGCAGTTGTGGCCTGTGGTCTATAGACTGGCACAGAGGACCTATTGATTAAGAGCAGATGCTCATCCTCTTGTGTATTCATTCTCTGCTTCTGCCTGGACTGCACTTCAAGAAAAGGCTTCAACACATGCAGGAACAGGAGATCAGAAGTTAGAGCATCTGGCTCCAAAAAAAGAAAATCAAAGTTTAAATCCTTCAAGGAAATTAAGGAAAATATTCTAGAATTTTAACAAAGCAAATTCTTGTTGACAGGATAGTATTTCTGCAAATAATGCCTCAGATGTTTGTGACAGTAGTTTTTATCATTTGCAGTGATTGAAATAGAAAAGTGCATTCGTTTAGGAAAGCATCTTCTCCAGTAGATCAAACTGGCTTGCAGACAGGCTGATCTCAGCTGGTTTAGCACTTCCTGGCATCATTGTGGTCAGAAGACCACAGACACGTGACTGGCTGTCCACACGTTAACATTTTTGTTCTCTCACATTCCAGTTTCAGAATGTTTTCTTTAAAAAAATGTGCTAAAAAGCTCCTGTTAAGATGTCTTCCTATGGTATTTGCAATATTCATCATTTTATATGGCCATTAAGATGTTAAATTTAAAAATAAAATCAGAAGCATTAAATTTTAAAACTTGAAACTGCCTCCAAATGAAATAATGAATTACATTCATGCCAGGAATTTCTGCAGTGATGGCCTGCCTTCGGTGCCCCCCACCCCCGCCATCATTTATACCTGCTTTTCCTGCTTTGACTTACATCTGTTTTACTGGAGGGGTGATTTCCATGTCAAATTAATCACTTCGCTACCAGTTCCTGCTCAGTATTGAATACAATTTAGTAGAAAAAGGAACCTACTTTTTAACTGTGTGAAAGAAGCAGGCTTGTTCCAGGGTTTGGCATTTATACATGAAATGGAGGAAAGAGTCAGACAGTTAAACATATTTTCAGTAGACATTTGGAAATGGCTAATGAAAGAACATGCTCTAAAAGTAGCTTTGCAGGGTATTAAATGAAGTCCATGACTGGATTGTTCTCTGTCTTTTCCTCTTCCTTTTCTATCGAGCTAACATGTAAATGGTGAGAGAAAAATCTAAATTTGAGAGTCAGAACCTTAGGAATTTTTCAAAATTGAGAAAATCTTCTTGGGGGAATGAAAATAAAAAGTTGTGGAATCCTGTGCCATGACTCCAAGACTGGAGGAAAAGAGTAGTTAGCCCTGCACCCCTGAAAAAGGGGGACTCTCCACATAATGCTGTAGAGAGGATGCATTCAGATTTGATTCAATGCCCTGTCTAAAATATATCCATACCTGAAATGCCTGCTTATTTTGAACCAGATAAACTTATTTTTAAAACACAATTCCCAGTTGAATGACAATATATAATTCTGATGCCCGCTAGTTGAAAATGTCCATTTAAAAAGATATTTGAATCAGATTCAAAAGTCAAAGGCAGAAGGCCTCATCCTCCGATGTGGGAAACGTAGTACAAGAACGATGCAGCTACTGCTCTGTAACTTAGGTATCCAGTTTGGTGGGGTGAGAGTGGAAGATGCCATGGCCATATGGAGGTCCAGGGTGGGTGTGTATCACTCAATTTCCCCTGTCTCTTTAGATTGGGAAAGTTCAGTCAGGCATTTCCTTTTCCAATTTCCTCCCAGTTCAAAACCCTTTTATAGGATTTTCGGCAGAAAGCAGGACCGACACCCTGGTGGCTAAGGTGCTAAGCAGGAAACTCAGGGGAGGACTGACCCAAGGACCAGATTCCAAGACCTGGAACTTGGGGGAGAACAAGCAAAATGAACAAATACATAGATTAAAAATGTTTCCTTTCTTCTTCTGTCGTCCTTCCTGCCTGCCTTCCTTAAACGAAAAAGAAAGAAAGAAGGAAGGAAGGAAGGAGGAAGGGAGGGAAGGTGGGAAAGAAGGAAAGAAAGAAAAAGAAAAAAGGAAGGAAGGAAGGAAGAAAGAAAGAAAGAAAGAAAAAAAGAAAGAAAGAAAGAAAGAAAGAAAGGAAAGAAAGCAGGGTCAACTCTATTCCATAACCCCAAGCAAAAAGCAAATAGTAACCAAGTGGAAGAAGTGGCCTTTGCAGCCTCACAATCACAGATAAGTGAACGCTGACCATACAAAATGTTTGATTTCATGTCTCCTTATCATCCTGACAGACAGGCTGATCTCAGCTGGCTTAGCACTTCCTGGCATCATTGTGGTCAGAAGACCACAGACACATGACTGGCTGTCCACACGTTAACATTTTTGTTCTCTCACATTCCAGTTTCAGAATGTTTTCTTTAAAAAAATGTGCTAAAAAGTTTTAATATAAATGTCATTTAGTTCCATTTTTAATTAACCAGGGTCATCTTCAATGTGGTACAAAAGGGGCATTTGAGTTGCTCGAAGTCCAGTCTGTTGAGTGGAGGCCCCAAAACAGCAGTCCCTTTTGCCCTGTTTTAAAGATGACCCCTGCCTCTGCTGGCTGCTGAGGGCCTCAGCCACTACTGCTCTTCCTGCCACTGTGAGGAAACAGAGCCAAAGGAAAGGATTCTCCCAGCCACCCCACTCGGCTGCTTCTTCAAAGGGAGCAGAACACTAAAGCATAGTGGAGCTGCAGGTAAATACTATGAGAGCTATTTTTAGCAGTATGGTTCTCTCTCACACCTGGAGGGTTATCTCTGGCATGTGGGGTTTGGGGCCATTTCTGGCACTGGAATGGTTAAAGTTGGCATGTGTTTTAGGCAGGACATTTGAGTAGGGATTATAGGGGTGCCAAATTCTATTTTCAACTAGGATCAAAAATTCCTGCAGTGGTCCTGGATGTTTGTATGATGTCTCATTGGATCACATGTGTTACTCTGATGCTCTGCTTCCTTCCCTCCCCTTAGTCGCCAGTGCATAATCTTACCCCGTTTATGCCAATCCAATGTCCTGTTTTTGTCTCAAGGAAATATAGTCAACCTAAAAATGTGACAGGCCAGTAACATCTATGATCTCCTGGGAGAGGCCCTAGATGGGACACAAACCACATACAAGGGCCTGAGGAGCCTCTCCTGCTCTGACAGCTTCCATTCTGCTCCACCGTGGAGGACCTAAATGCAGATATAAAGGACTGTGAAAAGGATATGGAGAGACACTCAGAACACTTACTCTAAGAGGTTGTTCTTAGCACATTCCCACATTCCCAGGGACTCATCCTAAGCCCTTTGCATGGATGAGATTGGTGAGAAGAGAAGTGGAAAAACTCACTTATGTTCCTGATACCCTGTTCTCCTTTCTTACTGTGCCAAGACTTGTAGTTGGACATGGGCACTCGGTCATGCTTTTCAAGAACAGGAGGTGAGGGCTCGCCATTCTTGTCTGAGTTGAGTGTGATTACATAGTCTCTCCCTCCTCCACACTGTGGAGTTTTCAATATGCTCAATCCCAACTGATCAAATGGCTACATATCCTGTTGGGAATAAGAGTAAGTTGTGGGCTGTTTTTATACAAATTGCATAAATGCAACCTTTCCTGATGAACACAGTGATAAGAAAGAAGTCCTCCCCTGAGCTGAAATCTGGCTCAGAGTTATAAAACACACACATGAATATGTCTAAACTTGGGTGTCCTGGCCTGGTGCACTGGCTGACAGTTCCCACCAATCAAGCTGGATTACTCAAAAGCATCATTCGTTAATGTGAAAGATCATATGCATTGCATGAGAGGGGTCTATTGAAGTTTTATATGCACAAAACTATGACTATATAAAGATTCAGTGAGGTCTGCACATTTTCTGTTAGCAATCATGGAGTAAAACTTCTAATAATGTGTGGTGTGTCTGTTTTCTGTTTTACTAGAAGGTACTGGTGGATGAGGGTGGAAGCAATGGTGATATGGCTGAGGAGTCCCTGGAAAAGGCAATCAGCAAAAATCAGACCCATTGGCAAACATTTGCCATGTGCAGTCTCCTTCAGACTGCCGAAGGAGAATGGGTGTCAGGAAGGGAGGAAAATATCACCCATGAAAAACCCATAGTCTTACTCCTTTACTAATTATATGTAGGAGGGATGTGCTTGCTTGGTGTTTCACAAAGAGCACTGTGAGTTTCCCAGGGACACAGGGAGAGCGAGTGTCAGGAAGCTTTAATGAACAAGCGTGTGTTTTTAAAGAGTTGAAATCTATCACAATTTCATCCTTGCACATTCATAGAGTTTTAGTATCTGTAAGGTACTCCTCGTGTCACTGTTGTTTTGGATGCTTACACTCTTCTCATGAGATGCCCAGGACAGACAGTAGTGCTGTTCGCCTTTTATCAATGATTTCAAGACCCAGAGATATGAAGTTGGAAGTTAAGTTGAGGGCTTAAAATTTCTAAGGCAGTCTTTTCATTTAGAATATTATACCAACTTTTCCTAAAGATATGCTTTGATTGATGTGAAGAAACTCTGCCTCAAAGTGATAAAAATAATTAAAAAGAAACAGAATCCTCCTAAATTTTATTTACTGTCACATAGATATAATATTTAAGACTAAAATATTAAATTGCTTCCCTTGTATGTATTGTGCCTTCTGGATTGCCTACAAGCAAGTTAAAAGTATTTTATAAATGATATTGCAACTTGGTCTAAAATGTTGATTAAAGTGGAGCATAGAAAATTATTGATGCATTACATCTCTCCATAACATATGATAGAACACATTTTTGTATTAATTTATTCTAGGAGGAGTAGCCACTATTAATCAGACATTATAAAGTGAGTTTCTTTAATCTATGGTGTAGTATTATTTGATTTTATGTAGTATTATTCATGCAAATGGTGTAAATAGCCTTAGAGAGTTAAACAACAGCTATAGAATATAATGACAAATAACAGGACAGAAAAATAATTAATTAGTTGACTATAGTGAGAAAAGATACATTTTCAAATGAATGAAGAGAAGGGATTGCAAGTGTAATTTAAAGTCTTGCTGAATGGATTAGTTGTTTCCAGGAAGAGCATTTACATCATGCTGCTACAGCATTTGCCATCCAGCACCATCTGAATAATATTTCATTTCACTTAGAACAACAGAGATGCAGCACACAGTGCAGCTATTTTAAAGGGAGAGGAGGAAATTCAAACTCCCATAGAGAGAATGGAACTTCGAGTTATTTTTTGGTGGAAAATAATGGAAGTTCTGAAGTACTCCAGTTCACTGTAACAGAGTGCAAGTTCCCTTTCACTACATGAACTAAAATCTGAAGATGGTTTGTTAGTGATTATTAATTTTTCTGAAAGGCATCGTTCAGAAGCTGTTGAGCCTAAGGGTGAAAAACTACAAATTTAGAGATTCCTGAAATGGAAACTACCAACGTCATCCATTCCTAGGCCTGAGCGTGATGGGTGGAGCGTCCAAGCCCCAGAGGGCATCATCAAAGCTCATAACACAAGTGAGAAAGTCCTCTATACCTAAAATCCATTCAAACGATGACAGGAGACTTCTACTTTACCAGTGACAAGAATCACTTTTCTCAGTCTCCCAATGGCAGATAAAGTCATACTCTGGGTTGACTGAAGAAATGCTGACCTAAATAATAAGACAGATTTTCATATTTGACATTTGGAAATCTTCTTAATAATTTGAATTGAGAATCAGCACAGAAGTGAGAAATTACGAATCCATAAACGAGTGCTTCAAATTGAAAGAATGATTCTACCAAATCATTTTCTTTTTTTCTTTACATTCAAAATGGAAATTGACTGAATAATCAATGAGAAGTCAAAGAGAAAATAGAAGCAACCACTACTCAAAATGAAGGAAGGAAGGGAGAGGGAGGGAGGGATGGAGGGAGAGAGGAAGGAAGAAAGTAAATAGAGAGAACAAAAGTTTTGAGGAAATAGTGGAGAATCTTTTCTGGATATTTCTCCCCATTCACCCAATAATCTCAAAAGTGATTCTATAAACACTGTGTGGCAAACACATGATTTCTCCTTACTCAATGAATTTTGAATGAACTGAAGTTGTTTTTGGGTGAACTTAGCTAGCTAAGCCAGGGTTTTTCGAAAACATTTTTTTGTCTCTGAAACTTGTTGCTGGTCACCTACTCACTGCCCTCAGGGAAGAGAGATATTGGGACTCTCACTGAGGACTAAAGAGTGGCTGAGGCACTGCTGCCTGGTTCAGAAACTGTTCACACTAGGGAAATGCTGTGCCAGGGCTTGAGTCTGAAAAACCCATACTGAGGCCAAATATAAAGAAATCAAATCAGAAAATCACAAAAGAAAGAAATGTTAAAAGACTAAAGCAAGTCTCCATTGTGATGTTTTCTGCATAACTATTCCAGCAAATACATGGACACAAATCATTCATACAGAGTCCTAACATTGCAAAATCCACAGCAGACAGTGCAGAGGGAAAACGGCTTTGTTCATTGGGAAACTTACTAAGAATTAGTAGATTAGTTTTAATTTTATTGAAGGAACATCGCATCATAAATTGCATAGGCTTAGGTGCACACTTTAGTAAATCAACATCTCTACACAATACACTGAGTTTACCACCAAGAGTTCAACTCCATCCTTTCATCCAATTTTCCCACCCCTCTCCCTTCTCTTTTGATAACAACTTACGCTTTTATGAAATAGGTCTCTTTTCATTAGATTTGGTTTATGTGTTTAGTTTCTTTATAAGTTGAAGCACAAACCTGGTGAAGAAATTAACTAAAAAATGTGCATGGAAAGCATATATGGTCACTGGCCCATGCCCAGCATAGTAACCAGAGCGCCAGAAAGAGGCTTTGCCTGAGTGGCATGCACTGACATCACACAGTGGCTTCCAGGTACCCAGCAAGTGACTTGCTGATCTGTTGCCTCACAACTATTGCAACTAGGAGTGAATAGTTTAGATTATCTAACCACCAGATCGAACCAAGATACAGTCACATATTTCTCACACTTCACATTACACACTTGCTAGTTACCTAAACTAGGTTTCTTTCCTAAGGGACCTCTGACAGTTTCAAGTATCCATTTCTTTTCCGTGGCCACCTGCGTCAGGACCTGCATGACCTCCCTCCCTCCAGGAACTGATTGACTAGATTGAAGGATAATCCTTTTCTTGATAGGAATGGACTTACAGAGGTATACAGTGCAAGGCTCTGAACAATACCAGAGCAGAATTCAGTTGGAAAAGGCGTCACAAAGATTCTTCATCTCCAAAAGAGGTTGACCAGAAAGGATGACCTTGGTGTCCGCCTTCCTGTGTGGCACCACATAAGAAGTGAGCCCACAGTCTGAAGACACAGCTGTGAGGAGAGCACAGTGGAGTTGTGGAAAGATTTTGGGGTCCTGAGACCTTACTGATCTCTAGTTTGTTGGTTTGAGATATAGGACATGATCTTCTGCTTCAGCCAGTTGAGTGATGCTTATGTTCTTTCAGCCAAACACATCATCAAAAATGCAGAAGAAAAATGTTAGTACATGGAATACATAGAGCTGCCTCACTATGTTCTAAGGACTCCTTTCTACTCCCCAATAATCCATTAACAAAAGTTAAAAAACAATCAACCCTAAATTTTCACTGGAATCAAATAATCATGCACATTCAAGATTGGGGATTTATTTTAATTTTATTCTCTGTGTATCTTCTACTTTTGAAGATGATCAATAGAACAGAAAGGCAAATATGAATATATATATATATACACACACATTATACAAATCCGTGTTTCAGGAACCCCATCTGAGCCCCACCTATGTGGTATAAGGTATTACCTTTGATGCATTCTTACACAGTAAAATAAAAGTGAAAAGACAGGCTCTTAGGTTTATGGAATTTAAAAGATAGATTATAGTTTTTATTGTCCTCTCATGGATGGTGTCCTTTCCCTAACCTCAGCTAAACTAACTCTGCTAACTCTTCACTGTTAACTGGCAGGGTCCACCTCTTGCCTGGAGAGTCTGAGCAAAGAGGAATCTGTGCATCTTCCCCAGGCTAGGATATTCAACCTTCAATGAGTGTTTTCTCTAATGTGAATAGCTGGAAATATGCGTGAGTAAAATAAAAAAATAATCACCACCTCTATTGATTCAGGTCACCTTAAAACCTGATCTTGTACCTCCCAGCCCATTTTTTCAGTCAGACAAGGGGATTGTGTGAATATTCAAGAGCTGGATATGCCTGCAGTTCTCATAAAAGAAACACTGACTCCTACTGAAGACCAAACTCATGTCTTTGGAAATTGTTTCTCACTAACGACTTGCTGCCTAATGTCTCAGGCAGAAATGTACATTCCAGAGGCCAGCATGTCTCTCCATAATTTATTATTTGTAAATAATTTAGCTGACTTTTTTTTTTTTGACCAGCTCATTAACACATGTAATTAAAACCAAGTTTACAATCACACTCTCAAAGGGCACACAGAGACAACCACTGGGCTTTCAGAGTGCCAGCCAACAGAAATCTGGATTAACCTACCATCTACCACTATGCGCCCAGCGAGTGCCTGTATTGTATTTTCCCTGTGAGAGCTCTTCTCAGATGCCTGAGTTGAGATACTCAGACCCACACGTGGGAAGTTTATAAGATGTCTTTTCTGAGTAGGTGGGAATGTAGTGGGATTTGGACTAGTGGTGGATTTTTATGTAATAAATTCCTGAACTAGTTAATATTAGGGAAGCATTTTAGCCCATGGTAAAGCATTCTTCTATTCCTTCCACAAAACCACAAGGCATATCAATACAATGTATGCCAATGGCAAAGGAGAATCACTTTTCCCTTTCCCATCATCCCTACAGTCTTTGTCATACCCAGATTCATACCCTGTGGTCAGGCCCTGCTTTCCCTCTTGCTAAGTGACCTTGGGCGAGTCACCAGCTTTCTCTAAGCCTCGGTTGCATCACCCATAAAATGCAGTACGGTATTTTTCCATTGCCAAGAGGAGCTGACAACACATAGCAGTGCAATGTACGCGTTGCCTGGTGGAAGGAGCAGAAATTTAGGAAGAGCAGCGCTGGATTGATGGTAGAATGAACATCTACCACCTTTGCAAGTAGAAAAAATTAATCTGCTTAAGTTTCAGTTTTCTTGTCGATACAAGTGAGGCATTTTTATACGTTTTTCAGGGGACATTGTTGAGACTCATTTACATAATGTATACGAAATAATCTGAATATACTTCATGTTCTGTGAATAAAATCTATCATTCGGGGTCTTTATTTTTAGGAGGAGGAGGAGGAAAAGCAGAGCGGCAGTAGGAGTAGTAGTACTTCTGCTACAACTACTAGCAGTTATTAATTTACAAACATGATCAGCCTCCAAGGACTCTGTCTGCTTTTGGAACTGAATTTTTTTCTCCTGACCAAAAATCTTGGGTGCTGGATTAAATGAACGCTACCATCACTCTTCTCTAGTATCAGCAAATCAGCAAATTGCAGCTGTGTCCTTTCATTTCCCCTCCTGAAAAACAGGAATAAGCAGCTGAGGACGATTCTGATTAACACTATGTGGCAAGAACCCCTCTGACAGATGTTGGTCCTCAGAGAGAGTGAGATGTCTCCATGGCTTAGAAACATAAATGGCACATGAAAGTATTGCGTTGTTTACTACACACAGTTATTTCTTCAAGTTTAGGGAGACTGATGTTCTTAAACTACGTAAATTGAGATTTGTATCTTCTTCTACACTTATACATCAGGTCCATAGAATGTGATACATCAGAACCCTTGATTCAGAGTGCATTTTTAAGACACAACTGTGTACTAATTAAATTAAAATTATTTCAGAAGATAGACTTTGTATATAAAAACCACCACTCAAAACAGCTATTAAAATAGTTCCATCAATTATTAAAAAACATTTAACTATCTGCCTCAGGATTAAACAAAAAGAAGAATATTTTCCTGAAGTCATGGGGCATGCCACATTGTTTAAAAGACCTTTATATACTTAACATGAAGACATCAATTGAACAAAATGTTGGAAGTGAATATCAAACATATATAAGCTTATTTTATGAAAAAGATTGATGCCAAAGTGGAAAAGGAGTTTATTAGATAAATTTAAATGAATGTTCTGAAAGCCTGTGGTCCACTAACTGTGTAGAAAGGCCTAAAGTACACGTTACATTTGTGCACTGACCCATCCCATAATTTCAAAATGGGAATCTTCAAAAAAATGGAGCAAGTTAAATCACATCTGTTTCTGTTTGTTTTTTTAAATTCAGCCGTAGGTGATTTTTACTCACTGTCAATTGTGAAACGCTTTACCAAAGCCTGGAGGATTATCTATCATAACTAGTTAAAATACTACCAATCTAAAGTACATATATATACATATGCACATATATATGTATATATATTTGTATGTATATTTGCATCAACATGAATATACATGAATATATGAATATATAATTAATTATTTATCCAAGCTCATAGAAAAAGAGACCAGAATCACAGCAGTTGGTATGGGATGGGAACTATAGGAAATGGGGGTAAGTTTGTCAAAGATACAGAATTTCAGTTATAAGAATAAATTCCGAGGATCTAAAGTACGTTTCAATATTGGAGTTAATAATACTGCATTATATACTTGAAAGCTTTTGAGAGTCAATATTAAATGTCTTCACCACAAGGAAGAAAATATCATTATGTGACATGATAGAGCTGTTATCTAACCTAGGGAGGCCATCACACTGCAGTATCAAAGTGCATTCAGTCACTATACTGCACACCTTAAACCATCAAAGCTATATGTCAGTTATAACTCAGAAAAGCTGGAAGCAGATAGCTTGAAATTAAATCTATGTAATTACCCATCAATAGATCTAATGAAGCAATATAATTAGTATACACATAAATTAATCACTATGAATAATTATTAATAGAATTATAAATATCATTGAATAAATTAAAATGTGAGCATAATAGGTAAAATTTTATTCAAGTATTTCATTTTTATAATTTTCAGGGCTATGTATATTAAAAACAGATTATGCTTTCAGCTTAAACAAATAGTTTATATTTTAAATTGCGACAGGGCTGTACCTTGTAAACAATTTTAGGTGTTTTTAGTTTTCTCACTAATGGAGACTATTAGAGCTACAAGCTAGTCTGAGCAGCTGAAATTGTCAAAAAAATCATTTTTGGCAATAAGCATTTATAAATACATTCAATTTCAGGTACTAAAAATTGTGCCCTTTGCAACAATCTGGATGGAATAAGTGAAATAGATCAGAAAGAAAAAGAGAAATGCAGGACGTTTTCACTCTTATGTGGAATACAATGAAATGAGACAAATGAACAGATATTTCCAGTAAAAATTCTCAGGACACAAGATGATGACTGCCAGAGGGGTGGGAGGGGTAAGGGAAGGAAAGAGGGGAGAAGATGGTAGTAAAGGACATTGGAAATCTGGTGGGGGGTGCAAAATGTAGATTGAGATACAGTGCTAATATTAAAAAATGAATTTAGCATTGCAAGCAAAAGAGATAATGAATTCCAATCATTTAAAAATTAAAATATGAAATTAAGCACTACTTTAGGAATTATGTACAGGTATTACCATTCATAAATAAATACTGTCAAATATTAAACGGGCACATAATATTTGCCAAGGTTTGTACTGCATTTTGGAGAAATTTGGGTGGCAATAGCTAACAAATGAATGGAAATAGAGAAGATGATAGAAAGACAAATGAGAGATTATAGATAAATGACAGATTATAATCACTGTGTATATATACATATTTCATATAATCCTGAAATAACATTATGAGATAGAAAAAAGCATTTCTATTTTTATAGATAATGAGAAAGGGAAGTGACTTCCTTAGATTTTTTTTATTATTACTTCATGTTATGACTGTCTAAAAACAACTTCTTCACTGCAATCCAATATAGTTAAAGAATATTTAATAAATAAATGAAAAAATAGTAACATAGATGCTTTCAGAGAGAATTTGCAGAAATTGACAGCAAGGGAAATTTGAAATAAATATTTCAGGAATCAAATGAGACTCAAAGAGAGACTTAACATCTAGGACAGCAAGTATACAGAGAATTGTGTAAAGTAAGAAAGAAGGTAGATTTTATAAGTGGATTTGTCTAGCACAAATAGAGAACAACAGCTGGAACAGAACAAGAGAAGAGACAAGTAGACTAAGGCAAAGTACAAAATAGTTCTAGGTCTTAATGTAAGAGGTTTCAATTTAATATAAGTGGCCATTGTGAAACCACAAAGGCTCTTACAAAGACAGCGATGATTAGTCCGGGGTAGGAGGAGATAACTCTTAGTGTTAGTGTCGAATCGATCAGACTGGGTGAGCCAGGAACAGAGAGGCCCATTCAGGAATTGTGGGGAAGCACTGTTTATTTCACAGCCAAGGAGGAGATGAAGAGAGAGAGTGCAGGAAAGATACAGCACTGAGGCCTGACTTCATGAAAGAGACATTTATATGATAAACTTGAATTGCCCCTCCCCAAGTGAAGAATGATATCAGCGATGCTTTCAGTTCTATTATCTAACTCGACAAGAGAAATCTGACAATTACAAAAACAAATTATGAACAAAAAGCTATTTTTCTCAGGCCAGTTTTTTCAGGTGTGGGTAATACGCTGCAAATGTAGAGATGTTTGCCCAATGTACTGTCATTCTGCAGACTCACGAGACAGAACATCAGATTAAGTGTGTTGGGTGAGCTAATTCCATAAGGAAAGGGACTAAAGGAATAAACAAACAGGAACTAAAAATTACTATGAAACTCCATAACAAAAACATGGGCATGAAAATCTCCTCCAAACTCCTTATCTTGTCCATGACCATGCTCACTTCACATGACAAAACCCACCTCCTAGGAGAATCTAAGCTTCTGAAAATTCTCAACCCAACATATTTATATTTCATTTTAGTATATTTCAGTCAATTCAGCCATGAATCAGTGATCATAAAAAGTAGTATTAAAAATACAGTGCACAAGAGACTGTCAGAAGATGGCAATGTGGTAGGGAATAGATTTGGGTCCTCCCCACAGAGCAACCAGGAATTCACCTATTCTCTAGAAACAAACACTAAAGAAAAGCTGGTGCAGAGGTTATAGACAAGAAATAGCTTTTATGACAATGCCTGGGTTCAGAGCAACACTGTAGATTCGGGACTCAGGGGACTGGGCCATGGCTGAGGGGATGGAAATATGAGAAGATGCATGCCTCCTGGAAAGCCACTCAAAAAGTACCAAAGAGCCTGCCCAGTGGGACTGGGATGCCGAGGTGGGAAGACTGTCTTGGCTCAGACCATAAAGAGAAGCACCCTGAGGTCTCAGCTAAAGCCTGTGGATTTAAATTACACTGGACACTGCCATAACTGAAAGGCAGCTAGTGAATTACCCATCCCACCTGCTTCCACCACCATATTGTGCTGGAGTCTCAAAATCCACTGGCCCACCTGGTATCCAGCCACTGGATATCTTGGCCACCAGGATTAAAAGAAGAAGGTGATCTCCCAGAAGGGATGAACCCTCAAGGTTACCCACTAATACCACCCTGTGGGTGGAGGTGAAACAGCAGTCTGATTGGCAATTGTGAACCAATAACAAGGAGATCACCCAAAACAACACCATCACTACAGGGAAATTGAACTCATATAAATATAAACAGAATGCCAAACAGCGCAAAGACAGAGGAATACATACACAGTTATGGAAGCAATCAAAAATCCAGAGGAAAATCTGAATACAGCAGACATATGAACAATACCTGAGGATGAATTTAGGGTAACAGTAACAAACCTACCCATGGAAATCAAGAAAGCAATAGAGGAGGGGAAAGAGAATAACAGTAAAAGAGAAGACATGAAGCAAGAAATTTAAAAAATGAAGGATATGGTAGCTAAATTAAAAAATTCAGTAGACCGACTTGAGAACAGGATGAATGAAGTCTACAACAGAACAGTGAGCTAGCATGTAGGACAGAAGAATGCACTCAAGCAAGCCAGCAAAAAGATAAAATACTTCAAGGAAATGAAGACAGAAATTGAGACCTATGGGATAACATCAAAAGGAAGAACATTTGTAACATAGGGACTCCAGAAGGAGAAGATAGTGAAGGGGGTAGAACTGAGAGGGCAGAAACTGTATTTGAAGAAATAAGAGCTGTCAACTTCCCTAACCTGAAGAATGAAGTAGGTCTCCAGATTCAGGAAGCTCAAAGAGTGCATAATAAAAGAAACCCAAACAGACCTACACCTAGACACATTGTCTTCAAAGTATGAAAATAACAAGATAAAGACTCTTAAAAGCAGTCAGAGAAAAACAAGTCAAACACAAAGGAGTTCTCATATGACTGTCAGTGAATTTAACAGTTGAAACTCTAGAGACCAAAAGGAAATGTCATGGCATGATTTATTCAGAGTGATATAAGAAAAGGATTTTCAAACTAAGATGCTATATCCTGTGGTATTATCATTCAAAACTGAAAGAATGGTAAAAACCTTTTCCAATAAGAAAAAATTAAAGAACTTCATTAACACAAAACCAGTTATTCAAAAAGCATTCAAGGATGTTCTTAAAGTATAAAGCAGTCCCACTTTAAAACAATAAGACAGCATACATAAATAGTGGAAAGGAGTAGAGAATGAAAAATCTGATTATTAGAATGAGTGTAAGACTAATCTGCTTTCAAATAAAAATAGGAAATAAAGACAACATTCTCTATGCTAACTTCAGGGTAACTTCAAAAAACATCTTCAGGGTAAAAAAGAAGAAAAAAAGTGAAACCAATCAAAACATAATTACGCACAAATCACATAAGATGAGAAAGGGAACAAAAACATTTCCTGGGACAATACACAGAAAATACATTCCAAAATGACAATCAGTAGGTATGTATACATGGTTAACCTAAACTTTAACTGACTAAACTTACCAGTCAAATGACACAGACAGGCTTAATGAATAAAAAAGCATAACCCAACCTTCTACTGCATTCAGGAAATCCACACTCTTTCAAAAGACAGACAAAGGCTCAAAGTCAATTCTTGGAATACAACGACAAACACAAAAAAAGCAGAATAAAATAAACGTTCAACTAAAAAGCATTACCTAAGACAGAAATAGACATTATATAATGATTAAAAGGTAAACCCATCAAGAAGAATAACGTTTATTAACATATATGCACCAAAAAAGGAACATCAAAATATATATCAAGCAATATTACCACTGGACAATGGTGAGGAACACTTGTTGATTTGGTGGAGGGCAGGGTGTCTTGACACGTATCTGAATAATAGTGAAATTGCACATGTGGTGAACCTACAATATGAATTTATTTTAATGTGTAAAATCAAAGTTAATGCAATAAAACATTCTTTAAAAATACAGTGTGCAAAGTCCAACAACATGCAGACATATTAGAGGGGAGTTTAGAAATATAATGCTGAAGCTCATTTGGAAAAGTTAGTAAATATATAAGTATAACAATGACAGGTCAACAATTTTGGAAATTAAACCTGGCATTAAGCTAAAAAGTGCTATTTGGTATAAAGAAGAAGACAGTAGTTTATTAGCTAATTCGAAGTCTATAAACACAAAGTAGCCTTTAAAAATTCAAATAATCATATACTCCCACTTTGTATGAGAAAAGCAATTATGTTTCTTAGATTAATTATTTTGGGATAACTGGATATTTGGAAAAAGTAATGCTCTATCTCTATCTTGTTATTTAAGCAAATAGAATTCTATATTGATCAAGAGCTTAAATATAAGCAAATATGTATTTAGATCCTGTATCTAGTTTCTGCATTTACTAAGTATGGTGAAAGGATATGATATTGTCTTTCTAAAATGAACTTCTAGTCTATAGGAACAAATTAGGAAGAGGACACATCAGATAAAAGGAGTTAATTATATGGTAAAGGATAGAATTAGAATTTTAGTGGTAAATTTAACTAATATAGTATACATAGAACTTGACTGATAATATTGCACACATGAAATTTATGTAATGTTATAATGCAATTTTACTTCAATAAAAATAATTTTAAATAAATGATTTAAACGTATTAGAAAATAAATGTAAGAAATAAAACCTTAACAGTTTAAGAGAAAATTTTGCATGAATTTATAAAAAAATATACATAGTGAAAATATAAACAAAAGTCAAAATCCATAACAAAATATTAATAGTTATGACTATACATGCTTAAAGCTACTTAATCAAAAAAGGTGATAATTTAAATTCAACGTCCAGTGGCAAACTGAGAATATAGCGGAAAACCTAAAGAACAAAACAAGCACTTCTTAGTTTATAAAAATACATACATATTATGACAAAATAATGAATAACTCAGTAGAAAAATCTAATTAGGTAATATAGACAATTCATAGAAAAAACAGGTCAGAAATAAATTCTTAAATTAAGATAAATCTAGAAAAAATATAACACTTCAAACTGGAAAATATTCTCCATGAAAATATCAGTAAATTAATTACACATACTTTGCATCAGGTACTGTAACCTTGTATGTTAATAACACTCAATCTGCCCAGCATCCTGATGAGATAAGTAGCTTGACCAAGGTCATAAAGTGAATGTGTATGGAAACTGTAATTCAAATTCAAAAGACTGGTTCCACAATCTGTTATTAACTTATGTGCTGCAAAAATTAAAAGAATTATGCTACTTTGCATTCATATATCATAAGAGGAGAAACCCTTGAAAAATACTAGCGGAAGTGTGAAGCGTTTTAGAGATTATATTTGTCATATTTATACAAATTCATATCATTTTATCCCAATGATTTCATTGCCAAGATATTTTTTCTCAACAGTTTTAAATGTGTGTGCCTATACATATATGTACATACATACATTTTTGCTATATGTACATATATAAAAGCAAACTTCATTAATTTTGTAAGAGCAAACATAGATCAATGGGATAAATTGACAATTGGAAAACTGATTGAACGATGTTTTATTGAAGTCCTCAGTTTTTCTGTTCTGATTGTATGAGAACCATATTATCATAACTTCAGAACAAATAAGGACAGGATAAGAACTGAAAAATAAAGCTAGGTCTATTAAACATAAGTATGCAGATATAAATAAAATATTGTCTGTTCAAATCCAGCAGTGTGTGAGATAAATAAATCATAATCAAGTAGTATTTATCTAAGAATGGAAAAGTAGTTCAGTAATAAATAATCTATCAATGCCATTTACCAAACTTAAGAGGGGAAATCTTATTCTCAGTAGAATCAGAGAAAGCATTTGATAGTGTGCAGTACCTATTTCTGACTTTAAAAACCTTCACTTAGCAATAGAAGATAACTTCCTTAATTTGGTCAAAGTTTCCTATTAAAATCTGCAATAAATATGCTTAATAGAGAAATATATTCTCAGTTTCTTTAACTGAGGAATAAGACCAGCATGTGTATTTTCATTGTTATCATTATTACTGCAACAGAGATTAGAGTTCTTAGTAAATTTTTCAAGGAGGAAAGAAGTAAAGGGAAAACAAACAATTTAATGTTTTTTAGGGAAGAGAAAATAAACACCATTATCTGCAGATGAGGGTCCCATCTATGTATGCAGAAAACATAATCATCAGACAAATGGCTGTAATTATGAGTGTTAAACAAATGTGTTGAATAAATAAATTACAAAAACACATTTTGTTATAGACACAAAATAAAAGAAATGAAACATTCCTAGTAAACAGGTAATCAATGTTTAGTAATAAATAAATGTTATCATTAAAGAAGATCTGTGTAAAAGTTCAAAGGATATCAGAAAAAAACAAAACAATGAGAGCATTTTATAAAAATATCAGTTTCATCCAGATTAATAGATTCAATCCCATCTTAATTAAAATTTAAGATGAAGTATTTGAGAAACCCAAGACTCTTATTTTGTTATCTACATGGGAAAATAAAGATTCAAAGACAGCTAAGAAACATGGACACGGTTAAAATCTTAATAATTAATCATTAAATTGCCAATGTTATAGAAAACGGGGATTTTTGTCTTTTTGTTCATTGTTAATTCTCCATTATCTGGAATCACCCCTGACAAGAAACAGACACTCATTATTGGATGAATGAGTGAAAGAGAAAGCAGCACCCTCACAGCGCAATAACACACAAGTGTTCCAGATATGACCATCACAGAAATGACCAGAGATGGTCCCTGGGTCCATGGAGCTTACAGATCAGAAGGATATGTAGAATTTATACAAACAAACAATGTATAAAGAGATACATCACAATGGAGGTACAAGGAGCAATGGACTTCCATGGAAGTCGAGAGTAAGCTGCTCTGTCGCTGAGCTTGGCACTTGTAAGCAGTGGATGGGGCGTTTGAATGTGTCTTCCTTCACAGTTTGGTACAGGGGAAGCCCAAATATGCATCATTCCATGAACCTTAGAGAGCAGTTTGGGTAAGAAGATGATATGCCTAGTTAAACCACAAATCAGACTACTTTCATCAGACATCATATTTAAAAAAATAAATGTGATTTTAAAGAATATTCATAGATATCTTAGGTTTCTAGTTTCCAAGATGTAGTACATAAATAAATGATGATCTTGAGTAGTAAATTAGCAAATTTTTCTTAACATCTCTGTGGAATACTGCACGTGTAACTTCCTTAAAATACTGCTGGTTTTGCATGATAATAATGAGTAACGTCATCTCAAATAATGTTAGCGAACACTCAAGGGGAAGTATTCAAATTAAAATCTCAAAATTGTTAATCCTGACATAAAACACTACATGATTAGATTCCAGTTCATATGAAAATTATATGGACATTAATAGAAAAGAAAATATTAAGAAGCAAAGACATACAATTTTTATTAAAATATTGTCAGGAGCTATCTTTATGTTCAAACTACAATCTAATATTAAAGCTATAGGTCTGAGAACACGGGTTGCCAAATGGGACAACAGTAGGCAGAGAAGTGGTCACCAGGTTTCCAGGCACCTAGTTAATAACCCACGGAATAACTTACACCTTAAATAATTTTTTTTTAATTCATGATAATGGAAATAACATTCAGGTGAAAGGGAACAACCTAATGCATGTGGAGAATATTGAATGATTCTGCCTATTAGATTTGGGGCAATTACTTTGTGGGGGAGAAAAAGTCTGTGTGCATCCGTATATCTATCTCAAGTTTTAAGTATTAACAAAAAGAGGCATCTATCTATATTCCACTACCCTAAAAATCAATGCACTGTGAACACACTCAGCATGTTTTCAACCACTGCATCTCCAAGTGAGTAGCAATATATAAGATACTGTTTGGAGTTTGGGGTATTTCATGCAAGACCTTTACAATGTGTCTCTGCTGAAAATTTAATATGCTTTCACCTCACAGGTTTATAATAGGTTTTCATCTATTTTATCATTCACTACATTAATTACACAATGCCAGTGTTACCTGGAAAAGGAAAAAATCTTCATATTTGGAGTGGAAACCAAGTGCTGTAATAAATGATAAAATGAATAGTCAGCCTGGCTTGCTATTACCATGCTATATTTAGAAGATATTGTGCAGTTTCTTTATCACCATAGCTGGGATTTATGGCAGTTAAAGCATTATCTAAATGAGCAGATGAAAAAAGTAAAGTGAAAGTCTCAAACATGACTAACTGTAAAATATCATAAAACAAATAAATTAATTCAATTGCATGCTCCAAATGACATTTCCAGAGCATTGCTTTTGGTTAATGTCTTTTTCAAAGAAAAATTGCTAGGCTTTGTAGGAAAGAGAGCATTTTAAAAACTATTGCTTGATAATTGTCACTGATATGTTTCCAATTTACAAAATACTCTGCGTAGAAATGAAGAGCACCCTTGGATGTTCTGTGGGTGACACAAAATGTTTTATTTGGGCTGTAATTTCTGAAATAGTTTATCCAAATCATGGCTAATTGTAGTTTCAGAATGGGCGAAACAGTTAGGAAATGGAGCAAATATACATGGGTAATTCCAAGAACATTTTCTGATCTTAAAGAAACAGCTTGCATTTCATACCAATGGAGGATGAATAGTGATGCTTCACTACAGCCAGGGGGTAAGACAGACTCACTCTCAGAAGTGATTTGCGTGTATGACGTTACCACAAAGATAACCCTTCAGAAAATCTTCAGTGCTCACACTGTGGTATGTTTAAGGAAAATAACGATGGGAAGCAATGCTTCGGTCAGTAGGGTGAAGCATAATTAAGACTTGGTCAATTTCCTGGGTGAAGTAAACATCATCTAATCCTCTAAAGGCAGAAATTCAGTCTAAGAATCTATAACTACTACACAGTGTCCTCAGGGGTCTCACACTCTTAGTAGAGAATGGGAGTAACACTCCTGGCTTTTCAGAATCAGCCTGGAGAAGACTGGAGAAAGTAAAGACACATCTCTCCCAGATTTGAAGTTTTGTTTTGAGTTAGTGTATCCTGGACATGCAGGGATCTGTGTTTTTTGCAAAGTTGAGCTCACTAATTGACTTTGCTACTTTTGTAATTTTCTTCTCCACCAAATCTTCTAGTGAATCTGCCCAATGAGATCACTCGCATGAAGAAAAGGGCAAGGAAAGTGTCAAACATCAATTTATTATTAACAGCAAATATTTATCAGGCACCTATTATGTGTGCAGGACTGTTCTGGATTTTTTGACAAAAAGATGCATGGTATGCTTGGCTGGAAATTATGCTTGACAGCATATGACAGAAAGCTAATAATGGAAACGAGTAAGCAAAACATACTACCAGGTGGTGACAATTGCTAACAGGATAAAAATGAAAAAGGAATATGTAGCGTCTGGGAGCAAGGGATGAAGCTAGAAGACACAGGCCCCTCAGGGATTTTCCTTTGAGGGCCGAATGATATGAATGAGGCTGGCTGAGGAGGGAAGGCATTTCGTGCAAAGAGAACAGAGAAGAAAAAGGCAGAAGCAGATTTACCTTGTTTGAGAATCAGAAAGGCCCAGTGTGTCTGGTGGGTAGTAAGTTAGGGAGGAGATGTGCAAAGGGGAAGTCTTGATCTGAATGAGCTAGATAATACAGAAATTTGGCAAACAATGGAAAGGAGTTTGCATTCTTTTCTGAGCATAGGAACACTGGTGTTCACAGTGGGAGAGAGTGATCTATTTAAGATATTGTAAAGATCTGTCGGACTGTGATGTGCAAATTGCATTTTAATGTGTAATGAATGGAAGCTCAGAATTTTTTGAAAGATGCATTAGTTTCCCATTGCTGCTATAACAAATTAACACAAGCGTAGTGACTTGAAATGAATACAATGTGATATATTACCTCGCAGTTCTGAAATTCAGGTGTCAAATTGATTTTACTGACTTGCCAAGCCCACATTCCTTCTAGAGATTCAAGGAGCAAATCCATTCCAGTTTATAGGATGGATGCTTCCTCAGTCTTTGCCCCATGACCCAATGTCACGTGCCCTTTATTTTTCCTTCTGCTCTCAGTTTTCCTTCCCTTTCTTCTCATTCTTATTTCCTGCCTGCCTCAAATAAGAACCTTGAGAATACATGGGGAATACTTGAAAATCCAGAAAAATCTCCCCATCTCCAAATGCTTAACTGAAACAGATTGCAAAGTCCTTTTTGGTATATAGGGTAATGCTCACAGGTTTGTGAAGATCCAGAAAGAAAGCCTTCTACTGACTAAATAAAAGGGACCCCTTTCTGAGAACGAAACCTTATGGGCATTTTATAACTATGTCAATCCTGTGTGTTATCCATGTGAGGAATTCACAAATGAATAACTGAATTCCATTTGTAATTCCTGCTCTAATTCACACCTTCCCCTCCCCCTCACCAATAAAAGTGTATCCCAAAAGTATTTCGGGGCTCAGATTCTATATCTGGCCTGCACATAATAAAGCTGTCTTCACTACCTCTAAAAGAGCACCGTTTGGATTTGTATTGAGAGAGAGCTATTGCATTCTGAGGTAGGGAAGGAGACATGGAAGGAGATTCATGACTAAGGAGGTAGCCAAAGAGGTTGAGTGAATTAGAAAGGCAAGGTATATTTATTGGAAACGACAGAAGTTGCTGATAGATTGAATATGGAGGGCTTAAGAGGGAAAGCAACAAGAAATAAACTCTAACAGGAGTTCTAAAAATCAGTCCCAGATTCTGAGATTAACAATTTTCTTTAGAATATTTTGGAGTCATTTATCATTTCCACTTGCATCTTTTATGAATTACAAGAGTATACTCTAGAGGCTAGGTGCTCAGTTCTCATACCTCAGCCCCCTGGCTAACAGGGTATCTATTAGTGTTTTAATGTTCTCAGTCATAATCTGCAATATGGGGAGTTTATAATATGGTAAATAGTTAGAGATAAACACATATATGCTAAATCTCTTTGAAGTATTCCATATTTTTAAGAGCATAAAGAAATCTTTAGATCAATAAATTTGAAAACTGTTGGCATCTACATGAATAAGAGTAATGTTCTTGAGAAAGAAATTCTAGGTCAAAAATAATTGGGAGAAAAGTCAAGAATCTGTTAAATATCATTAACCAAATTCATTTTGTAATATGTTACAAATGGAATTTAGGCAAGTCATTTATTTGCTATTTAAATTGATCTATCCGCATCAATGTAGCAATGGAAAACTGTCTTCTGGGTTGATCTCAGAAATATATGGACTGGGGTAAATAATCACAGGTTCTATAATATAGTCAGCAATGTTCAATATGCCAGAGATAAGCTGAATTCTAGGGACAGAACAAGGGCTAGAACAAAAGACACTCATAAACCTCACCTACATAGAGCAGACATCTTGGAGGAACCCAGGTTAATACAGAAGGATGCTTGCTGTGGGAAGGTGGGAAGTTAAGGTGACGTGGTTCCAGAGATACACTATGGAAACTGGTTCTAAGGTAAGATGTGAGGGAAGCAGATAAGATGAAGTCTCCAAGAACTCAGAATCTTGCAAGTGGGTGGAAAGTGGGGAATGCAGTGGAAGAGAAAACAGAGCAGCACAATCCATGTGAAAAAGACCTTGTCGCCAACCATAAGGAGTTTGGACTTCATCCGCAGATGTGGAAAGCTGGGGTTTCTTAAGTACACTATGACTGATTATTGTCAGTAAGGAAAAGAATTTGCCATCTGTGAAGCTGCAACTTGAGGAACTTCTTAAGAATTAGGTGTGGATCTCATCCTACTTGACAGTATTGGTATACAGCATCTGTTCAAAGGGTTTGTCTAAACGGAAAGAAGTTATGTGTGGCTTTCTAAAATATCTAAATACCCATACTTATTTCTTAGCTAACAAGTGATTATTTTTCATGAGAGAAAAATAAATAACATTAATTTGAACCCATCTTGATTGGAATCTAATCATGAACCCCAGAGATTTCTTTGACTACAGCTATTTCTTTTCTAAGAGCATTAGGGATAATTGTTTTTTTTATAACAGACGCATAAGTACATGTTTATAGAAATTTGCTTTTATCAATTTTCTGGGTTTTAGTTGATTTTTAGAAACAAAATCATATAGTATATTTCAAGTAATATCCCTGTTCAGAGTGATGGAGGTGAAAACAATCTTCATTTATCCCACGAGGCTGTAATGTTCCTGACCAGGAGGGAGCCTTTTGTGTGATGTATGATTACAGTATCTGTAAAAGATAAAGCTTTTCTTGGAGCTGCTCTAATAAAATACCATTCTGATTCTTTGTTTTCATGTAAAGGTCAACTGCAGCCTGTCAGCTGTTCTGGTTAAACCATCTGACAGAAGTGATCACTGGGCACACATATGCCTGGAGTTCTGAGTTTAGTTCGAAAGGTACCGGAAAATCACCTCCTGAATCCTACACTTCTAATCTAAGCAATGCAAATATGTCATCAGTGTGATTCCTAGTGAAGATTACCTTTGCTTGGAAAGGCAAGGTACAGGAGGACAATATGAAAATAAATGAAGCTCCAGATTTAAATATCTGGGAAGTTTTGAAGGACAATTACCCCTGACTGAATAGAGAGATGAATTAATTCATACGGGCGTGCATTCATTCAACAGACATGAAGATTCTACTACGTGTAATGATGAGTTCTGGAGACACGGAGTAGGGTAATGAAACAGGCAAAGTACAACTCCTATGGAATTAGGATGATATGTAAGTCAATAAACATGCAATGGATTGCTTAAGGACACCTGTGCTACAAATGAGAAACAGAGGAAGTGATCAGGAAGCCAGACACTAGAGCCTCGTCCTATAGACTCCCCTCTTGGGAACCAGGGTTGAAACTCTCTAACATCTCAAAACTGTGAAAAGTAATCTGTTGATGTATCTGGGTTAGCAGATGTGCTCTGAGCAAAGCTAATTTCATAATTTTATCTTTCTCTGTAGGCTCCGATTTTCACTTAAATGTTGGTTTTAGGACTCATTATTTTGTCATAATACATTTACAAATTATATATATATATAATGTTTTCATATTTATAAATTTTAAGAATACTTGCATCTCTTAAACAATAATTGTGTGTATGATAAAAGGAAGCCTCTAATTGCCCTTTACATGCAGATCCATCCTCTGTCACTGATTCTAAGTTCCATCTTTATCATAAATTAAATTAATATGAATATATACACATAGACATAGATGTTTCTGAACATATTGTTTCTATATCATTGATCAATATTTTGAGTTGACGTATCATATTGGAATAGCTTAACTACATTTTAAGTTACACATGTACAGCTTATTTATAATATGTGATCTTACTTAAGCTTTATTGTTTCTCTTGAATCATATAAATGTGTATGGGTGTGTGTAATATATACATACATGTTACATATATACATACATAGCATGTGTGCATATAAGTTTTATGTGTAACTATTGTGTTTTCCAATATCTCCTAATTCTTATCCATTTTGCCCAATTTATTTTTATTTAGAAGTTTGTTATTATCTCCAAATAATTGAATACTAAAGCACAGCTATATAATCTCTTCCTTCTTTCTCTGCTCTCTTTCTTGAAATCTGAAATATATCAAGTTCTTCCCTGTATCCTTCTTTACCTACCAAATTTTCCAATTTGGTTCAGAAACCCTGTACCTAATCCAGGTATAATATCCTGCTGCCTTCTCCTCATTACAAGTTGGGATCAGCAGATTGACTGTCCTGAGGAGCTGAATGCAGGGCTTGAAGTGAGCAGGCTACCTGTCACTTCCCAAAGTCAGCCCCTCCCATTGATTGTTACTGTCTCAAGTTCAGATATGCTCTGGCCTTATGTAGTGTTTTACTGGGATTGTTGTTTTCAGCTTAATTGCTCAGTTTCTATTTCTTCCCTTATCCAGTTCTTTTGCTTTCCATCTTTGAGACAGTGGTCAGAATGTCTAGTTGTGGATCACACTATTCCTTTTTCAAACTTCGTAATATCTTTTCCATTTTTTAAGAGACTTAGAACAGAGAAATTGAGATAGATAGTGAATATGATATCTTAATAAAATACATTCTCCACTCAGATGCTGAAAGTTAATTTTAAAACTTTCACCATGTAAATCTGTTTTTCTTGATATATAAGATGCTCATGGGGTTTTATTTTCTCTATATCTAGTAACAGTGAAATATAATTGAACTTGTTATTAACTAGCACAAACACAAATAAATTGAAAGGGCAGATGACTCTGATTGGAACTGTGGATGTATTGAGACACTCAGAGGAGATTCAAGTTCATCAGTTTCTTTAGAGATTTTCCATAATGTTTGCTGCTTCTGCATTTAGGAGTTTACTCCTAACTAGACTTGGGAATGTGAGAACACACTCCTAGGGACTCAAACCAGTAAATTATAATTATAGAGTAATGTCAGTTAATCTTAGAAAAATAAATTGCTAAAAAATGATTAAGAAAAAAAGTTTCACCTCTAAAACCTACAATTTCCTCCAGGAACAATGCATTTGTTTTGAACTCAAGAATATAGCATAAAATAAATATTATTTATACATGCATGTGTAATAGTAAATATTATATATATGTTCAATATTTATGTTCCACTGTTTTGCAGGATGCTATATCCAAACTTCCCACTGTCACATCAGAGCACTTTAATAGCATTTTCTGCCTTCTCCCCAATCCGGTCTTTTTAGGGTTGTAAAAAGATCATCATCTGTGAGGTCATCATCCACCTTGCTGCTCCAGCCACAAGCCTGAAGCACACCTGGACACCTACAACTCTCCGTCTCCCAAATGCTATCAACTCCCTCCATGACACCATCACTGTTTTAGTCAAAGCCAGGGTTGAGTCTAAAGAAACTACTCAAATATTTTTCTGTCTGGTTTGACTAGTGGATGAAGTCCTTTGCAATACAGTCTGAACATTGTACATGGATGGTCTTTTCAAGATACAGATCTGACTGTCATTCATTGGCATGTCACCTATCAATGTCTAACGAAAACACTTAGGATAAAAAAGCCACATTCAATGCTGGTGCAGGACCCTGTGAATCAGCTTCTAGATTGTAGCATCATTTAACTGCTGTCCCTGCTCTGGCTTCATGACCCTGCCCGAGTTATCTTAGCACTGTTTATTTCCTTGAACACAATCTTTCATTTCTCCTCCTCAAATGTAAAACTTGTTATTTGCACAGATCTGCTCTCTGAAACATTATAAGCAATGATCCTATTATAAACATTTTTGTACCTGTACATCTCAAAATGCACAATTTGAGCAATATTTACAGTTATGACAATAGTTCAATGACTCAACATACTGACGAACAACAGAAAAATGAGACAAAGACAAAATCATGCAAATATGAATATAATTTATCATAAAGGTAGCATTTTAGTCAGTCAGAGAAAGATCTCCACAATTATAAAAAGATGCTTCCTTTTATTATGTGCAAAATTGATTCTTATTGTTCAAAAATATAGACATTCTTAAATGTTTTTATGTATTATAAGAAAAGAAACTTTCTTTTTGATATTGAAGTTGAACTCGTAAATTTAGAAAGTCTGAATTGCAGCAGCAGAAATATTTGATTTGGTTGTTTACAAAATAGCAACACTTATGAGCTGACACGAAATGTAAATGAATGACTAGGGAAGAGAATTTATGCAACTGAGAAAATATTATTGCCTGAAATGATTGAATATATCTAAAAATTTAAAGATGAGACTTTGGGTGTAAATACTCCACCTTTATCAACAAAATGATGAGAATATAGTACCATGAAAATGATGATAAAGTATTTTTCACCAAACTAGATTTAGAAAATATCTCATGTATCATATCATTGTATTAAACTGACAAAACAAATGTATGATATAGAGTGAAGGATTTTTTAACTAGATCATGCCTATTTAAAAAAATGCTGTTAGAACACCATTAAAGTGATCTACAGTTTTTCTTATTATAAATATCTTTATACAAACATCTAGAGCATATAATCTGATTATTGTATGAATAAATTTTGCTTATCCATTTGGTAAGGTAATGATTATGTGCATACTAAAATTTCTAATTCAAATTTATAAACTCTTTTCCAGGAATACATGTGTTAATTGATATTCTCACACATAATGCATCAGAGCATAGTGACATAAAATTCCTTCTATTGACATGCCATAATTTGTTAGGCCAAAACTTTAAAAGATACATCATAATTAGTTCTGTGAAACTGAATCTATGTTCATATATTATCTCACTTATATTAAATCTTTTCCTTATGAGGAATGCTCATGAGTAAAATTAGTGGGTCAAATATTAAGTATTTTATGTCTCATCACCATTTTGTTTCACAAAAGTTTCATAAAAGAACACTACTTTTATCCCAACATTACCAGCATTAATTGCATTTTTCTATTATATAGATTAGCTTACTTTAAAAAAATATGTATTTATAAAGACTAAAGACAGTATATCACAAAGTAAAAGTATTAGAAAGATGCTAGAAAAATATAAAACAATGTTCATATCTTAAGATAAACTAATGCTTAGCTTGCATACTAACAGATATTTTTGCTAATGGACATGTGCGAGAGGTATGTGCAATTTTTCCTTAAAAGTGAGGATTGTCAAGTACAGACTGTGGTGGACTCTTTTGACCTTGTGATGAATTATATTTTCACATTTTAAACACACTTTCATATTGGAAACAAAGTATCTCATTGACTCTACCTATATAAGTATCATATATTTTTTCTTAGCCTGTCGCCTATTTTGGAAAATTGTAGTCAACATGTTTTGTGTGGCAATTCATTACTGATAACCAAAACAAAAATATTTACAATACAGAAATGAATAATAAAATTCATGGCATCAAATAAATGACCCAATACCCAGCCATCAGAGGCATAAATATCAAGATTATGCAGCACTGAATAGCATTTTTATAATAGAATACTAAATAGAAAATTTAAGCTTTGTGGCTTGAACGTTTTGATTTTTATCTGTCTTAAGCTACAAATAGCACTATAATGACAAAACCTAGAAATATAAATATTTCCCACTGCATAAATATGAAATTAGCATTATTATTTGTAAGATTTTTGTTATTTTAGTTGTAAGTGCTATTTTCAGAAATGCTGACATTTATTTAATACTCTTACCCTTTAGGGATAAATATTGAAGCATTAAAGTAAAGAGATTTATGCATGCCACAAAGGTAGCAATCTTAAGTAAAATGTAAAAGAGGTACACAAGCATCTTTAAAATAATAAGTATCTAATAAATATACTTCTTATTTAAATAAACATCCTTAAATTCATTCTTTAAAGATACTTCTTAAACTTTTGTACACTTCCTTTGTTATTCCTGCCTTGAAATGGCATTATATTTAGCATTTATTAAAACCCTTTTCTAATGGAATTTTAATATTTACCAGTCTTGTAGACTCTGAGTTATCTCTGGAATACTTCAGATGATGAACACTTGAACTCTACAGTCTCTAATTACCTTCACAAATTTGAACACAGGCATGACATTTACATGCAGAATTTTGGAACTAGAAACCATTACTGATTCAACAAGCAGAGCAGTGTTCTACCTACAATGTAGAAGGAGAGTAGAAAACGCAGGAAATTTCTAAATCAGAAAATCTCATTCATCTAAAAGTTACTGCTCTATATCTGAAATCTGTACAAAGTAATCGCTTTCCATAGCAAGTTATACTCAAACATTATGCACAAATACATGAATACAGATTATGCATCAAATTATATATAAACTTTCAATGGTCACACGTATATTTGTTTTATGACTTTACAATGATTTGAAACCTTTTGTGCTGATGAGCCGAGATTTATGTTCTCAGAGGTTTTAACATCCTTTAGGGAAAACAACTAAATTTTTTGACAGCAGTTGTGCAACAGTCATCGAACGAGACTCAAAGAAATCTCCATGCAGATTTTAAATAGTATAGAATATCACATATTTCAAGATAGGACGCAAAAAAGTAGACTGCATAAATGCAACTTTCTCAGTGCATCAGAAAATTGTTATACTTGAGACCACGTCTGTGTACATGAAATGCTGAAGTAACATTTTCATGATCATCATCATCATGATAAATATAGGCCCCTCCAAGTTGCCACTGACTGTGACAAATAATGCTAATTATTTTGACTGAAATGAACAGATTGACCACATCATGAGATACTATGCCAATGTATGCTAAGTACAACACAAAGGGGTGGGGGGACCTTGAGTTACTTCTTTACATTTCAGCCCGTTGAAATTATATTAAATGATAATGGATGTGTATTTGGTCTCTTCTGAAGCAGTTATTAAGGGTAAAGACTGGTAGCTATGGAATTTGTAATACTATGGAAACTGACGATGTTACAGTCTTAGAATCCATCCCTAGTAATATTATGATAACGACTTAAATTGATAGCGTGTTGAATTTCTGATATATTTAATGAAGAAACAATCACTAGCAATATCTACATCACACAGAGAGAATCGGTTGGCTGACCATATTTCCTGCAGACAAACAGGACATTGGGATGGCAAAAACTGGACGGGATTATGTGATGGCATCTAAGGAACGCGGACAGAGCAATCCAAGCAGGAGCAGAGCAGTCTGACCAGCAACAAGCAAGTATCATGTGCTGTCAATTAACTATTGCATAGTAATGACGGTAGTCTAGCAGGACTTCATACAAATGTCCAGGGCTGACACAATGACTTTTGGTCTCTTAGGAAGAAGCATGCCTGGAGCACATATAGCTTTTTCACAATCCCAAGGCCAGAAATATCCAATAGCCCCCACAGTGCCAGAGATAACCCTTACAGTGCCAGAGATAACCCCATAATGTCTAAGGTAGCCCCATCATGCTTACCTGTGGTTCAATCACACTGCAGTGTTCTGCTCCCTTTGAAAATATAAACAGCATCCGTGTGCGTGTGTGTGTATGTGTGCGTGTGCGTGTGTATGGAAGATAAAACCTCTTCCCATGTGATTCCTGTTTCTTCACGGGGCATGAACTGTCTTAGTGGTGAAGGCCCGCCCAGCATAGTCAGTGCAGGCAAGGACCCTCTTTAACATGGGGCAAAAGGTCAATTTTGGGGAGCCTCTCTCAACAGACTTGGTCCGGGGCTACTCAACTGCGCCTTTTATTCCAGGATAAAGATGATACTGAGTCATTAAAAATGGAACAAAATTTGCACTTATATTAAAACATTGGGGCGGTCTGGAGTGGTTTTTTTTTTGTTTTTTTGTTTTTTTTTTTAAATGGCGCTGTCCTGTTTAAAACAGTATGTATGGACAATCTAAAAGTCAGAAGAACACTCAGTTTGATGATGTATGGTATGCTGGAGACAGGGCCATGTTCCTGCTTCGGTAGAATCTTCACATACCCCTTCCCAAATGTGTCACATTCGATTTTCTCCTAGTCAGTCCAGTTCCTGCTGTAGAAGTCAGAATTCATTTTTGATTTGATGTAAGACATTACATTCCTTGAAGTCAGGTCTATAATTGAAAAATGAAAATGCCAATGTATCAAACTATAGATTATATTGTACATTTTCTAAGAAAAATATTTTAAATTGAAAAAATAAAATTGTATTTTATAAAATCTCAGAGTTGGAAAAAAAAGTCACCTAATCATGAAACTTGCATTTCACTGTTTTTCAGTAAGAACCTTAATTATCCAAGACCGAGCACCCATACCTCCTGGAGGATAGCACTGCATAAAATGGTGCTGTTATAATTTTGCAGAGTCATTTGGGATTGGAGAGAGGTTGAGAGGTCAGTTATATCTCAGTCATTTAGTTCTTCAATTAAGATTGAATTAGGATCTCAATCTTTTACATTTGAGGGAGGCTTAATTTATAAAATAATAAGCTTTGATGTGCAGGTCACTATAGATCAAATATATGATAAGATACTCAAATCTTTTGCCATAGTTCTTTGAACCTCCGCCATGCATTATTCCCTACTCCCCCTCACTCCCACTCCCACCCTTTCCTGCTTCGATAACTTCGTTTCTATTGTCAATGTCCAAGGGTTGATTTTGTTCTGTCTGTTTGATTTGTTTCTTTATATTCCACATAGGAGTGAGATCATCTGGTATTTACTGTTCTCCTTCTAACTTATTTCACTTAGTATAATCCCCTCTAGTTACATCCATAGTGACACAAATGTCAAAATTTTATCATTTTTAGGGATGTGTAGTATTCTATAAAATATATACACTATGTCTTCTTTACTCATGCATCTGTCTACAGGCACTTAGGTAGTTTCCAAATTCCAATCCAATTTGTGGGAAACAAATTCAAATTTGTTATTTGAAAAACAAATACACGTTTGCTATAACAAATAACAAAGCAATACACATTGGGGTACATATATCTCTACAAATTAATGTTTTTGTGTCTTGTGGGAAAAGACTGTCTTATATGAGGATTCATCAAATATGTAGATTATTTTACATCTACTAGGGAAAAACAAAGTGCATGGCATCATTTCCACCTCTACAGATTTGAAATTCCATGAACAGATGAATTAAGTACAATTCATTTTGCAGAAATGATAACATCATATAAATAAGTGTCATGTACAATAGCGGTACTGTCATTTGCTAATGGAATAGCCATTCTTAGTCCCACCTTCTTTGCTACAGTCTAAGATTTTCTCACCCGCCTTTAAAAAGAAAATATGTTCTGGGGATTCGGAAAACACTTTCAATTTCCTCATCTAATGCGTAAACTTTAAAAGGTATTTTCCTCTTCGTGATTTGAATATAGACCATGTTTAGGACTAAGAGCCATTTTGCCATATTATGTGGGGAAGGAGTATGTGAAGAAAATAGTAAAAAAGTGGACCCAAACTCCTTATCTTGGGTCAACTTTAAAATGTGAGAACAAAATCTTTTATTATGTTGTGGTTTGTTGATTTTCTGTTACAACTGAATGAACCTTCACTAATACACACACTAAAATATTGTTTGCTTTGTTGCAGATTCTCTATGATCATTTGTATGGAATGATTAAATATGTGTACGTACCCTACATAGGAGAAATCAAATCAATGCTTAATGCATACAAGGTATTTTTCCTGATATTTTGCATTGTTCTAATCATTAAAGTATAATTGACATGAAATAAAAGAGCAAATCCTGTGCTCAGCTGAATAACATTTTATATATGGACACATCCATATAGCCTGCCATCTGTATCAATATATCGATGATTTTCTATTACCACAGACAGTTCCCTCGTGCAGCTTCTTAATCAATACCTCCTCATGCTGAGAAATATCCATTTATAAGACTTCCATCATGGACTTATTCTTTTAAGTTTGTTTATACTAGTCAAATGTCACACTCAGAGGAACAAATCATACAATTGCAGTAAGATGTGAAGAAGCAATCTTTCCCTTCTTCCCTTTTCAGCTCTACTTGTGATTCTACAAAGGGTTACTCAATTTTTAATGTTCAGTTGGGTTCTACTGGTGATTTCTCTCATACTTATAATAAATTGTGTATGAAATCCTTGATTGAATTAAGTCATTATTTCACAAGTTAAAAGAGCTTACTTAACTACATTACTTATTCACCCTCTTTACCAATGTTATTTATATTTTTGGTTCCTGTATCCTTTCCTTTAATATTTAACTATTCTTTTAACATTTTAATGCCTCCTACTGATATTATGAAAGTATTGATAGCCTAATCTTTTTGTGATCTTTCTTCCTCCTCATTTTTCTACCCCTTATTAGCTATATTTTGCTTTTATCTTCTGAAAGGAAACACTTAGAAGTAGTCTTGTAACCATAGCTAAGTCTATGTTTTATCCACAGCTTAACTTTTCAAATTGAAAACCTTAAAAGCAGAACTCACATGAAAATTATTACAAAATTTTTTCTCAACTTCAGAACAGATATTTTGCTATAATTCCAATTCACCTATCTATTAATCACTGGAAAATATAGCAAGATCTATAGTTTGAAGTTTTTCACATCGTGAGATAACAACCTGTTCCAATAAACATTTTTGTTTCTTTCATTTCTTCCTAGTGTTACTATTTTTTTTTTAGATTTTCTTGCAGTAGTTGTCTTCCATAGTCATATTTTCTCCTTTCGGTCTATGGTTATCATTTTTATTAAACAGATAATAAGTAGACAAGAAACCGTCATCCCTGGACTCCCCTCAATCAATTCCTAACCTCATCCTCATCCCCTCTGATAATCACGGTTCTGCTGTCTAGGTCCATTAGTTTAACTTTGTTGCAACCATTCATTCGCTTCTTTCTGACTTTTTTTCTTAGCACAATCCCCTTGAGTTCCGTAAATGGCAAATTCTAATCATTGTATAGTCATATATATATGTGTGTGTGTATATATATATATGTATGTATATATTGCACCTTCTTTATCCATATATCAGTCGGCACATAGGTTGTTTACATATCTTTAGTTGCTGCAATAATGCTACAATAGACAGAAGGGTACATATATTTCTTTGAGCTAAATTTCATATTCTTTGGACTAATTCCCAGAAGAGGGACTGCTGCATCATATGATAGTTTTATTTTCAGTTTTGTGAAAAACCTCCATAATGCTTTCCAAAATGGGTTATTTGTGGGTTTCTTTGTTGAATCGTCTGAGTTTTTATACACCTTAGATAAAACTCCTTATTAAATATACAACACACAAATATATTTTTCTTCCGTTTAGTAGACTGTCTTCATTCATTGATATTTCTTTCACAGAGTTTCTTAGTTTCATATAGTCTCATTTGTATCTTTTTTTAATTATTTTTTAAAGGAAAGTTGCAGGCAAGAATGAAGATGAGCAGAGGCAGACAGGAAGAGAAAGGAGGAGGAAACTTTTATGTATTTATTTAGTTTATCTTGGTTGTTCCCCCCTACCCTGGGTTATAAACCTGGGTCCTTGGAATATATATGGACGGTGCCAGCGGGAGACCACAGACTTACCTTCTAAGCCACCAGGGTGCACCTGCATTTGCTTCTTTTAAAATATACTTAACTGTACTCATGTTTTGCTTCAAACAGGTTTTTTTTTTTTTTAGTTATGTCTTTAGGTTTTTCCATATATATGATCATGTCATTTGGAAATAGTAATAGGATTTCTTTCATTTCTTATGAAATTGCTCTATGACTTCTGAAGTAAATTAAATAGAAGTGGGCAGAGTGAGCAGCCTTGTCTTATTTATGATTTTAATGGACACACATTCTGTTTTCCACCACTGAATATGATATTTGCTGTGGGTTTGTCATATAGGGTTATTTGTTTCTCCTGTCTCCAGAGAGGGACCATGACCAGGTCAGAGTTGTGAATGGAGTCACTTCCAGCACTTCCAAGAACAAGGCATTCTCTGAAGGTGCTAATCCCAGCTGCTAGGACCTCCATGCTTCAAGCTTAGACCAGAGGTTGCTAACATCCTAAGTGATAACAATCTCAGTAACAGTCTGGAGTCAGAGAAGGTCAGGCACCTCATATAATGAAAAAACCCTGCTTTGGAGGGGAGCCTTTTAGAGGAGTAGAGGGGGACACAAGTAAACCAAATTCTGTTTCCAAAGAGTTCTACTAACAGGATTTCCCCCGATAGGTCCAAGTCCCTGTTCTCCATAATTTTCTGTTTCCCAAAGTCTTCTTGTTCTCCAAAGGGAGGTGACTCTCTTTTCCATGCCTGTCTCTAGGTGCTTCCTTCCATAATGCAGCTTCTAGGCAACAGGTCCCTGAAATAGGTGTGAACCATTATTCCCCAGAAGAGATTCTATAACACCGTAGATCCTTTCTCTCTTGGGTCACGGTGCCCCAGTGGCGCCTTCTCCTTCTGACAGCCTCCACGGAGCCTTTTCCCTTTGAAAATGAGGATGGTTCAGTCTTCTAGTTTTTTTCAGGAACTATTACTCTTAAAAGTTCGCAATTTGGGAAGTTCACCTTTGGGAAGGTGGTGAACTATTGCTTTTACTCTTCCATCATCTTGCTGAAACTCCTCTTTCCATCACTTTTTAAATTATTTAAATCCCTTGAAAATTTTTTGGAAAATTTTTGGTTGCAGTTAGTTTTACGGTCTAATAGATGATTTTGGAAAGTGTACGAAGTCTACTTGTCAAATTTTTTATTGTTTAACTTTAAGGTATAATGTACTATATATGTCAATTAGAATGGTTTTAAATTGTAGTATTCAGATCTTCAATGTTTTTAATAATACATGTCTCCTAATCTGATCAATTATAGATGCAACTAAATTGAAATCTTCCACTATGAATTAAGGACTAATTTTTATTCCATAATTTTCTGGTTTTATGTATTTTCAATTTATATTAGAATATATATATTTAGAATAATTATATTTTTTAAATTATAAAAATAGTATAACTTTAAATATTTTCTGTTTTCATATATGAAATAGAAAGTTATTTCATATAGCAAAATTTTTATATTTTGGAATCATATGAATTAGAATTATTAAAAAAAGTGACCACCAGCAAGATCCATTTTTATCGCTCGTGATGTTTCTGACTTTGAAGTCTGCTTTGACTGACAGCAAATAGGTATCTAATTTTTTAATTAATTATTTCTATAATATAACTTTTTTTCCATTTTAAACTTTAAACCATTTTATATTTGTGCCTTAGGTTCTAATTTTGTAAATCCAGTACAGTATTCTGTCTCCCTTTGTATTTCCACCTCTACATTTTACCAGGAAAGCTCTGGCTAGCCTATTCCAGTTTTATTATACGTAGTATCATTTTTAGTCATCCAATGAAGTAGTCACTAAAATCACCTTCATCTGACTAAACCAATGTGAAGAATACAGAGAATTTTGCACGAGTGCCTGTAAGAATGAATTCAGTCATATCTGTGGTTATCCTCCCTTCCTGGCTGAATAATCCTAGCATCTGTTCCCAAATCCTCTGGAATGACATGCTTGGCTACTCTGTTAATGGCTAGCATCCTCTTAAGCCACCTACCCAAGAGAGGTTATCACAAGACTTTAAGGCAGAGGGCCAGCTGCTTCCACTGACAAAAAAGACACAAAATAACTTAGGGATACAACACTGTCACTTTCATGGGGTTCAAACAAGAATCCCTAGTCTGAACATTAGAATTGTTTTCTTCCTTACAGGATTCTCTGCTGTTTGCAAGATACATTAGGCAAGACTATATTCAATTGCCATTGCCTTTCAGCCAACTACATTGCTCTGTGTATTTGATTTTCACAACGTCAATCATTTGGGTAGAAAGCACAAAAAATTCCTTAAGGACTATAATGGAAGCCCTCTCCTTCTCCGACCTTGTCTAAAGTTGATACTTAGGAATCTGTGTTTGTAGTTTTCCATTTGTAATTGCCCAAATGCATGCATAAGAATCCATTTCACACTGCTTATCACCATCACTACCGCTGTAAGTCAAGTGTAACATCCACTTGGGTCCTGAGGAATTTGCTGCACTGTCAGTTCATCACAATCAACCTTATATTACAACTTGATGAATTGTTATGTGAATGCATGCCAGGTACAATTTCCCAAAGAATTAAGCTCTGTACCCAAGCTCTATATCACACCCAAACCAATTCTGAAATTCCATGTTTATGGTATACTGTATCTCATGGCATAGTCTTTGATGCTTATGCTGCATTAGTCAGTATACAGTTAGGAAAGATAAAACATAGTAATTTGAAGAGTGGAAACTTAATTTATAAAATTATTAATGGGAAAATGACACAACTGGGGGATTATCAAGTAATAGAGGAATAAGAGACATAAGGAGTAACTAACTGCCATGTCTATAGTGGATAGAAAACCTGAGGAGATTTCCTCCACCTAGACAGAGACCCACACCTCCTTGGGAGGGTCAGAGACAGACACTGGATACTGGAGAAGTTCTCCAGGTGCCGCTCTGGCAGAACTCTGCACACCTGATTTCTGGACCCCTAAGAATCCATTCATAGAAGGCGCTATTCTACAAACATACTGAAAACTTGCCATGAGATGTTGGGAAAGGTGTGTAGACAGTGATAATGTAAGGCAATACCAATAAAAGCAAGTCTCCAGCAGATGCCTGGGCTTTTCACTGCAAAGTGGATTGTGGGTCCTGTGCTGGGACAAACAGGTCCAAGGTGCTTTGCTGGTGACCTGCTGATATGCAGCTGTCTGAGGGGATGCCCGGAGAAGCAGTCATGGAAAGATGGCCAGTACTGACAAGACTCCATATACAGTACAAGGGTCCAAGGAGAGTAGCAGCCAGCAACAGGAAGAGAAAAGCCCCTCCTTCTGTCCACACAGCACCCTCTACTCACACAGGTTAACATCTACACAGGAAGAGAGGAAACTGTTTGAAAAAAACCACTATATATTTGCAAAGTAAGCAATGAAGGATATTTGGAGGGGAAAGTTAGTAAGTTAACAATGCTCACAATGAAGTAACAGAAATCCTGACAGAAACAGTTAAGAAAATGTATTAGAAACTAAAAAGGACACAGAAAAGTAAGGACTCATTGAATAAACCAGATAAAAAACAAGCAAAGGAATTCTCCAAATGCCTGGGTGTGTGCGCACATACACACATGTGTGCATGCACACACACACACACGTGCAGAGACACCACAGTAAAAAAGAAAAAGCCTTAAATGTTTCCAAAGATATCAATTAGAGATGGGCTATTAATAAATGACAGTCAGAATGCATCAGACTTCTTGTCAGTAAGAATTGATACAAATATGGAATAGAGATCTATCTTTAAAATGTAATTAAAAATAAGCCTGCATCTGTGTGAAACTCACTCAAATGTGAGTGGCTTAAATTTTTCAGACATTTTAAGAATGTTTGTTTTTCATTGATTTCTAAAAGAACTCTGGAGAGTAAATTTTTGAAACAATGAAAATTGAATGAGAAAGAATAAAACCAGTTCATGTCAGAAAGAAATGAAAAAATATTATCTAAATAAGAACAGAATGCTAAAATTAATACATTACACTCAACCCAAATTATATATTATTTTATTACAGAAGAGGTGAGGAATAAATCAAGAAAATATGTCAAACTATATTTATTAACTTTTAAATATTGTTAGAAATTTAAAGGTTTATATGAATGCTAAAATATGAAGGTTTGCCAAAAATTTAAAGATTGTATAGTGATAAATATTTAGTTAACAAATTTATTATAGAATACTTTAAAAAATATCAGAAAATGGAAGAAAAGTAAACATCTAGGAAATATGATAAATAGTGCATATGAAAATATACAGTAGGGATAACTGCGTATATATAAGTAATAGCAATAAATGTGAAGAAGTTAAAGTGATATATTAAAGATAGATTCACAAAAAAAAATCTGCACAGATAAAGACACCAAAGCCTCAGTGACATGAAAATCTGTAAATAAATGAATGTGCAGACACACCATAGTATAAACATCCTGAGCAAATGCTAGCAGATTAATGATAACAAATGTAATTCAAGATGAAAATTGCTTTAAAAGTAAGGAAAATCTACTTTGCTCAAAGGAATGATTTACAGAATTACTTAACCATCTGAATGTTATGTGTGTAATATATAGATTTCATTCATCTGTAGCAAAAATTGATAGACTTCAAAGAGGAAATTAAATCCTTTAGTTATGAGGCAAATTTGTAACACCTATTGTTTAACAGAAGTGAGCAGATCATGCAGGGGGAAAATGGCACAAATATAGAAGTTGTGAATTTCATGACTGAAGGGCTAACATGCATTTGTAGGAATACTGATAAAGGTCTATACATATGTATCTATGGCTGTTATTTCATCCTATGTATTATATAAACAGCACTGATTATCTCAACAGAGGGCTTGTTGACATTTCATGGGAAAATTTTAAAACTCTACTTATTACAATAATCACATATTTTAAAATTTAACAAACCACACTGTAAAGAATAAAGTAAATAGGTATATGAATATGTTCACAAACAAAATGTAAGCATGTATATTTATGTATATATAAATATATAACATTATATACACACATTACATATGCATAAATGCTTTGGAAAAATCAAATAGTTTGAACTGTTCCATTTGTCTACTGGGGTCCTTTGATTTTCATATCAATTCCTATAAATAGTAATGATAGATCATCAATAGTGGAAAATGCCCTCTCTTATTTGCTTGCACATGTATGTGTTTAGCCTAAAAATTATTTAAACACTTCTCTGGTGACATTAATACATAATCAAAGAGGAGAAATAGCAATAGAGAATGTGACAGTGTGTGTGATATCGCTGAAGCAAAGTAAGTGCTGATACAAACAGAGCCCTTTTCTACCAAGAATTTCAAAATTTAGGTTTCAGTCATTGATATTTCACAAACTTGCAAATGAACGTGCTTGATTTCTCTTCATTAGTGTCTTTTGTATGGATCTGGTCTAACAATGACTGACATACCTACCTTACTAAGTCAACATGGGAATCCAGTGCAATATAAATGCGCAAGTACTTGGGAGATTATAAAACAGTCCAGGTTTATTACATTGCTATTAAGTAATCCAATTTTATGGCCTAATTAAAACAAGGGAATTGCTTTAGAAAGAATTCTCCCTAAATTGTTCATATATTTTAACACAAAGAAAGCAAGTGTACAGAATGAATATTTTTACTAATCAATTTGTAATTAAATTACAAATAAACAACATGATATGCTAATAAAACCATAAACAGCTTAAATTACCAATATCTAATCAGTAGAGACTTTTTTCTAAATGGAGTTGTTTATCCACATGTATAAAAAGTGTAACCCCTTAAGAAATGGAACTGTGGCTTGGTTTTCTTTAGAACATAAGAGGTTAATGTTGGCACAGTTTCCTGGAAATTGCTTAGCATTCTTAGTTGCTTGTTTAAATTCTGTAATAGAAATCTCTAGTAGCACATTGAGGGCTGAGGCACTTTACCTTCAGAAGTTTCCTGAGAGCACACCGCTGTTGTCCACCGCCTGGGGCTTCTTACCTGGAATTCATTCGTGTGGGTTCTATTCCAATGAAAACATTAAATTATCACTTTTCCCGGTATCATCGGACATACACATTCTAAAACCATGCAATTTTTTATGCCCATTTGAGAAAAGAGGTGTGAGGTTTCTGAAGTGTCATATAAGATTAAGATTTTCAAAAAGGACTTGGAAGCAGCATTTTTTGCTGTTGTTGGCTCCCTGCAACAAAGAAGCTTCTGCTCAGGAGGCACGGAAAACCTGGGGAGGAGCAGTTGTGAGCCTGTCCAGCCTGCAGCTCTGCTCCACATTGCTCCTGAGTGGGCGCTGTTCCACTTAGATTTTAAATCCATGCTAAGTATGATCAGCGCGGGTTTTGATCACTCACACACATGTGTGTGCATTATATAACATCAAGTTATTTTACTACATTAATGTCACTGAAGAACAAACGGTAGTGTATATACTTTTGCGTCCAGCATCTACCGTGGATGTTTTCTTTCAGTTACCTTAAATCACATAAATCACTACAATATTTTGATGGTTATGATGTCACTTAGCAATTGGAATTTTTGGAGCACATTCTTACATGCAACTCATTATTGACTGAATTGTCATTATGCAGCAAATAACATAACAAAGAACTCCTCTTTATTCAGTGCTACCAATCAGAGTTAGTGCAAAGCACCATACACAATGTGTATCTCATTTACTCAAGAAAGTAGGCATAAGACCTATTTTACAGTTGGTAATCTTGAAATAGAATGAGGTTCATGCATTTACCCAAAGTCATGAGGTTGATATTCAAATAATTGCTTTTAATGCCTACTTTATATACTCTTGAATAAGAACAAATAATTTGAGTATGTAAGTGGATAATGAAGACTTTTATTTGTTCCCTGAGGAAGTGGGTCACTAGGGTAGGAAGTGGTGTGAGGGGTATGTCATTGTGGCACAGATAAAAGAATGAGCTAATCAGGGAAGATGAAATAGTTACAGGCAAGGGAAACAATATTTGTCTCTGTCACTTTCAGTTAAGAGAATTGTAATCTGTCATAGGGTCATGCTAGCTACATATTTATATAGATAATATTTCCTACTACTCAAGTTTTGAAGATTTGGTTCCAATTTCACAATTATATACCTCTTTTGAGATTCTGATTATACACAGTACATAACTTATATTGTATAGACACACAAATATGTTTATATCTCTATCTAGATAGCTTATTAAAGTGTAGGCAATCTTTGTGAAGTAGGGTAAATTCTGCCCTAATCATCTTTTTAGTGATAGAGTAAATTGAGGTAGGTGAAAACTTGAAAGTCATGAGTCTTGCCATGCATGTCTCATCATAATTCATCCAAATAATTTTTAAGCATAAAAATTTAAATAAATAAGTCAGTGTTGTAGATTCTGAAAATCTTCAGCATGACATATAAGCTTACAATAAACTAGAGAAAACTTGTTGTATGGTGACTACAAATTAGCATGGGTATCATATTAATACAGTGAAAAACTGATCATCAGAGGTGTGATGAAGAAATGAATGAAAACAGAAGATAATTTGGTAAAATAGTAATATTCAAAGCAAATCCAGGACGAGTGGAGATATATTAAAACTGGGAAAATAACTAATTTGAATATCACTTGTAGCAAATTTACCACAGACTTACTCAGTGAACACTGCAATCTATTAACAAAATGGTTTTACACAAGGTAAAATCCTAATCTGAATGAATTTAGACATTTTTCTAAGCAAGTGCTATCTAGTACATTTATTTCAAAAGGCAAAAACAAAGAACTGGGACAAAAATATTCAAAAATGCTAATGGTATGTTTCCTGGAGAGCACAGGAATTTTGTTTTAAGTTGTTTCTTCTCTTGGAGGATCAAGTCAAAGATCCGAAACCTCTGAACAATCTCCGTGTTTCCCAAAACCACCTCATTATCCCTTCCAATGGGGCTAAGACTCACCAACCCACCAGCATACATGTAACAGATTATCTCATGTTTAAATTAAAGACATTGAACTTAAATCATCCTTAATGTTATATTATTCCATGAAAAGATTTTATAAGATAATCATCTTTTCTTTTTTTAAGTAATCCTTTTGCAATTGGTTTTTAGTGTCAATTTGCATATAAATTTTACTGCAGACACTCATTATTGAGCAAAAAATAATATTACTTATCCAAATAAACACACACATTCAAAAACACAAAGGGATACTTAGATTCATTATCTTTGAATTCACAATGCTATTCTTTTTGCCAAGGTAACAAAGGCTATCTGTTTTACTTTATATAAACCTAACTCATTGTGGAAATAAGATTATTAAAGCTTATCTAAAATGGTGTTTAATTTCATCAAATTCAAACTTGCAATGGCTTCATCATCCATGACCTGGGACTTCATTATTTTAAGCCCCCAGGATATTCCCTCAGCATCAGAATGCAACTTGTTCATAAGACTGACACCTACCTGGATTTGGAAATATGCTTTATTATAGAAACTGTTCATCGGCAAGTGCTATTTAATCTTTCATTATTCATTTATATGCTACAAATATTTTTGAGTGAGTTAAGCAGTAAGAGACAAAAAGATTCATGTTCAATGCTTTTATTAAATATGAAAGTATTTTCAAGGCATTTTTTCATAATAGGTCAGGATCTAAAAACAATGAAAAGAAAATTGTGAGTTTGGAGTCTCTTTTGAGGACCTCCTTCATGAAAAGGTAGAGAAAACTTTATTTGCTATTGCTATTAGGCCATTGTCATCAGATAGTTAATCCAGTCTCCAAGAATCAATGCACTACAACTTTTCTAGCTTCCGTGCTAGTCGTTCTCAGGATAGAATGCACCATATATTAACCAAGAAATGGTATGTGAAAAAGAAAGATGGACAAAACAACTTAAGAAAAGTGTGGCAATTGGTTTGATCACTATAGCACTGATTTTCAAACAAAATTGCTATAGCAAACCCACATCAAGTTAGTCTTATGTGCAAGATTCCTTAGTTAGCAGTGTTATTGGGAAAAAATGTTGACAGCATTATACGATGACAGTCATAAAAGAGATTACAGTAAAGTAGTTCCAATTAATCTTGCATGCAGGTAAGTGTGAGACAGCATTCCTCAATTCTATACAGAAGGCAATTAGAAAAAAAAGATTGTAAATAGAGCGATATGAAATATTTGTACATCATTGTGATGGATGGATGTTTAAAATTTAGAATATTATGTAGGAAATTATTCATAAATGTTTCAAATAACTCCTAATAAGGGAAAAACTTCAAAATCCTCAATGTTTAGATTATTGTATATCTGGGTTTATTTCTTTTGTAGCATGGTTTCCATATATATATGGTCTAGCAATATAAGGAAACTGAGCAAAATCCCAAGGGAGTCACTTTTTCTTAGAAAATTGTCTTTGGGAGTCTTTGGCTTAATTGTACTTCTTGCCCCCACACTGTGAAAATAAGTCATAACTGGAGACAAGTATTGCTTCATCAGAGTATTAAATGCAGTGAGATTTATATCCATTATATTTCTCTCCTTAAATAGCTACATTTCTTTTATTCATTTAAATGGCATTTAAAAATATGAAAAGATAGTGTAACATATTTATAGCCAGAATTTAGAATTGTAATGTATTTTGTTAATGTCCAAGAATGTGCCCTTTGGAATTTACTCTGCCTCTATTTTTTACATCAAGCAAGAATTATTTTAAAAAATCAAAGAACAAAATATCTGTTTGTGTATATATATATATATATATATATATATACATATATACATGTACCTTTAACTATATCTGTACCCACATCTATACCTTGAACTGAATCTAAGACATACCTAAATATTGAGATGTGTATGTAATAGGAATACCCATATCTAGGTATACTTTACATATAGATATGACTGAAAGTTTTCAAAACAGTGAGAACTTTTATATGCAGGATTTAAAACAGGAAGAAGTCAGTAGGAGAGAGCACAACCTTTGGAGAACTCATTAAGCCACCATATCTGAAGTCAGTTGCCACAAGACTGAAAAACTGTTCAGATACCAGCAATCTCATGGGATTGGAAGGCAAATACTGAAAGCCAGGGTTTGCAGCATATCAAATTATGCTAAATACCTAGACTTTTTGCTTGAGATTATAATACACATACCTTAGGAGCAAATGTGAGGTAGATATTAATCAGCCATAATAATTGAAGTAAAAAACTATAATTTTTAATAAAATAAAAATAATACATTTTTATAATTATTGCTGATAGAGACTAAAGTTAAAATATAACAGGGAAAAATTATAAGTATCCATATATGATTTTATATATGATATACGTTCTTAATAAAAAAGATCTCCAGACATACAATATAGAAGTAGAGTAAAAAACCAAAATATTTATATATTGGGCTTTGAAATAAGTATGATAAATATATTAAATGATTTAAGTGACATGGAAAATGTAAAAATATTTGTCATAACATAAAAATTATATCACATAATCAAATGGAAAAATATTTAATGAAAATATAGTAACTACTTTCTTTTGTTCAGGATCGTTAAGGGATGCAACACAGTTTGACTATAATTGGGATTAAGGAAGGAAAGCCCAAAAAACTCAATCACTTAGATCTTAGTTTATAGGATCTGACCAAGATTGTAGATAATTCAAGAAAACTAAAAACATGTTGTAATTCCAAAAGGAGACTAGAAAGAAAGAAAAAAAGAAAAGAAAAAAGTAGTAAGAAACAATCCACAAAGAAACGTGGAGAGAATTTCCCTCTGTGTTTTAAGCTTACCATCATAACTAAAAGATGAAAGTAGTGTGGGTAACCATAAAAATCCCTCCAGCACATTAATCTCCACAGTAGATACAGATGAAGTAACCACAAGTCTGTGATGCACTAAAAATGACAGGAGGAAAAACAAAACTGAGAGCCAGGTAGTTATTGATTAGATTAACTGAGGTAAAGGCCCAACAGAAAATAAGATTAATGTATTTCTTTCTCTCTCTCTTCTGTATTTAGTGCAGGTCATTTAAAATATGTAAAGCCACAAAGGAGAAAAAAATCACAGCAAAACTAAATATTGTAGAAGGTAAAACCATCAATAGAACAAGACTTATAAATGAAAAAAAAGATGTTGCAACCGTCAGAGAAATAAAAATCGAAGTAATTAAAATGATAAAAAAGAACTAGTAGAAAAGGCAAAAATATTTAAAGAAAGAAAATTAAAAATAAAATGAGCAAAATGGAGAATCTAGTGGCAGACTACAAATAACTAGATAACAATCCTTTACATTCAAAAGCAGGTCAATCAAATGTACTTAAACTTTAAAAAAGAAAATTGCTCTGAAATCAATGAAAGAAGAAGAACAGCAGTAAAAACAACAAAGGAGCAGGAAAAATCTAAAAGGAATCCTAGGAGAATAGGAAGAAAGAAAAGAAGTAGAAACAGCATCAGTGTTTGAAGAAAAATGCAGAGTTTGACAAATATAAAATTAGATCCCTTTACTCTAAAGGGAGAAAGATAGAATGGGACATATGTAATAAATAAAACAATAATAGCAAATAATTTTCTATGCTTAATGAAGGACAACAAAGTATAAATACAAGGATTTCATAGGTTACCAAGCCAATGAAATACTAGGGAATATAGAAGAAAAATGTAGATACAATAACCAATACCTGTAATTCAAATTAAAGTGAAAATAATTATAAATGCACCAAAGGAAAAGGAAACATGACACAGAGAGGAGCAAAATGTAAAATAAAATAATAAAATAATTCAGCATGATGCGTATCTGAGACAATGCAGATTGTACTTAACATTAAAGTGTGAATGGGAACAAGGTAAGGATGATGACTCTCAACACTGTCGTTCAGTATTGTTCCAGAATCCTAGTCAACATATAAGAAAAGGGGAAAATAAGGGATCACAAATAATAAAGAAAAAATGTCGATCAGCAGATGATATAGCCTTGTATGCAAAAAAAGTCAGATCTATAAAAGATTGCTTAGAACTAGTGAATAAATTTATTAGGGATGCCAGATACAATGTAAGATAATAAATTTTGATTCTCTAAGTTAACATTTCAAAACCAAAATATTAAAATACTATTTAAAACAGCTGCATAAACAAAACATTTTTAATAAAAATACAAATTGTCTATACACTGAAAACTGAACCTTGCTGCTGGGAGAAATTTAAAAGAGCTAACTAACTAAATACAAACACCTAATGTGTCCATGATTTGGAATTTTCAGTATTCTGAAAGTTACTTACTGGAATCAGACTCAAAACTCAGAATATTTATTTGTGGAAGTCATCAAACTTAATCTAAACGTTATAGAGAAAGAAAAATAACCTAGAAAATCCAAAGCATTAAAAAAATTTTGCATTATTTAAATTCCAGATTTCTTCAATAATCAAAAAATTATGGTAGCATGTATGGAAGAGCACCCTAACCTACACGTGCACAGTCTTCCTACTATCAACATCCCCCACGAGAGGGTACCCTAGTTGTAAATGATAAACCTGTATTGACACCTCATCATCACCGAAGTCCATAGTTTACATTAGTGTCTTGGTATTATTAGACTGTACTTTACCTGGAGTTCGGCAACTGTGCATTACATGTATCTATCATTCTAGTATAAAGAGAAATTTCACTGTCATAAAAATCTTTGCTTTCCAAATTCATCATTCCCCCTGCTTAATCTTTGACAACTACTTATCTGTGTACTGTCTCCACAGTTTTGCTCTTGCCAGAATGACGGCATTAGATGGCATGATACTACATGTAGATTTTCAGATTACTTTCACTTAACAATATGTGTTAAATTTCCTCTATGTCTTTTCGTAATGTGAGTTTTTTTAATGTTGAGTAATAATTCCATTGTTAGAAGTCTCACTTCATCCATTCACATCAATAGATTTTTTAATAAGATATTAACACTAATTCATTGGTAAGGATATTCTTTTTAATAGTGATGTATTAACTATACAACTATATGAAAAAAGGCTCTATTTCTTTGTCAAGATCATCTAACTTCAAAGTCCTAAATAAATAAAAGTAAAAATCTCTATTGCAGAGTTGTTATAAGATGGAAAATTAGTGATAAAGTTGAAATATTTAATGAGTCACCTGATTCTGAAATCTAGATCCTATCCTTGACACAGGAAAGGAAGTTCAATAGAGCACTAAAATTTTCCATCTCATTTTTTTGTTGTTTTTACACTTGATTTTCCAGTTTTGAGATATAATTTACATATAGCACCGTATAAATTTAGGCATAATTTTACTTATACACAGTGAAATGATAACTAAATTAAATTTAGTTGACATTCATTACCTAATAGGTAAACAAACATATTTTTCTTTGTAATAACTCTTAGAATTTATTCTTAATAACTTTAATATATACCATACAGCATTGTTAACTTTAATCATTATATTTTATATTACATTCCTCTGTGTGTGTATGTGTGTGTGTGTGTGTGTGTGTGTGTGAAATATCTTGGCTAGAGTAAATAATGCAACGATTAACATAAAGGTATGGACATATATTAGATACAGTGATTTTGTTTCCTGGAATAAATTCCAGAATGGTAGTTGCTGGGATTACATGATAATTCTATTTTTATAAAATGGACCTCTTAAAAATTAAATATTCAACCTTAAAGGCATGCTCACAAATTTAATTGCTATTTATTTAACAAAATAATGTGGACTAGAAGACCGAATTTTGATGAATTTCTGTAATTACATTTCCTCTCATTCACACAATTTTACTGGACTATTTCAGCCCTTGGTATTGTCATTCTTTAACTCTTTTGCTCTTGTGCAGGGAAACAAACTACTGCTCAAGAGTTTTCATTTCCAGAGCTTTCACAATCTTGGTCACCTGCCTCTGAATGTGATTTGAACACCTCAACCTTAGTATGAACTGAAGAGTGCAAACTGTTGAGAACAAATCTCCACACATTAGACTGATGCCCCCGGGAAGCACCCACTAACATTTTTACATATCTTTTGTTCTCCTCATTCAATATTAATTAAAAAAAAAATGTTTAGGTCTCTGTTTTGCAGTCAGAAGTTTCCTATCAAAAGAGTCTTCAATTTTTAACTTCTGAATCTCAAAGTTCAATTTTATCTTAATATACGGGAATATTGTTATATGCCTTCAATGTATTTTGCATTATATGCTAGCATCTGTAATAGTTACTCCTAAAAACATCTTGTAGTATTTGCTTCTGCTTTATATTTCAAATCTGATAAAATGAGAAGCATTGAAAAACTGGCTAAAAGGAGGGAATGTCAGGTGAAGAATAAAATTTAACTGTTGTTGGTAAATAATGTATTCCATACAGATGCTGATTGATAAAGATGCCCACCTTAAATCTACATACCTTAGGATTCCATGTGTTTTCAATAAAATAAAAAAACAGAAATATACAGAAACAGGTCATCTCAATAAAAGAAATTTAAAAAGAGGGAAAGCAAAACAAAGATTAGGGCAAAGTTCTCCACTTAGAACAAAAAGTACCCCCAAAATCACCCTCCAAGTTAAACTATCAATCCACTCTTTAATATAGTTCATATATATGTATTATGATTGTATATGTATATATGTTTGTATATATGTACATATATATATTTAATTTGATGCACAAGAACATCAGAAGATATAAGCTATTGAATGGCTTAGTAAAATTAAGATAACAACCTCAGTAGGGAACTATGTAAGTCACATAAATGATTCATGCTAAAAATGCTGCATCTTGTAATAGCTATTGTGGGGTTTCCATAGTGAATTTCATATTACAAATAATAAAATTGTTTCCCTTTGCCTGGCTTCTGAAAAATTTGGGTAATTTCCCTCATTTGTTATGGAACGTTCCAAAGATACTAAAATTTCTAATGATATTGCTTGGAACAAATTGAAATTTGTCTGTGTTCTGTTACAATCATATGAAACAAAAACAGAAAGAGATGTTCCTTCAATTTTAATTTTGTTATGAAATTTAAATAGCTGCCTTTAGTACCTTCCAAAGAGATGCTAATTCCTGTGTGATAAGCCATTCAACTGGTTCATCCTAGGGGTGCCTCTTCCTTAACTCTTGTTCTATTATTTCAGATATAGTCAGGCTCTCGGTCGGTCTGTCATTCTTGGAGTTTCCTGAGAAGTGTCAACATTTCTGTGAAAATCAATGTCTCCATCATAGTAAACCAGAGAAAGGGTTGGGTAAGAGAATCCAAGGGTTGCAGATGGAAGCCACTCACAGAAGATACACTTGAAACCTGTCCCCTGGGGAGACAGTGTCCTTTCCATGAACTCTCCATGCTGCTATCATGCCATGTAGTGTTGACATGACTGGCAATTGCCCTCGATTCACCTACTGCTGAAAAATAGTCCTGCCACAAAATAATGTATAACAGTATATGTATTTGTAGTTGCGTTCAACTTGACCTTTTTCTCCTATTAATTAATGTCAGATGCAATCATTGTCTGATACTTTGCAAGTCTTGTCACCAGAATTGATAGATCTCACCAGTCAATGAGGTTAATATGATGGTCATGTTAATAGTAGTTCCTATACCACATGAAATACTGTATGCGTTCCTGAAAAGTATTATATAAACACACTTCTACACATGGAGACCAAATTTATTTGTAAATGCAAAACCATGTCCTGTGTTTCAAGAAAATTATTCCACATATTCTTAGGTATTAAAATAATTTTTGCTTTTTTCATGTGTTGCCTGTTTTCTCAATCTTAAGAATCTATCACTTCACTGTGCAATATGGCATGACTATCCATGTGTGATATTTAAATTAGCTGTTGCATGTGACCCCACCCATTTTCTTGTCCCTTGTCGATGGCACCGTAGCAGTGGCATAGATGTTCCATGGCCAGAGAACTCATGAAAATGACCAGCATATGTATGAGATAAAGTCAAGAGAATCATTCTGCATAAGTAGGGAATCAAAAAGACAGTAAGGTGGCTGGGTAACAAGTTCACACTCCACTTGGGCACTCAGCCCCTGTCTGTAATCTAGCAGCTACCTGGAGCTTACATGAGCAGTTTACCTGCAGGATAATGTGGAGCTGACCCTTCAAATGGAGCACTTGGAGACCATGGTTTCATGGGAGGTGAAAAATGGCTGACCTAAAAGTGTCCTGCACCCCTGCTCCTGTAGGTCCTCTGCCAGGAGCTGCAGTAACGAAAGAGAAATGGCCGACGTTCCCTCTGAACAAGTGGCTTATGGACAAGCAGAGACAATGCAAATAAAATTCATAACACCATTAGCGCCCACTTAAAAGCTGTGCTCCCACACATGGGGATAAGCTTTTGAGTTGCAGCTACCACGGTGGGAAACCACTTCCACACACCTGCTTGAAAACCAGTTGTCTCCTGAAAGTCTTCAAATGTAATTCTGGCTGCTTCCACTTGAATTATTTTCTTCCATGGTATCTCCCCTCTCCCCTTAGATGATCTTTCTGACTTGCCTGCTTATTTGATCACTTTAGGTAAGGAGTTTAAATGATGGTTAGAAATATGGGAGTCTGATATGTTCATGTTTCCTTGGACAATCTGAAACTGGACACTCTCTTGCACATCCTCAGAAGCTTCAGATGCAGACAATGTCCTCATCTCCACCGAGACCCTGGCCAACTCCTTGCGGGTGCTGGTGCGAGGAACCCAGAGGACACTGGTTCCATTCCCAGAGCACAGCGCCCCAGAAGCCTTGCGCACAGCTGCTGGCTCCTCAGCACCGCACAGGACATTTCACTGGTTTGATTGCAGCTGCCAACCCTGTGGCAGGTTTCAAATGGAGGGGGACTGATTGTGAGGATAAGAGGGCCTCCTTCGAATGGAAAGTCTCTTTTCATTAAAAAATAGTGCAGGGTGTGGAGTGTCAGGCAGCCAGACTACTCTTCTTGATGCTGCATCCTCCCTCCTTGGCAGCTTTCTCTCCTGGGCCTAATCAGAACAGAAAGCAGCTTGGAGGAAGCAATTCTTTCCTGATAATAGAAATGAGATCTGGGTAAAATTAACATTCTTGTGAAGACGTTAGGGAGGTGTGAAGACTTAAGGGAGGCTAATTTTGTTGCTCTTCTTTTATTAAAATTATGTAACTGTATAACCTTTAGTCCATTTTTCAAGTGTGGATAAAACACTTGTTCTACATTAAATCTGTAGAGTATGGAGAGTCGAGACAGAGAAAGAGAGGCGAGAGAGATCACTCTTGTTTCTCATCGGCAGTTAAATCACTGAAAAAAATTGAGGAAATTCAATTCAATATTGCATCCATTTCCTAATTATCTAAAAATAAGTGTTTCTTAGATTAAGAAATGGAGCTGTTTTAATGACATTTGCCCTCAAAGAAAAAAAACACTAAAAATAGAATAAGAAATTTCCTTTCCCTATACTATTACTGTGGCAGAAAAAGCTCAAGAGCAGATCAAAACAGTGTTTAAAATTCTAATCAACTGGCTAATAATTGCTACATTACAATCTTCATTTTTTTTTATAAATTAATATTCATACATTAAGCTATTGATAACTGTTCTGGGTAGTGTAAAAGATTCAGCCTCTTTCAAATGCTCTCAGAATATCTATGTGTGTGTATGTGTGTGTGTGTGTGAGTGAGTGTGTATGTGTAATAATTGGGTAATGATATTTAGGAATGACAGATGAAGTTTCTTATACAGTAGAGCATATTCAGGCTTGTAATAGATCTCACACACATTCTGAAAAACTTCCATAATGTGAGAATATGAGGCGTGTGGCCCAAAATAGCAGCAAGGAGTGTGGCCTGGACCCAGAGGCCTTCCTCAGAGGTATAGCTGGTCAAAGCTTAGAAACTGTTGTTGCATTTGATTGATTTACCTTGATACTGATTCTTTTAAAATTCTTTTCACAGTATTTATTTATGGTGACAATGTAGGAAAGCTGTCTGCAATGAAAATTCATAGTCTGCGTGTTATCCACAGTATAGTGGCCCAGGGCACATAGAGTATGTCTTGCTGAAAAGTCTCACTGCCGAAGTCCATGGGACACAAATATTTATCAAAGGCCCTCAGCATGTTATCCAAACTGTTAGACACTGGATTTACAGCACTTCTATCCAAAGAGATAACCCTTGTCACTTGAATCACTTTTGTTTTGTAACGGAGATCGACTGATGAGCAAAAAAATAAGCATACAGGAAGATGTGTGTGCATGTATGTGTGTTGTTGGTAGAAACTCAGATATTGCAATAAAGGAACTCGGACACTTGGAGACAAGGGAAGTGCACCTATACAGGACTGAGTGGTTTGGGCAGCTTCTCTGGGGATGACACCATAAAGTGTTACTTGTCTGTGAGACTGTCACATAGACAACTGAATGCACGAATCTGGAATGATCAACATACACGTGGTCATGCAAAGTCCTGTGGACTATAGAGCAATGGGTGATGGGACTCTAAGAAATGCCATCACTTGGCAGATAGGTAGAGGAGAAGAACTGATAAGCAAGAATGAGAAAAGAACCTCCAAAAAAATATAGGAAAATTAGAAGAGTGATTTCATGAAAGTCAAGATAAAGCTGGTGTCTGGGTTGAAGGTGAGGTCAGCTCATTCCTTCCAGGACAACAGATAAAACCAATCAGCAAGTACCTACCAACTTGCTGCATGGAAGAAGTGGTGATACTGCCAAGGATATGTGTGTATGTGCAAACATGATGTATGGGGTGTTTGTGGTGCATGCATGTGTTTGCTATGTGTGCAGTCTGACCATGGCACATGTTTGCATGTTTAGTGTTCATGCATGTCTGTCTGTGTGACATGTGCCTGTGCAGGTGTGGTATGTATGTAGTGTGTTTTGTGGGGTTTGTGTGCATGTGTGTTGTGTATGTGTTTTGTGCGGGGTGTGCATATATGTAAGTATGAGCATGGGTGGGCATTCATGTAATGTTACGTGTGCATGTTTCTGTGTGTTTATGCATGGTATATGTGCATGTGTAGTGTTTGTCTTATGTGAAATGTGTGGCATGCATGATGTGTATGTGTTGTGATGTGTATGCACATTATGTGGCGTTGTGATGTATACATGTGTGCCGTGTATCTGTATTTTGTGGTGCATGCATGCATGTGGAGCTTGGTATGATCATATGTGTGGTGTGTGCCTGTGTGTAGTGGGAAGGATTGCAATGGGGAGTTAAAAGTTGAGTGGAGAAAGTAAGTAAAGGAAATATTTTGCTGTGAGAGTGAACAGAAAAAAGTACACAATAGCAACACGTAGTTTTGAGAAGAATTACAAGTCTATTTAAGAGGGGATAAATCATAGCATGATAATAATGATTGCATAGAGATGTAGAAATTGACGATATCAGATTCCAGGGGCTAACTGAAGAAAAGTTTGGGGGTGAGGGAGATGAGCCTTAATGAAGGATTTGATCTCTGCTGGAGGACTTCAATGAATGCTCCATTTACCATGTGTTGGAAACAGCTTGTTGTCTATTTGGGAGTGTCTATTTGTGGGTGGATATCTGAGCATCTTCTCTGCTGGAGTGTTTCTCTGTTTGAGTTGTGTTGTGTATAATACAAAACTGAGATTTGAGGATGCAGGCAAGAGAGTCTTTGTAAACTATGGGAGTAGAAAATAATGAAGCACACTGCAAGCTCACTGAGAAGAGTTGAGTTCCCATTTAAGATTGAATCATAAAGTAGAACGTTTTTGATTTTTATAATCATGTTGTCTGCTGTTCTGTCCCAAGAAAAATAAGGTGTAGTTTTACCAAGAGACTCTGTCAAAGAAAGTAAACAGTGATAGAAACCTTGTGATTGACTAAAAATAAAACTCACATTTTGTGGATAAAATACAGATTGCTGAGGACTGGACTTCTAGGTAATAAAGGGTATACCTTCTGGGGTTGTGCTGATTTGGGGGGTGGGATGGGAGGTTTTCATTTATAAAGAAAGTGTGAGGGACATGGGGATAGAATATCCTTCATACTAAACTGTTAAAGGAAAACCAAGAAGTCCAATTAGATAGAAGCCCAGAGAAATTGAAATAAAAAGCTAGAGGCATTTTCTAATAAATCAGTGAACAGGTTAAAAAAAAAGTGTATTTTTTCCTTAATGCAACTGGGGTAAATGGACGTTAGGTGCCCCTATAGACGGGAATGGCACTTAGCAGAACATTTGATTTTTTTTTTCCTGACAGGTCTCATGTAAATTCATCTTTCTCACTGTAAATTGAGCTGAAATAGCAATAGCTGGAATAGCAATGGGGTGCAAAGTTTGATCATTTCTTTCCACTGGATGAACAGGTGAGATTCGGAGAGATTCTATGTACCGTGTTTATTCTAAGTGACCTCTGGAACTGAAGTTTACCCAGATTTTTATACCTCTAAATTCTACTTCCAGAGAAGGGACAATCAGTCTGTGACTTTTAGATAGGAGACCTAAAAGTAACTGACTAGGAACGATGGCTCTGGCTGATTCCGTCGTCCCACTCATCAGCAAAAACCAGCGAGTTGAATAATTATTCGCACTGTGCTGTGAACTGAGAAGAGATGCTTCAGAATGTGCAAGACTTGAATGTGTCCACTCAGACCTTGCAGAAACCTAATGGCCCTTTTCACTTCAGTGCCTTGCTCTCTCCTCAAGACTGAATCCAAGCCCAAGTGGGACATTATCCCCGCTACTCCACCCACTTGCAGGCACTACTGATTTCACACATTCTGTCTCAGCAGCAATGTTCCCTAAGCCTCCAAAATGCACACCTTCCAGATGATAGCAGTTATATCCAGCAGCTCTCCACAGGCACTTCAGTCCAATATTGCATTCATTCCTCCCATGTCTTTTTTTTATCTTGTTCACCATTTCTTCATTCCTATGATCACAGTTTTAACTGATGTTCCTAAAAATCCAGTTTTTCTTTAGTCTCCTCTATACCAACATGGGCATCATTTTTCTCAAACTCATCATGTTAATCCTATCTCAGAAATGTTCAGAATATCCCCAACTGTTCAGAGAACAGTCAATTCTTCTTAGAGTAGAATGCCTGGTTTTTCCTACTTCTATTCCAAACTGATGTCCTATGGGTTTCAAAAAGAACTCTCAGATGACTCAGAGTTCTTTGGTGTCCACAGATTATGCCATACATTTTGCTTATTTCTGAAACTTCTGAACCTATGTCTTTCAACCTCCCCTGCTCTTCTCTATTGACTCAAACTTCTCCAATCTCAAGTTTGATTTCAAACACTACCCCTATATAGATCTCTTTTTGAACATGCCAGTTAAAGGGACTCTTTTGCCTCTGATTTCTTGTAGAAAATGTGTAATGTTTATTTTATTTGATACTGCTCCATCTAAAACATCTATTCATTTTGACTATATAAGCATTATTTTAGCCAAATTTAATTTCCTAATAGTACTGACTGTATCCTTAAAGGCCACAGAATTTAATACATAATGGTAGTGTATATATATATATATATATATATATTCCTGTTTGATGAGCAAAGGAACTCAACCTTTGCAATATATATTGAGATTGAAATCTAAATTTCAACAGAAAAGAGAAGAGCAAAAAACACTGGTCCCTTGCCAAGAGCGACTTTAGAAAAAAACACCCTAAGACTTTGAGTAAGTTCTTTCTTGAAATTGACATTCCTGCAAGTTTTTGCTTTTTGGGTTTATTGTTTTGGCACATAATATAGACAGTGAGGTCATTTTTGTTTTTCCCGGGTAGAACTGGAAAAAAAAGGAAACGCTTATATAAGTTCAGACTGGGACTTTATGCATTCTCATAAAGATTTCAAGGGTAAGCTCCTCTGAACTCCCCAAGCTAACACTGTAAGCTAAAAACTACACATGCTGTAAAGGACTATCTGGCAAATTTTTGCAGAAAGTTTCGACAGCTGCTGCACACACAAAAAATATCCAAAAATGAATAAAAGTTAGAAAATTGGGAGGATGAATCCAATCATTTTGGACCTTCTGTTCCATGTTAACAATCAGAATGTTTAGCAGAACTCAGTTTTCACAAGTTAATGCAATGCCTCACTGTGATGGTGATGAAAATGACTATACCCATGAGTCTTAATTGTACTACACTAGAAATGAATAAATATCCTGCATAATATTATACTTGAAATGTTATGCACATAGGCTTAATTTATGGAATGTTAAATTCTTACTGAACTAAATCTCATGCATAAGAGTATAAAATAAACACAAAAACCTCAGGGAGTGTATTAATAAACATCAGCAATATTCTTTCCACAGCTAAGTACGAAGTTTTCTATAATTAATATTTATGATCTTAAATAACTAAAAATTTTATTTCCTTTTATTTTTCTTTGCACTGTAACTTTAAAATGATATCATTCTGATAACTCTCTGCTAGTCGATAGTCTATGGGCATGTGCTAATTCTCTTCAATTCTGCACCTCACATGAATCTCCTGACTGTCAGTTTGGTTGAGTGATAGCGTGTGTGTGTGTGTGATGCCAAACTTTTTTTATTCAATTGAAGATATAGCAGAGAGAACTAAAATCAAACTTCTTGAATAGCTAAAAACATGAAATATCCAATATTTAACCACTAGAGTATAGTATTTAAAATAACTAGGAGAAGAGACTAGAAGCTATGAAATATTTAGCAGTCACTTCTAGTTAGTTCAAACCAAATGAAATATCTCAAATGTAGTATCAAATTACCATATTCAAACAGCTTAGATGCCTACTAGTAAAAGACCTTAACAACATGAGGTGATTTGTATAACATGATTATTATAGAGCAAGCTATATAAAGTTCTGAAAGGATGTGGTATAATCTAGATGAAGGTGAGTAACGTAAATGATAGTAAATTATAGGAAAATGTCAGAAAACATGACTGCAAAGGTCTAATTTTATCACGTTATTCAAATCATTGCCTCAAGTTGGTCTGTCTACTCCACATCTAAGAAATGAATGACACGGCGACATTACTTTGCTGTATCTAGGTACCTCACTTAAATTGCTAAATATTTGGAACAAGAGCTAAAAAGACACACAATTATTTTATAATGTACTTCTCTTGAAAATACACATTTTGTGTGGAGCTAGGAACTAAAGTAAGCATGAAAGCTCAGCACACAGTTTTGGATAAATTTTGACTAAATTCAATTTTATTGCTGGAGTTTCTAATTTTGCCTATGAAAAATATTAAAAAATCCCCTCAAAATTTCCTACCCAGTATTTCAACATCAGTGTCAGAGCTTGACAACATCCCATCAACACAAGTTAGATCACTACATGGAAGGAAAAAGGAATTCTGTTGTCATATCATAAGCTTATACTTCTAAGCATATGTAAGTTTTCAAAAATTGATAGATGTATTGCTATTTTCATGATACATCCAGTTGATCTGCTTAAGCAGTTTCAGAATTAACCAGGAGTAAATGAGAGTTTGAAGGCTACATATTGCATGATTCCAACTTTATGACATTCTAGAAAAAACAAAACTAGGGAGACAGTAAAAGAGGTATGTGAGCGATGACAGGCAAAGCACAAGACTTTTAGAGGAAGGAAACTACTCTGTATGATTCTAATTGAGGATACATGCCATTATACATTTGTTCACACATAGAATTTACAACACCAAGCGTGAGTCCTCAAGTCAAAGATGGACTGAGTGATGTGATAATGACATGTCAGTGTAAGTTTATCAGTTATAACAAAAGTACTTTCTGGTGGAGAATATTGATAATGAAGTAAGCTGTGACAATGTGGCACTAGGGAACATTTGTACTTTCTCAATTCTACTGTAAAGTCCATTTAAAAATTAACTGGGGATATGGTGCTGCCTCTGATCTCCAAGGATTGGTGGACTTCTAGTCAGAGACCCTCAGTACAACAGGGTGGCCTAGGTACCAATCCTTTCAACAGACTTCTTACTCCTGTAAGTAGGAGAATGTTCTCTATTTTTCAAAACCATTTATCAGCTGTTTCAGATTTAATTTATTGCACAATCTTAATCACAGATCTCATGTATAGTCTTAACAGTCCTAACTCTTTTTTTCTTTTCCCACCTGTGTCTTGAACCCAGGTCCTTGGACTTTAACATGGCCTGCAATTAGCAATTGAGCCACAGGGGCATACCTTGCCTTAACATTTTTTTAAAGTGATTATTTTATATTTCTCTGTTTTTAAAATTTCTACTCATGTAGAGATGAATTATCTGAATTCTGTAAATTGAAAATAAAAATTATCTGCATCCTTAAGCTAAGAAATCTGTATTTTATCTGGTCTGATTTCTTCCCTTTTCTTGAAGTGATGGTGTCCTCTCATTAAAGATAATATTTTTCATGGACCCCAGATTTCATCTTTCTACCTCTTAGTGACCTCCTATATTCAGTTAGCTCTCTGTCGTATGTCACATCAATTTCTATGACACTTCTAGATTATTCTGTCATCTATATATCTACCTATCATCTATCAATGCTCTAATTTTCCTTCCTTAAAATATTAAATTAATCTATTTTTACTATATCCCTGTCAAGCTAATAGAACTTATAACCTATACAGTTTTATAACTGAGTCAAGATTGTTGTATATACATATTGATGCTACTTTTTCGCCTCCCATTACTCTACAACTTATCCATATAAGGCTTTTTCTCTCTATCAGTTTTCACTATTGTCAAATATTGGGACCCCAAAATATCACCAGCCATGTTATCAACAGCTGAGTTTCCTAGTTATGTTTAAGGATGAATAGTACCTTCCTAGCTTTGCAGAGAAAGACCACCAAAATTGAGACTCTTAATTGACATTGCATAGTATGATGCAGGTGGATCTTTCACTATGGTGCTTTGTTCAGATGGGGGTAAGCATCATGATGTAATAGAATTGGTGAAAAGAGCAAGGCAAGGTTTGATATAAGGAGTACAAAGAATCTTCTTTCTATTTTGTTGAAGAATTGAGGGATCCTGCAAGAAATTCATGGAATTGCCAGTGAAGAAATTTGCTTTTATCTCCCTGGAAAAAGTTTTCTGGAATAGTAAAGTTATGTTTTTTAAGAGAATAGAATATTAAAGTCATGTTCATCTACATAATCTGAATAGCAGTTAGCTACATAGAAAGTTTAAACTCTCATGTCTTTGTTGAGATCATCTTTTGAATTTCCTGTTACCAAGAGCAATAGACACTTTGTCTTCATCTATTTAACACATCAGCATTTTTAAACTTGGTTAACCATTGCCTCATTGAAATCCTTTCAGATTTGGCCTTTCATGATGACATATTCTCCTCATTGTCCTATTAATTCACTGCGCTTTCCTTTTCATCTTTCTTTTCCAGATTCTTCTTCTAATTTGATCACTAAATGTTGGAGCTCTGATCTCATTCATGAAACCACTTCTCTTTTTCTATTCTTTTCCTGAATCATCATATCACTGCTAAATTTTGTGAGAAGAAAATCTATCTTTGCATTCTCAATTTTATTACTTTTCATTTTCTTCTAAATGATTATAATCAAGTTTATATCCTTACCACTATACTGAAAATGTCTGGAAGAAATCTGGTAAATATCACCAGTAATATTCTTCCTGGTATCTATGTTAGATATGTCTGATACACTCTCGAATTTAATGATTTTGAATTATTCAGTTACATTGTAAATTCTGGTTATTTTCTTAAGCACTCTCCTCTGGGTTTTTATTTAAGGTGTACTAGCCTTTGCATACATCTCAAGTGTTGGTCTTTTACAAGTTTCTCTATTTCACCCTATCTTATATCTGAACTTAACTAGTCTTTCTGTTTTTAATTATTTCTTTTTCTGACCAATCTTCTACTCACCACTTTATTTTATAAAGCATAAGTATTATCATAAAATACCTTAACTTTAGCAGCACTAATGGCTCCAGAATGAGATCTTTCACTCTCTCATCATTTATTTTTATAGACTATTTCTGAACACTACTCCTCTTGACAAACATTAATCTATAGTCATGTTGTGGATCACTCCCTGAACTTGGCAGATAAAATAATGCCTCTATATTATAGTTACTTGTTTCTTAACCTTTTTGTTCTTCATCTGTTTGACAAAGTCCTGTTCCTTGTTAATGCTATCTCCAACTCATTTAAACTTTTATTTTCTTAATTCTTTCATCTAACTCTTTCCTCTATAGTGAAACCCATTTTATTGCATAATATGTATGTCTTTCCATATCTCTATCCCCTATTCACTATGAGTCCTTATATTCATTATTTTTTGTATTTTTTCTAACAGAGTACTTTGGTGTTCAATAAATGAAGGAGAAGAGAATGATAAGTTAAAAGAAATGGATAAAATTAGACATGAAAGCTCAGGGATATACATGGATGAACATCTCATGTGAAGTTGACTAGTTTTAGATTATTATAGGCCATAAACAGTCATTGCCTTTGGATAGAAAAAATATTGTGTCAATTATTATAACATGATTGATGGAATGGGAGAGAGCTGGAATTTGGAGAATACAATGTCACCTATATAGATATTTATCTTTAAAAAATGTAGAGAATACAAGGGAAAAATGTTTTGAAGGAAATATTTTTTGGTAACTATATTCATATCAATGCCTGAATGATTGATGAACTCACCCAGGTCACTTTTATGATATGGAATGTGTTGCTGCTGCACCATTTATTACAATCACTATTATTATTATAGATACTTAAGCTCTGTTCAGGTGTATTTTTGTGTCTAGAGGTTGCTTGCTGTTGTATTAAACACTGTGGAATGAGAGAATATTGTGCTATGTGGTTATTTTATGTATCAACTTCACTAGGCTAAGGAGCCACCAGAGAATTGGCAAAATATTATTTTTTGGTGTAACTGTGAGCATTTTTCAGGAAGAGACTGCCATTTAAATCAGTAGACTCATTAAAGATAACCCTCACCAATGTGGGTGGTGAACATCTAATACCTTCAAGTCCCAAATGAAAAACAACATAGAAAAAAACGACTAAATTCATCTTCCTGGACATCATTCCTCTCCGGGCCTTGGATATTGTTCCTCCTGCTGTTGGACCATCAGACACATGGTCCAACTTGCCACTGACTCCCTTGGAGACCAGGATTGTAGCTTGTTGCCTGGGGTCATGTCTCACGGCATTCAAAGAAAGAACTTGCTGACCCAAGGCAAGTGAAAACAGAGGAAAGTTTATTGGACAAAGTACAGACTCCCCACAGGGGGAGGCGTCCCAAAGAGGGTTGCTGCTATGGCTCCATCTAGGGGCTCTTATCTTCTTCTACAGTCTTGTGTGGGCCTCTGATTGAAACAATAGCTAGCCTACTATGTTAAAGAAGCACCCAGGAATCCCACTGGTTCCTTCGTTTGCTAATGAGGTAAATGGAACTGTACTCAGAAGGGTAACTACTCCCTTTGTCCTGGTCTCTGGGTCTTTTTCTCTAGGGGTGGGCCTGCTTTAGTAAGGGGCACATCTTTGTCTGCACTTTCTCATTCCATGCCCCCTACCCTAACTGCCTGAGGTCCCTCTAAGTATCTCTCACCTTGACTTCAGGCTTGGGTTAGAACTACACCACCAGCTTTCCTGAGTCCCCACTTGACAGACAACAGATTGTGGGAATTCTCAGTCTCTATAATCATGTGAGAAGATCTCTCACAATAATTATTTTTATTAATATATCGTTCCATATATAACTATACTATACTATTGATGATGTCTCTGGAGAACCCTAATTAATACAGATTTTGATACTGAATTGATTCCAAAGGAACAGAATTTTAAGAAGGGATTCCCTGAATTGGTTCTGGGATCTCTGTAATTTGTTCCTAACATAATTAGATTTAAAGATGCTAATGATCCTTTCTAGCAGTAAAGAGAGCAGTGATAGATTAAACATGAACTGTTTATAAATTATACAAACACAAAATATCTGCATCAGGTGAGTCTAATCACTGCTTATAAGCAAAGAACTGACTGCATATGATCTTTTCAAACATTTTAGAAAACTGGGTTTTTGGACTGTAATGATAATGGTTAGTTTTTCCTAAAGTCATTGAACATAGTGATAAAAGAAAAGAATGAGCTCAGGAATTAAAATTGCCAACTCAGTGACTGCATAAATAATCAAAGGGATTGCATGGATCCCCTGACGGAGTTCCTTATCTTCTGTAGCTGCAAGGTTGAGATTACTGAAAATCAAATCCAGCATTTCATGCAGCTATTGGCTGAATTACAATGCAAGTTAAACTCCAAGAGTCACAAATTGTCTATTGTTAAAATGAAGGCATTGATCGAGACCCTGTAAGTTGGGATAGGACATACAGGAAGCTCCTAATGAAGCTGGGGAAATAAATCCTTAAATTCCAATGATTCACCTTTGTCAATGGACAGGAATACAGAGTTGATTCTTCCATTAAGGAATTGAAATAGCTCATGGGTGGTAATTTCTACCACCTCACCATTTAACTCTTCTATTTGACCTTTGTAAGACTGAATGAAGCTTGGAGTTTCAATCCCTTTTCATTCCTCCAAATAACACACTGGTCCAATCCTTTAATGCCGTCAAAATGACCTAGTGAACAAGAGTACCAACTATTTTAGATCTATTGGTAAGGTATTTACATATCAGAGGATGGAAAATAAATTTGAAAGAGGTTCAGGAGACTTCAACCACAGATAAATTTCTAGGAACCCCTTGGTGTGTGCATGCCGACACATCTTTTTCACTGTTCTAAGGTGAATAATAAAATTTTGCATCTGCCTCCTTCCATAATCAAAAAAAGACACCTAATGCCTATCATGCTTTTTTTAAATTCAAAGGCAACATGTTCCTTGTTTAGGTGTTTTACTCTTGTCCATCTACTGAGTAACACAAAAAACTGCTGGTTTTGAGTTAGACTGGAGATCAAAATAAGGCTTTGCAGCAGGTCTGGGATATTGTTCAAGATGATCTTCCACTTGGAACATGTGAACCAGCTGTTTCAGTGGTACTTGAAATGGTGGTGCTTGAAACGTCGTTGGCAGATAGACACCATTTAAAACCTTTGGCAGATACTTATCAGTGAATTGCAACATGAGTCCTTGGATTTTGGAGCAAAACTCCATAGATAACTAGTGTCCATTTTAAAAACAGCTCTTGTGTTGTTTGCTATGCTTTAGTAGAGATTCAATGTTTAACCATGGCTCTCCAAGTTGCCATATGGCATCTTGAATGGCATCTGACCCACAAAACTATTAAGATTTATAAGCACAACAGTACCTCATCTTCAAGCAAAAATTCTATATATGTAGTTGTACCACATAGTCCTTAAATGCTCAAATAAATCACAGAAAGAAGTGGGCCAAATGACAACAGTTTGTCCTCCTACTACAGGGCATTCTTTCTCCCAGTTTACGCTTAAGACCTCACAGAGAGTTTCCTATAATTAGTTAACAGAGAAAGAGACACTCGGACCTTCTCACAATGCAATCACCACTTGAAAGTAGACAACTATACACAACAGTCCCTTTCTGAGACATCCCTGGAAGACAGTGGTGAAGGGACATTCTCCTAGTGGACAGAAGCTTGGGCAATACAAGATGTCTACTTGAAAAGAGAATGGTGAGATGTGATTATATACTGAGTCAATAGTTGGCCTGGTTACTGGATAGGTATAAGCTCCTGGGTACTGGGAAGAAACATAACTTGAAAATTGAGTCAAAAGAAACTGACAAAAAGATATGATGGCACACTCTAGTGGAGTATTGGATGAGCATGGTTCACTTATGTCTCAAGGTCCTGGGTTTGTATCCCGGGGCTGATGGGAACAACTGAGACGAACAACTAAATAAAATAAATGGAAAATAGCTCTTCCTCATCTCTCTTCCTTCCTACCTGTCTTTGCTTATGCTCATGTCTGTGTGTATCTTTTCTTTAAAAAAAAATATAGTTATTTGGCTACATCTTTTTGAATGAGCAGAAATGAAAGATCCTAGTCAACTGAATAGGATAACTAATCTATGGATATTAATGAGCCTGTTGCCCCTGTCACTTTTGTCATCACTCAGTGAGCTCATAAACAAAGTAGTGATGGTGGCAGAATAGAAGGTATAAGTCTCAGGAACATGGACATCTGCTCACTAAGACTGTCTTGACTACAGACACATCCGAGTGCCCAATGTGCCAGCAGAAGAAACCAAACTGAGTTCCTAATATGGTTACCTGGTGAGGGGTTGATTGCACTGAACACTTTCTATCATGAAAAGGTGTTTCATCTTTGTAGGAATAAATACCCTGGATATGGATTTGTCATTCTTATCAAAATGGTTATGTTCAAACTACCATATATGAACATATGGGATGCTTTATCCACTGCCATGGATCCTTCACAGTGTTGTTTGTAATCAAGGAATTCACTTCACAGAAAAATGTGTGGTAATGAGCCCATGGTCATATAATTCATGGGTCCACCATCCTGTTCCTCACCATCCTGAAGCAGCTGACTCAAAAGAATAGTATAATAAACTTTTAAGACTCAGTTACAACACCAGCTAGATGGCAATACCTTGTAGGTCTTGGGAAAGTTTCTCCAGAAGGTGATCTATGTTCTGAATCAATGTCCATCCTAAGGTGCTATTCTCCCATAACCAAGATTCATGAGTATAAGAATTAAGGACTAAAGAGCGACTCCCTTAATGATTCATAGAGGTAATAGTATTTATCCCTATTGATGCACAAGCAAGCTTTTGGGTACCTATTTCTTCAACTTTATGCTCTGTTGACCTAGAGGTCTTATGTTCAGTCAAAAATGCCTTAGCTTCAGACAAAGACACTATAACAATGATTCCACTGAACTGGAAATCAACATCCCCACTGATCATTTTGGGCGTCTTATGTCACTGACTGAACAGTCAAAGAAGGAAGCTATGGTTTTGTCTGAGGTACTGATTCTGACTCCCCAAAGGAAACTGGATTAGTACTCCATAATGCAGATAAAGAAAAGAGTGTAAGAAATTCCTTGGGTCATCTCTTAGTATCACCACATCCAGTGATTAAGGTCATTAGAAATCCTAATAATCTAATGGACTCCTAATGACCCAGACCCTTCAGGGATAAAAGTTGGAGCTGCCCCACCAAGTAAAGAATCATAACCAGCTAAGATGTTTTCTGAGGGCAAAAGGAATGCAAAATGGGTAGTAGAAGAAGATAGTTATAAATGCCAGCTATGAACAATTGCATAAATATGGATTAAATTGTCATGAGCATCTTCTCTTATTTTGTTATGAATATACTGGTGCATATTATATATATATTCACATATATATGTACATATAAAGCAAATATCTGTTTTCTTTCATCTCAATTCTCTTATAATAGAACATAAGATGTAATGATGTTATACTAGTATATAAAATTATTAATTTTATATCATGATTCTTAAACTATGGGACATCAAGGAGAAGAGTAAATTTCACTCAGTTTTTTTCTCCATTTCTAAGAAAGGGATCAGTACATTTTTGGTTGTATTCAAGATAGCTGTAACATGTGAAGCAGAATTATCACCTGGTAACTATATTTCTTGGAAGTTTAAATGCAGTTTATGGAGACATACCCTGGTAGAACAGTGGTTTGGTCAGTCACTTTCATCCTAAAGAGTCCACATACATTCCAAGGACTCAGGTTCATGACCTGGGGCCAGGTGGGGAGGAGCAGGGAAGATGAACAATTAAATAAATAAAATGTTTCTTCCTCCTCTCTATTCCTGACTGCTTTCTCATCTTCAACATTCCTGCCTGCATCTTCTTTTTTTTTCTGAAGTATGGTTTAAGATGATACATACTGGAGCCAAGTTGACAATATTTTGACTTATTCTGGTTGCTCTTATGTGTCAACTTGACTGGGCTAGAGATGTCCAGATATCTGTCAAAAAACTGTTTCTGGTTTTGTCTATTAGAATGTTTCCAGAAGAGATTAGCATTTTAATCCTTATAACGAGTCAAGGAGTTTGCTTTCACCAATGTGGGGTGGCCATCATTCAATCTCTTGAGAGTTTGGCATAGAAAGGAAAGTGGGGCTACGGTGAATTGTTCTCCAATTATTGGTGGCATTTATCTTCTCCAACCCAAGGAGGGTGTTCAGTATCATCCCCACCCCCACCCCCACCAATCTTGATTCTTCAGACTTGGATGGGGACTTACACTGTTGACTGCCCTGGCACTCAGGACTTGGAGCTTGATTTGGGACTATGCCACCAGCTTTCCTGGGTCTCCACTACCACTTAGTGTGATCCAATCCCTGATGAAGTGTATTCGTATTATATATAGCTTGGGATATTGTCTATAACTATGTCATATATCTATCCTATTGGCTATATTTCTCTGGAAATCCCTGAGTAATTGTGCAACAATGTTTAAAGTGCTATCAGAGGACAAAAATTCATCTAAATCTGACTATGAATGTGAGTTGGGTAGTCGGGCACGCAATCACTGATTCAGCGACTGCTCACATTTCAAAAGCAAAACTTTAAATGTAAACCAAACAAATATAAAAAGTTTCAAATATGTATCTCATTATAACCCAAATGAAAATCTAAACAGTTGTTTTCCATATATGTCTTTCTGTTTGGAAAGACATCAGAGAAGTGTTCTCAAGTAATAACAGACTGCCATGTGACTGCACATGGATCCCTCATAAGAACCCATTCATGAAACTCAGATTCTTTCTAAAGAAATACTGATTTTGTACTTTTATTTTTAAATGTGTAGCATTTCTTTTAGAGCTCCACTAAGATGGTCTAAATTCCTTTCAATTCGCTAACAGGATGTCCGAACAGGATGTTAATCAAAGCTGGTATGTGTCCAGTAGCTATTTATTCTTAAGATCACTCTCTTTGATCACAAATAATGCTTAAAATATTAGATTAATAGAAATGTGGTTCTAGTATCTTTTTCAAGTCTCCATATCCTCTTTATTTCAGAAATGGAGCCAAAGGTTCAAAACAACTGAACAATCACAGAAGATGTTGATGCCATCAAAATGAAATGGGGCAAGAATGTAATCTGTGGAGAAGTCAGAGTAGATTTTTTTAAGACATACTTGTGTAGGTCTGTGGCTAGCTTAGAGATAGATAAGGAGGTGGAGGAAATCAATGAGAGTAGTAAGAAATTTAAAAATAATTTAATTGGGTTAAGGAAAGATAATGTTGTCACCTAAAGATTTATCTTTACCCTCCATCTCTTTTCTCCCTGCATGTGTGTATTATGCAGACTTCCTAACATCAGCAGAATACACACACACACACACACACACACACACACACACACACACGTACATGCACACACACACACACACACAAACACATATGTCTGTATTTAAAGAAGGGCTGCATACATTCCTGAAACCCAGTTGGGTGATTTGATCTGCTATCAATAAGAGTGAAGAGAGGATACGAGAAGAAATCTGGGATGAAAAAGCCAGCAATCAACTGTTAGAACATCATAATTTAAAGGAACCAGTTTGAATGCAATAAAAACCAAAAGAGAGTCAGGCATAGAAAAAAACAAAACAAAACTGGAATTTAGGGGCTCTCCTTTAGTCTTATCAGATTATTGATTTTGTTTGTCATCTTAGTTTATTTGAGGAATGTGTCTTAAGCCTATGATCACTTGGGAGAGAGTGGGGAGTGTTGTTTATTTTGAATAATGAAAAAGAAATGCAGAAAATTTATGAATCTATTCTGTGGAGTGGAGTTTATTCCAGTATAACAAGTGCCAAGAAGACTTGTCTCACTGAACTTTATTTGAACCTCAGAGTGTGGAATTAATTTACATTTCATTACAGGCTGGTAATTTCCTCAGCACAATATAAGGTGGTTCCAGAATGAGCAAACTATGTGCATCCTTGGGCTGCTGAGAGATCCTGTGAGCAGCAATCCTAAAATCCCCGCCAGAAAGGTCAAACCTGAATTGTTTAATCAATAAGAACCCTACTCTTTTCCTTTGGTGAGAGAGAGATCATTCTGCAAATAGGAATGTTTCAAAATCAATGACCAGTACTTTCCATAACAATGACAGAGTTTATGCAACCTAAAAAGCAAAATCAACAATGGTTTAGAGTATTTCCTAATTCATCACCTAACAATTACTTTATTAGCAAAGACAAAAAAAAATGATGCAGTGGTAAAATATTAACATTAGTCACATACCAGTTATGTTCCCTACCACCTCTAATCTTAGTTGCCACCGGAGAACTACTCCGTCCCTCTTCTTAGTTGGTGAGCTTTCTTTTAATAAATTACTGTGCTTAATTTTCTCCTACAGTTCTATTTCCTCAGTATTTCTAGGTTTAGGGTTTTCTTTACCTTCCAACAATCTTTAAAATTAGTTACAACATTTCAAATTATAGATAACAATGCCTGATTCAATAGAGCATTGACCACTGTTTTCTGGGAAAGACACAGATATTGAATTTTAATTTAGGCAAATAACCTGATTCTATGAATTTACATCTCTAAGTTTTCCTGAAGTTACTCATCCTTATGTTTCTTCTGAGGATCCTAACCTATCTCTTTAAACAATTTGACTTGATGCATTTGTGTAAGTATCTTTGCCTTTGGTCCCAAATCAGAGTGTGTGTGTTCTCAAATTTGGAAATGGAAATTGTATTATAAACTGAGAGACAGACACATCAACATTCCACTGAAGGTAACACTTGAAACTGTTGAATTTATTTTAACTGTGAACACATTTCAAGTCCAAACACATCAACTCTTTAGACTCTTTAGTCACCAACAAAGGAGCTTGTGAAATTATCTATCTATCTATCATCTCTCTCTATGTGTGCATATATATGCGTATATAGAATGTTATGATATCATCTTGTGTGGCACATGACGTATTGTCTGTTTCATTTATAGTCAAAAGTAATCCCATTCCATGAGTTATTCAATGATATGACCATGACCCTTTGAAAGGTGAAGTTTATGTTCTTTCTCTGAATTGGGGTGTAAGACTTACTTGAACTAAGGGAACAGGCAGAAGTGATGAGTTAGAGCTGAAAATTATGTCAGCAAAGGTGAGGAACATCTACCCTGATATTTGAAATTCTCATTATGATGACCTGAAGCAAATTGCAAGTACTCCGCCTAGAAACAAGGTAGCCTGAATATGCTCATGAAGAAGTCATCTGGAAATGTCCTGAGATTTCCTAAAGAGAGATAACTGGGGAGATTTTAGCAGCTTGGGTTTCATTGCATACCTGATAGGAACCACATAAAAGACTCCAAATCACTCAGGATAGCAAGCAGAGAGAGAACACTATTTAATTTCTTCCATAGAAAAGGTCTCAGAAGAAAAAAATCAAAAGTCCTAAGAATCCCCAAGAGTTGTGTATGATTGAAAGTACAAATTGTCTTAAGAACAAAAATCTTTGGGTCCCAAATCAATCCACTGACCTCCGCTATCTTTATCAGAGCTCAGAATGTTCTTTGCTGCCTTTCTGTATAAAAAAGAGGGTGGATAGAATCAGTCTAAAGTTAGTACCCACCCAACAATGAAAAGCAGCATCCAGGATGATATGAATTATTTGAGAGTCTAGGTTATCAGAGTCAATTAAGGAAAAATTGAAATCTACACAATCTTATGAACAAAAATTACTTCAGTAAACTCCTTTAAAACTTTCTTTCTGTATAATGGGCATACAGTTATTTATAAAGGGAAATAGAAAATAAAATTTTAAAATACAAACTTTAGTTCTCCTCAGATACAGTCACTTGTAAGTAGTGGCCTCAGTGACTGACAGCAGAAGCCAGTGTGAGTTTTTGTAAACTCTTTTTAAATAAAATGTGTTTTGATAGATAAGAAACATTGTTTTAATTTAATATTTTGATAGGTAGAAAGCTCTATAGGTGATCACTTGACACTTATTTCTAAATATTCCTTAAGCATAGGTCAAGTACCAGTGCTTAGCTTATTTGTGGCAATTATATGCTCAGAAACTTCAGAAATAACAACAGATTCCTTATAGTCAGATTTGAATCAGGAAGAGTGAGTCTATCAACTTTGTCTTTTTTTCAGATTGATTTGACTATTTTAGGGAATTGCATTTCCATATAGGATTAGGTTTTCAGTTTCTGAAAATAAAAAACAGGCTTTAGTTTCAATAGGGACTACATTGAATTATAGGTAAATTAGAGAGAGAATCTTCACTTAGCATAATCCATGAACATGGGATACCTTTTCATTTATTTACATCTTTAATTTCCCATGACCATATTTCACAATCTTCTGTGTACAAGTTTACAATGTTTGGCTAAACTTACACAAGTATTTTATTATTTTTAAATACTAGTGTAACTTCAATTTGTTTTATTTTCATGGTGTTTATGATTGATGTACAGATATACAAACTATTTTGATAAAGTGATTGTGCATCTCACTATCCTGCTGAAATCACATAGGAGCTATAAGAGTCTCTAACTTTCAAAGCCTGGGTTGACAGCTCAGGCCAGGGGTTTTTCTGTTGAGGCTTTGGCCAGGATTGTGATAGCCCAGCGGGCACTTTAACTGCAGGCTGCTGCCATGATCAACAACAGCTATTGATTGTTTTTCTCAAATCCTTATGAAGGAAGCTTTTCCTAACAGAGTGCTATGAGTCAATTCAAGTATCAGCAGTGGGAGTATTTCAAGATGTCCCGATAGGTGAAATATTTGAATGTGCCATGGAAGGGACTTTTAAAGGTGCTTCAGACAAGTGTCTCCTCCAGTGGTTCATTGCTGGGCTGCTGGCCTCCAAGTCTAGCTAACACAGTGGGAGAAAAAGGAATGGGGAGAGATAAAGTGCCACACACTGATGTTCAAAATTTTTAGCATATTTTCTTGAATAAACACTCCTCAATTTCCAAAGTCCTAAAAATGTTCATTTAAACTGGTATTGCCAATGTTTCTCTTGCTTTTATGAAAGAAAATGTTTGTAGAAGTCTCTGCCATCATTCTCAAAGTCCTACCTCCCTTTCTGTTTTTAAAGCAAATTTGTTTATTAATTATTGCAACTTAATAGCCACAATATATAACACACTAATCTTATCACCTAACAAGATAGCTTATAAAATAATATTAAAAATATTACATGTCCATAAACATATATCCAAATAACAAAATCTTACACACTTCTTTCTTTAAGTGATTCCTCTATTTAATTGTAATCAGGCCTGCATATTGGTCATTATTGATTTTGCTTCATTTTATAAGTTTACAAGCACATGATAGGCAGTTAAACATGCATAGTAAAATTTAAGAAATATTAAAGGAGTCACAGCAGTAAATCTCAAGAGCTACTAGATTAGTGTGTGGGGAGGTACGAGACAGGCTAAGACGATTTCCTTAGGAGAATCTTTAATAGAATTCTGAAGAATGAGCAGGATTAAGTTTGGTATTGTATAGGAAAGATATTTTAGTCACAGCTAAAGGACTACATGTGAGAGAATGAGTCATTAGTGTTGGAAAGGAGAGAGTGGAGATAAGTGGCCAGGGATTGGGCTGGAGAATGGGAGAACCTGGAGGGAGTTTGAAGTGACACCAACAAACAAGTATATCAGAGGAGTAACTGGCTGCAGCAGATGGAAACTGGAAAAGACTATCTACATACAATTAAAAAGGAGATATTCTCAGTAATGCTGATGGAAAATAACATGGACCTTGGCCAAAATAATGAAGCTAAAGACAGAATAGAGATAAGTAGACAGATTCAGCGAAATACAAAGATAGAACTGATGATGAGCAGACAACTGATGACAGAGAGAATCACAACTGAGTCCCACATTTGGGGTTTACAAAAGTTAAGTTAAAGGTCATTTCAATCACTGGAAGTCAATGTTTGAAATCTTTTCAGAAAACCTAAGTTATTCTCTAGTGTACATATCTTGTGACACATAAAAGCTACCAATCTCAGATACCTAGTGAGGATTTTGATAAATGCATGTGGATCTCAGAAAAGAGATCTGAGGTAGTAATAGGGATCCAAGAATCATTATCATAAAATTGGTCATTGAAACTATGAACATGGTTCAGATGATGCAGAGAGGGAAAAAAGAAGACAAAAAGAACTCTCAGATATTAATACTGACATTTAGAGGAAGACCCAGAGCAAGAAGCCTGTGAAAGGAATTAAAGGAGTGACTAAAGATGAGGGAAGCCAACCAGGAGACTGAGGTACCAAAGACCCAAGCTGTTTCGGAGGGGAAACTGGCTGTGTTGGATGCTGTGAGGATAAATAAGATACACATTGGAAGCTATCCTTTGGATTGGACAACGGGGTCATTGTTAATTTGATAATAATGTTCTTGGTTTAGCTGTGATCACAGAAAATAAATTTCAGTGTGAATATGCTGTAAAAATGTGGAGAGAATAAATCCAGATGTCTTAAGAAACTTAACTTTGGAAAAAGAGAACTACAGTCAGACAAAACTGGAGAGATCCATAGTAGACCAACTTGTAGGTTATGGTCCTTCTTTCTCCTTCCCTTTCATTTCTGAAATAGTTTAGTTTTGTTATTTTTTAATCTTTGGGATATTTGAAGACATTTTAAGATTAACAGAAAGTAGCTAGGGGAGAGAGAATACTGAAAATACTGTAAATCATGAATTGATTATAGAAAGCAGAAATGATGGGAAACAGTTCTTGTATCCCCTGCCCTTCATCTGAAATGACATGTAGTTGATTATCAGAAACAGAGAAAACATGGGATAAACATCAACTGTAGTCATTCCCAGAATCAACTAAAACTAATTTAGTAGAAATTGGTACCTCAAGTCACTTAAAATCTGTTCATTCAAAATTTTTGTTCATTTGTTCATTCACTTTCAATAGGGAAATAAAATGCCTAGCTCTGAAACTTCCAGGAGCAGAAATTACTCCCAGGAGGTAATTCTTAAAGACATCTATGGTGAATAGTCAGGTGCTTTGCTCTGCTTTCCACATATCTTAGAACAGGACACATTTAGGACCAACCAAGGTCGGCTGATACCTGATATAAATGCAACCAACAGATTCGTAGTGTAAATTTAACCTTCATGAGGACCTAACACTCTTCCCCACAACAAAGAAGCAGATGTTTGTTACTGTTCTTTTATTCACAGAAAGTCTGCCTCTTTTTCTGGTGCCAATACTTTATAATGTAGTCAATTCTTACCTTTGAGTAGAATAAATTCTTCTGTAAGTCTTACCTGCTTTTCAAGACTTATTCAGTCCCGCAGAGTAGTTCTTTATTGCATATAGTTATCAAAAGCAACATAATCCACAGGCAGCTACATTAATCAGTGTTGCAGTAATACCTTTTCTGGAATAAATTTAAGTCATCCCAAGAAGTTATATTCTGCTCGTCTCCTCCTACCTACTTCTGAGTCAATCGGTGACTCTTCCCATCTGTCAGATCTTTCTCTTCTAGGATCAAAATGGGAAAAAACTATCCCTGGGATAACATTTAATTAGCACTTTCTCACATCATTGCCAGCAGTTCACAGGACGAACACACACTAAGTGAAGGCCCCACTATCATCAGGATTTTGGATAGGAAGTATCAGTTGGAAACCACAGATTCTCTGTGCCCTGTTGTCAGGAAGGTGTGTCTTCTGTGGAGACGATGTTACAGAGTGGAAAAAAACAGGTGGCAATCAGTTAGGTGAAAGCCATATTGAAGCTGCATAGCAGCCCTGTGAGAGAACACTTCTTGTTTTAGGAAGAAAGCTGAATCATTCAAAATAACTGTCTTATTGGCTTACATGGAGTATCAGAAAAGTGTGTGTAACCATGCCCAAATAAGTAGTGACTGACTTGTGAGCACACCAATCCGGGAGTGAATTTCTCAAAATCAGGTAGTGCCTATTCCTCTCCAGTAGTCCTTAGACCTAGTGAGAAATCACTGGGGAAGATTGAGACATGCTCTTAGTGTCTGAATGTGAAATCATTCTGTGTAGGAGATAATTATGATAATATATACAACCGCTTTTTCTTCAGCTGATGTTCCTTTTAATCAATCTCTCTATTGTTTTGCTCAACAACATGAAGGGTAGTAATATGAGGTTCCCCTCTCTCTCTCTCTCTCTCTCTCTCTCTCTCTCTCTCTCTCTCTCTCTCTCTCTCTCTCTCTAATACCATTAATGCTCACTGAACCACATTTAATTAAGGGAATGTATATTGATACGTATTGCATAATCAGGTCAGGAACAGGAGCTGAAATTGATTGAGGACAGCTCTTTCACACTTATTTCAATTTATGAATGCTCAGACGCAGACAGATAGTAAAAAGGATTTAATTTCCGTTTGTGTTGTTTGCACATTCTTTGTAATGTAAGCATTAATTGAACAAGCTCAGTGTCACTGTGAAGCAATCGAGCATATCCATTTTTCATAAATGAAGGTCACAGGTCAATCTTGAGCAAGTTCCAGGCAATCTAGTTATAGAAATGTATTTATAGTTGATCAGCTATAATATGAAAGACTAGAGATCTGGAAAATTAACATCAAGAAAACCATGCAGCTTGGGTAATTGAATAGCACCTTCTGGAAAACCATTGCCTAATGTTAGCTTCTCTTTGCTTTGAAATGTTTTTTCGATGCTCACCCTACATTTTGGAGATGTACTTCATCTCATTTGATGGTTTTGCTTATCACAAAGGATGAGAACAAACAGCTGTGTTGGGGCAGGAGGAGTAGCTGATATAAATCTATGAACCATTGTGTTCATTTGACCTATACATACGTATGAAGGGCTTACAGTGAATGAGCACTATTTTAGGCACCTTTTATGAAAATGGGATAATGTATTTTCCTAGATGAGTATGTGGCTATTTTATTCAAATGTACAAAGAAGTCATTTATTCATTTAAAATGATGGACTTATGATAATCTTCTGTCATTATCTATTTTCCCAATTTGATGTTAATATCCTTATATAGACTTGGAATTTTAACTAATTCATGTCTTTTGAAAGCACCATCCAATCTCCATATCGTGATCAAATAATGCTGTAATAAAAATGAACCATACTTACAGGCTATATAAAAATACGCATAGTTTCTCATATATTGAGTAATATTCTCCCTATATTAATCTCAGAGTCATATGATAAGTAACTCTGGGAACTTTATAAAATTCATCTTTTCCCTGAGTAAGCATTTTACTCACATAATCAAACTTATCTACTTGTATCTTCATCAGCAAATGTAATTTTGTTCATTGACTCAAAGACATTAAAACATTTATTCCCTCTTGACTCTTCTTATTTTTTCCCAGCGTTTTCAGAGCTGAAAATCCAAGGATCTTGAGAATTTGTTTTATATTTTATCCTTCGGCCTCATATGTCTAGTTAGCTAGGCAACATACTACTAAAATTTGCAGTTGTTTTCAAATTTTTAATCTTCATAAAGACGTTTTTGAAAGTTAAAAAATGATTATATTGGGAGTACTACTCTGCAATGCATCTATATTTCAGATTTTGCTTGACCCAAAAAAAAAAAAACAACAGAAAATCATCTAGAAATATTAAATTCAGACAAAAAATTGAAATACTGCCTGTTGGTTTGATTAGAGAAGTCAATAAAAGGGAAATCAAAGATGAGAATCACAAATTGACACAAATATTGTTAAAGTATTTTGAATTCCAAGTTGATTTTCAACCTTAATTTGTGATTGGTAATACCCCATGCTTACACAATAACTGTCCCGAAAAGATAATCCAAAAAGAAAATATTTAGATCAATGGGAATTTTTTTATTAAAGGAATATATTTGTGGAAAGAAAACCTTTTGATCACATTCTGTAGTCTAAAATATCACTTGAAGAGGAAAATATCTCACAATTCCTCAGAAACAAAAATCTGTGGAGCGTTTCCTATTCAATAAGGGAGAAGTTCAATGTTTTATCAGAGGAAGAGACCTCCTTATTTGATCTGTCCCCTCAATAAATACCATTTTTTAAATATATTTACTTATATTAGTGACATGGAAATTCTAAGATGTCCCTTTTCTCATGTGAATTTGTTTAATAATCTTTGTTCAAGAACTTGACATTTTGAGGAAAATATCCTGTAGAGAAGAAAGTATTAGAGGATACATAACATAGTTATTGTTAAAAGGCTGTGTGGTTGGTGGAAATGGGGAATCCCTGAGACACAGGAATGAGTAGATGACCTATATGTCTAAGCTCAAGGAGAAACAAAAATAAACGTCACATATGGTACCACTCTCTTCATCCTGAGACTCACTCTGAGGAAGAAAATTTTTCTTAAACTCACAGTTTTCAATGGAACACACTGAAACATCCTGATTAGAAGGTTCTTCCTGGTAAACAATAGTCATGATGCCTCTAAATATTTTAGATAAATAAAATATTGAGGATGGAATCTTTGAGGAAAAATGGAATAGTGGCAGGGAATTGCAGGAAGAAAAATCCATGAGAATTGTTCAAAGAGGAGGTATCAAAAACTCGCTAATATAGAATAGCTCCTATAGCTACCTTTTGAATTGGAAGAATGAAAATCTTACTACATACAGTAATGTGAAATCAGTTTTAGCAGCAAGAGGCTTCAATTCTGGAGTCCAACATGTAAGCAATCTTTTCTCAGGATGAAGAGAGATACAAAAAAGATAACACATGAAGAAGGATACATACAAGTGAGATAATAGGTAGCACATTAAAAGATTAAAAATTTTGAACTATTATTGTTTTCTTTTCGTTCTGGTGGCAAAATAGGCGGAAGCAGAACAGGTAATCTTTTCTTTTTGATCTACAGATGTTGATTTACAATGATGAACACCCTAAGCCTATGTAATACTGTGATGCAATGTTGCCTCAGTAAAATTAAAAAAAATTAAAAAAAATTAAAGCTGGCGGTCTTTTTGAAAGTTTTTTTTTATTTTTTTTACTAAATTTCAAGGCAATTGATCAGTATGGAGTATTTGCCTTCCCCAAGAGAGAAATCTTTAGAATTTTCTTGTCTTTCTTTATAGCCGTAAGTTTCCTAGAGAAAATGAGTGATTAGCATTCAAAGTCATAATGTTTTTCTTCAAATAATCATACACTTTATTCACATTCATTCTGTATGAATGTATGTAATTACTTCCTTTGGAACAAAAACAGCAACAAAAAAACAACTAATCTTTATAGGAGTAACAAAATCATAATTGTCTGAAAATATACTAAAAGAGCATGCAACCTAGCTTTCAAAAAGTCAGTTGTAACCCATGTGAAAAAAATTGCAAATATTACACTAGGCTTTATTAAACCCAAATAAAAAAGAATGTGAGAATTTCTCTTTCAAAAAGTCTGACTCATATTCATACCTTCCCATCCGCTAAATTGGAAGTCTGATAATTATGACTTGTTGGCCAAATTTGGCCATGGGCCCTTGTAAAGAAAATTTTATTGGAACACAATTTGTGCACACACTGGTTACCTTTATCTTACAGTAGGGGAACTGAATAACCATGACAATGGACATCTGACCTTCAAAGTCAGAAATATTTATATCTGACTCTAGCAGAGAAAGTTTGCTACCTTCTGTACTAAATGTGAATATTTTATTCCAGTTTAGATTTAAAAGACATGGAATTTCTGGTTGTTTCCTCCACACCTTAACAGCCCATCATGAAAGTATAGTGAAGACTAATTTGGTGGTAACATTCTCTGCCAGTAAATGATACATATATTCAGCAGTAGCCCCTAAAAGTTCTCTGTAAGAGAGATTTAAAAAAAAATTTTATTGAAGCAATGTTGCCTTAGACCATTAATTGAGCGTCAGATGTGCAGCATTATAAGATGACATCGGTGTATACTGCATTTTGTTCGCCACTAAAAGTCGTTTCTGTCCGTCACCAAACAATCGGTTCCTTTACCTGATTTACTCACTTCTCTCTCCTTTTTATTCTGGCAAACACTATTTTGTTCTCCTAGTCTAAGAGTACGCTTTACTTTGTTGTGTTCATATATTTTGTTTAACTTCCACATGTGGATGAAATCACACAGTGTCTTTCTCCATCTACCATAATACCTTCTAGGTACAACCAGGTTGTTCAAAATTGCTACAGAATTGTTACATGTAATATACATGCATATGTATTATGTAGATAGTATTCCACTGCAAAAAAATATCACGTCTTCTTTATCCACTTCTCCTTCAATGGGCACTTAGGCTGTTTGTTTCTAGCTCTTAATTACTATGAAAAGCAGTGCAATGAACATGAGTTGTATATAGATTTTAATGTTTACTTACATAAGATAAAATAAGTAATATGATTTAAGAAGGTTTTCCTGTCATGCAAGTAATAACAGAAAAGGAAAATTTTTTCAATTGTTCTCTGGTATTTTCAGTCCTCAATTGCCAGATGAAGAACTATCCATCAACATTTTGGCTCTTCCCTTTCTTTGATGTTTGCGCTCCAGCTGTTTGGTTTGGTTTGGTATACTTTCTAGAACTGTAATGTGAGTACTCAGTATTCTTAACTAATAATGCCTCTAATTTTAAATGAAACATAACTTCTCCTATTAACCTATATTCTGTGTACAGAGACTACTGATGTAAAATTTTAAATCAACCTTGCATGTTGTCTTATTTTCCCATGTGTTTGAATAACATTTATATAATTATTAGCTTTCCAATCTTTTCCTTATCGATGCCTCTTGATGCCTGTATATCTTTTGCAGACTGAATATTAGTATTCCTCAAAATTTCTAATTTTGTAGAAATACCTCATTACTGTCAAATAATATGGTTATTTGAAGAAGCATTTATACAGAACAAATTGTTATTGAGTGCTGAATAATGCCCCTGGACCCAGCTGCATTGTGAGGGTGTATGGAGTCTCCCCAACACCAATAAGTGACTCTCAGATAGCAGTGGGGTGCCCAAAGTTTCAATTTAATTCAGTTCAATTTTGACAGTATCTATTCAGACACAATCTCAAATTCCCTAAGATCTCACAAGGAAAAGGACTGGATCTCCCCCAACTACCCTCCATTTCAGACACCAGTCCCAGGCCCAAGCTGTTACCTGTGATTCTGATCAATGTGTTAGCGTGAGAGCTCCAAAAGAGACTAGAGTCCCACTTCAGGTTCTTGCGTCCTTCATGCAAAATTAGCACACAGGAAAGCATACAAAAATTAGGTTGGAAATTTATTGAAACAAGCAAGATAAATAGCACAGTCCTCAAGGTGACGAGAAGCAGGAAGGGCTTCAGAGGACTCTGGCAATAGTCCCACTTGGGGCACATGTTTTTATAAAAGGAATCTCTTTGTTGTCCCTCTCTGTCCCACCCCAGGGTGTTCCCAGGTGGGGATTTCCAGGAAAGAGGTAGTCATTGCTGGGGATAGATGTTCTCCTTATGAACCTTACCCATAATCCACTCTGTTATAATGAGCTTAATGTAGGGGCCCAAATACAATTTTATGTTAAACAGATTATGAGACAAAGGTTACTCCATGGTGACTGCAGTGGTCAGTGTGGCCGCAGCGGTCAGTGTGCCTGTGCAGTCAGTTTAAGTTGGCTCAGCCAGGCTGCCTTCTCATTTCTGTTTCTTAGTCACAGGGATGTATGTGGTGCTCTCCCATTGGTCAGAATTGTATCTGACCATTTCAGGGTCTCCTCTGCTGAAGTACCCGCCTCTTTTCTCTGTTCCAGCCCCTCCCTGGCTAGCCTATCTAACAAATGTATTACACATTTGAGGTCCTTGTCACCCTCCTCTTAGACCTCAGATGGCAGTCACAAGCCCAAGTGGTTACGCATTATTCTAGCAAACAAGCTACAAATAAGTTTCTTGGGACCCCCTTTTCACATCTGGTTAATTTACTAGAGCATTCCAAGAGTTCAGGAAAACCTATTTACTCACTAGATCACTGATTTATTACAAAGGGTGTAACTCAGGAAGAGCCCATTGAAAAGATGCATATGGTAGGTGTGGGGGAAGAGGGAATGCATGCCCTCTTCAGGTGTTCCTCTCTTCCCACACGTCAAGATATACACCAAGCCAAAAAGTCTCTGAGCCCCCTTTTATCTGGATTTTTGTCATCTAGTGCCATATGTGATACTTGCTTTATTTTTAGTTTGCAAGCTCTGAGACAGAGACTCTGTGTTCACTTCGTCCAGAAAGGGATGTCACAGAGGAAATGTAGATGGAATCACGGAGATTAGCTATTGGCCCTCGAAGGTCACATTTGGAAACTTAAGAGCAAGCTTGAGTCTACCGATGAGGCCAGGCGGCCCACAGGGCAGACTGGCCACTCTTCCCTTGACTCACACAGCAGGAGAGAGGGCTGAGGGTATCTCAATGCTGGACAGAGAGATTCTGAGATGGAAGTGGAAATGGGTAGGCGCTAGGACTCCTGAGAATGGGCCCAGCACCCTGGTTGCACTCACACTGTCTACATCTGAGTGAGGAGATGAGAAGACCCCAGATCAGTGTAGAAATTCTAAGAAAACCTGCTGTCACTTCCTCAGAGAGGAGTCTTGAACACATGGAATGAAGCGGCTTTCTTGGCTTCAGTCTCCTGACTGAAGGCATATTTTGTTTCAGCGATGGTTTCTCCAAAGTCTTCAATTTGCACCCCGTGCTGCAGTCTCCAGCTCAAGCTGCCCCTACACTCTCCACCACCATCATGAGGCATCCCTGCTTCCTCCCACTTGAACTTTTGCTCCTGAAGGACACTGAGCCTGTAACACCTGATTAAGCAGACAGAGGATTCAGAGTCTCTGAGTGTCTGGGAGACAGAGAAATGATTCCCTCTGTCACCAGAACTTAGAGGAAAGTCTAAGAAAAAAGACTGAATCGAGATTATTCTGCCGCCAAGCAAAAGGCTTACTTGAAATAAAAATATCTTCAGTTCTAGAACAACAAACATCTTACTACACCTTTTCCGCATGCTTGAAGCAGGCTAAGTGTGAGTAAGGTACTGCAGAGAATTTGTTGCATCTGTTTTTAAATATTTGGCTGATAGGGATAAGACTGAAAGACAGAGCAGGGTTGTACTCAGACACTGGAAGAGACAAGGGCACATGTTATCTGTCACCAAGGAATTGCTCTCTTAAATTAAAATTTAACTCTTGGAATCTAAATGCTGATGGGGGCAAAGTTGCCAGGGTCCCTGAGTAAGTAGAGATGGGAAATAGTTGCCAACCAGATGGTAGGAGGGAACCCAGGTGAGTACAGCTTCTGACCCCTAAGTTGGGACCACAGGGTTCTCATCTGTCTTATCCATCATCTCTAGGGCCGGGAACATGCAGCAGATGTCCAATATGTATTTGATCTGGACAGAAAAAAGAGCTACATATGGGGAGAAAATAGTGTTCAAAATGATATTGTTGACCAACAATTTGGGACAGGACAAATGTCCTGTTTTAACCCTGGAAGAAACTCAAACAAACCTTGTCATAAGCCTTCTGTGACCACCCTCTTACTTGAAATTGCCATCTTCCTCTTCTTTTGTCTCATTCCTCATTCCTGATCATGTTATTTTTCATTCATATCTGCCTTTGCATTTTCTCATTGATAACCTACTCCTGCTAAAATGGCATCTCCACCTTGAGAGAGTATCATCCTGGAGAGGTTTGGTAAACAGGGCCTAGGAACTTGTCAACAGTTTTCAACTGGCATGCTTTTTACTGCAGAAATCTAACAAGGAGTGTGCATTTTAAAGTTGCTCAGAGACCCCGGTTAATGGAGATTCAGCCCTGACATGTGTGATAGTGATCTCAGGCTCCGTGGAGATGAGATCCTGAGCGGAGGAGTGAAATGTGTGATCTGCACGCACCCAAGAAAGTGTGGTGCACGGCACATAGCGCATGTTGGGGCCTCCCTTGTGGACTCGTTTTTCCTGAAACAGGTTCATTGACTCTTTTTCTAACTTGTTTGCAAATTTCCAGACTCTACAACTGTCTCTGCAAAGAACAGAAGTCTGACTGCACCCAGGAGCATCCTGGGTGTGCCATCCTCCCTGTGCTACAGCTGCCTTGGATTGATCAGTATACAAGAATTTCCATCAGGTTGTTAATACACATGCCAGACCTCATCTGTCCAAAGTGAAAGAAATATAAAGTCACTTTCTTCTTAAGATCTAAACTAGTATGATGACAGTTACCATCTTATAAGTGAACAGAAAGTGCAGCTTTTGTAAGTGTCTCCTCCCCCAAATCTCAATACTTGTGCAGGAATTCAGTTTTGATCATTAGCCAGCAGAGGTCAGTGAAGAGGAACTAGTGGTGGGTACCGGGCAAGCTGGGCTCAGCAACCTCCTGCCAGCCTCCCCATCACCTCTAGCACCCTGGGGACATTGCGATGAGCCTCAGTGTCATAAAGTCATGCTGAAGTTTGGCTAGTGGCCAGCTCTTGCTGACAGAACATCTGCTCCTTCCCTGACTACCTCCAGTCGCCACAGGCTCCTCAGGCTCAGAGGCATCTTCCTTTCAAGTTCCAGCTCAGCCAGGTGTATCCTACAGCAAAACTGCATGGGAGTAAGTTTTGCAATGGCTATTGCTACACAGAGCCCTTTCAGCAGACTCCCACAAGACACTTCCCTCAGGACATGACAGACAGCACAAAGATGCCAAACAGATGCTAGAACATCAACAAGACAACAAATAGCTGAGAACCAAATTCCCTCCTCCGCCCTGATTCTGGTGTTGAACGATCAGTAAGAATCGGATCTCCTTTGTTGCTTAGGGTATTTGTCTTCTCTGTTCTGGTTTTTCTGGTCTGTCATGTGGTCTCCTTGGGAGCTACCAGCCCTTAGATATGTCTTATAGGAACTTTGAATCACAGGGAGAAGGTCTTAATTGCTGCAGACACTCTGCTCCCAGGAATACCCATTGTTCTCAGGTAAATACTTGAAAGGAAATAGAAATGTTGAGTTGCAGATGCATTGATCATATTCAACAATTCACAAGCCCCAGGGCCCAACAAGTTTAACATATCCTTAAGTCTTGGAAGCCAAAAGGCCCACTCAGTATCATCCTCACAGAGGTAAGATGTTTTGTCCTCAAAGGAAAAGTCAATCTGTGACCAAGACTGCTGAAATTGCTAACAAGCTTTTAATTGACAATTTTCTAACTTTAAAAAGAATCTAAAGGTTCAGTCTTTTCTGATATTTTCACCTCCTGGACTCACTTTTAACAAGTGATGCCAGTGATTTCCAGTCTGTTAGGAATCATAGAAAATGATCATATAAGATCTGTATGTTGAGGTGAAATCAAACCCAGTAAATATTTGAGATCATTGTTAACAGACTAAGTTTACTGACTTCAGAAAAAGTACTTTATTACTGAGTCTCATTTTACCTCTTATCAAACAAAAGGAGGAAATCTGAATATATCTGAGCTTCCTTCTTTCTGCCATTCCATCACTCTACTATTCATAAATGCATGCAGAGGTTGACCTTGAAAAACATGGTTTAATGCTGCTATTAATCTTTAGCTATTTGTTCATAATCTTATGAAAAGTCTTTGTGGCATTTCGATTGAAGAAGGTGAGTCTCTGTAAAGCAGCTCCCCAATTGCAAAGAAGAAAATGAAAACAGTGATGATGATATTAGAAGGAATGGGAAGAGCATTTTCAGGGTCCTATAAGAAGATGTTTCAGTGATATTGGTAGTTAAAAAGAAATGAAAAGATTTATTAGAACTGCAATGCACAGGGCATTTTTATATTACAGCAAACAGCTCATCTTTTAATCCATCTGTTTTTCAATGAGAAGTGGGTACCAGTTGTTTCTATTTCAATTGAATTCTAAATGGGACAGACTAAGTTAATTAACTCCAGCCTTTGAAACTGTCTAAAAACTATTATTTGCTTGCAATTGTTCCTTGACAGAAATATGCAGAAAAAATAGATATTGAAGTTATGATAAAGTGTGTGCCCTTTGAATTTCTCATTAGTGGTTGGATTTGTTTCTGAGACAGTGGCCAGGTGGGCCATTGTTTCCCTTTTACAGTGGTCAGAGGCTCCATTTATTTTAAAGATGGTCTAACGTTAGTGTTCAGTTCATTTGACTGCATTATTGTCAGATAGGCTGAAAGACCTTATTTTCACTTAACTTTCAGGATAAAATCATGCACATACAATTGTAAAGCTAGGGTTTCACAGAAGTATTTAAATACAGTGAAGGGTGCATACTCAACTATCCAAGGTTAGTTTCTTCTCATAATAAAAATAATCAAACTAAAATCGTTTTTAAGAACTTTTCAAATTAATTTGCTATCAAATTCTTTAAATATCTAATATTTTATTAATTTTCTAAACATAATAAGCAAAAAGTTTACAGAAACACATTTCAAATGACCATTAAAAGAATTACACAGTTTAAATGGAAACATAATATACTCTCATACAACTGTGATGGTAATTTTAAAAACAAACCTTTTATTTTTAAATTTACTCTTGTTTTGATCAGGTCAAAATGTAATCATAGTTTCAAAGTTAATAATTGCTGTAGTAGACTTTGTATTTAATATATAGACTAAAACATACATTTATTTTTAGCTTTTCCTAAAGTTCTAAAAAAGCAATAAGGGAATTTTTAAAAACTGTACAAAAACAGAAAGAACTGAATTTTGCAACCAATTTCATGGGTTGCAAATGAATTACCAAAATGAGAGAGTAGAATCCAAAATTAACCTTGAAAAAAGCTAGCTTGCATTGTAAATGAACTCTACTCCCATATAAAATAGGCAGGTTGGTAAATTCCAGTACCTTGGGTGAATCTGATGAATAAAAGTTGACTTGTTCCACCAAGAAACTGGTGAAAAACGCAAAATACATACACACACAACACACACGTACTCATGCACACACATACCCCATAAGAAAATCTGGGAATTGACTTAGGGGCAATTATTTATTTAAGAACATCTATGAGAATTTGGTCAGGAAGGTGAGAGTTTGTGGTATTAGAACTAAGAAAGCTCTATCTTTCCTTGCTCCTGGTTCAGCAAGGATGACCCCACTCCATCTGACTGTTACCAGCAATACATGGATGCCTCTCCTAAACCCCAGTGGAGGATGATCCTCCCAGAAGAAGAATGTCAAAATTTCTTTCAGAGGTATTCAAGGATGATTCCTTTATTCACAGTTCTGAAATCCAGATATTGTGGTCTCTGCATCCCTATATCTTCCCCTTGATCCAGCTGGGGCATTAGAATAAGTCCCCAATTTTTGGTTAAAAAATATGCATATATGTGTATGTGTATATATACATATATGTATATATACATATATGTCCATTCATTACACTTCATGCTTCAAGGTACTTGAAGGCATATCTGAGTTCTGCAGCCTGGCTTTTCTTCTCACACCTGAGCTCTAAATGCCTCAGGTCTGTTCATTACTCGTTGATGGAATTTAAGTGGAATTTATACCTTTAGAACAGCCCTGTTGGAAAATTTTTGATGTATTTGACTACAGACGACTTCCAAAATCTTCAGAACATCATGCTTGAATATGGGACACACGGTGTATTACATTCTTAAAAATCTGAAAAGCAACACTTCCAAGATTCAAAATACTCATATCTCATCAAAAGAAACTTGCTCTTGTGCACTGCACAGCACAGTAACATTAGTGTGAATTCTGAAGACCTATTTAACCAAAACTATGTCAGTAAATTGGGAGACCAGCATAACAAAAGAGCACATGTTGGATGGAAGCTTTTCTGAGCAAGATGATGTTTTATCTTGAGTACTGGAAAGTCAATAGATAAGGCCTAAAACTGAAAAATTAAGTAATAACAATATAAGATTAAATTTCAAGAAGTGAAGGTAAATGGTAAAAATGCATTTTAAATTTTAGAAAGTAATAATCTATGGTATTTATGTTATCTAGAAAAAATAAAAGCGTCATTTTTCCATTTGCTTAATTTGCTTCACCACCAAATTTTTAATTTTCACTACCATACTTCAATGCAGCTTTTTTATGTTATCAACATTCTAAGACTGTGCTGATTAAATTGGTTTACCCTATTTCTTGTTCCTGCAATCTTGTATGCCAACTATACAATTTTCTCTCTAAAATTTCTGTCGATACTTAAAAATTTCCTTTACCTTATTTTAATAGTTTATTTTACCTTTCTCCTCAACTACACCCTTGTTCTTTGAATTTTATAGCTGTCTATTTCTTTTTTTAGGTTGAGCATATATTTACTACTGTCTTAAGATAAATTATATTGAGGTAAATATTGAGACACCAAACGTGTAACGTGCTTTTATTTTATTCTCTTATCTAATTGAGAGTCTGGTTTGTTTAAGATTCCAGATTAATAAAATTTTTCAATCCAAAATTTAAAGGTAAATATCACAATAGTTTCCAGATTTCTATAGCTTGTGGAACCATTTAAAATCGAGTCATTTAAAAATTCTGATTATTTTTGCATATTTCTTTTTATCAATAAATTTATTAATATATTTTTCTTCCTGGTTTTCTAAAAATCAATGATGTGTCATGATATGAAAATTTATTGAGCTTCATTTTGCAGATGTAAAAAACATGGAGATCTATTTGCCTTTTATTTTTTCTTTTACCCTTTTAAAACTATTTTATTAAACAAAAAAAGCACAAGAAAGAAAATAGCAAAATAATAAAAACCCATTGTCAAGTGAATTCAACTCCCTTTATAGTCCCTCCTTAAGCTGTAAAGTTTCAAAGGTTTATTTTAACTCAATCCTATCAGTTTGTGCACATTCTTTCTTTTCCTCTGTGCTCCAGATAAAAGTACAATCATCAATTTTTTTCCTTCGGCCTTATTTCACTAGCATTACCTAGACAAATTCCCTTCATGTCACTGATGTTCTTCACATTTTTATGGCTAAATAATGTTGCATTACACACAGACACACACACACACATACACATGAACACAACACATCATACTTATACATTTATTGAACAATGGACACTTAGGTTGATTCCTAATCTTGGCTATTGTAAATAGTGCTTCATTAAGCATAAGGAAACATAGCATTTTGAGTTAATGTTTTATATTCTTCAAATAGATACCTAAAAGTGGAATTGCTGAAATTGTAAAAAAAGCTCTGTTTTTAATTTTTTAAATAATTTCCATTTTGTTTTCCAATGTGGCCACACCAACCTACACTCCCACCAATAGTGTTTGAAGGTTGCTTTCTCTCTACACCCTCCCTATCACTTGTGGTTTCTTGTCTCATTAATATAGATCATTTTCACTGCTATGAAGAGGTGTCTCATTGTGGTTTTGATTTGTATTTCTCAATTAAGTGAGTAAAACATTTTTTAACGTACGTATTGGCTATAGGTACATCTCCTATAGAGGTATCTCTTCAGATCTTCTGCATATTTGTTTTGTTGAGTTGTATAGGTTATTTATATACATTGACTAGCAATCCCTTGTTAGACATATTTTCTGTCATTCAGTGGGATTTGTATGTTTGTGTGTGTGTAGTTGTTTTGATGATCATTTCCTTTTCTATACAATAACGTTTTACTTTGATATAACTTCATTTGTATAAAAAGTCCTTCCCATTAGTGGGACCTTGAGAAACAAATGCCCTTATATTACACGGTAACCTGGAAATTAATTCTACCAGCAACCGTGAGCCTAGAAAGGACCCTGAACCTAAAAAAGAGCCCAGCCCTACCCAAAACCTTGTTTTCAGTCACTTATTTAGAAGTTGGCATCGTCTTACAGCTTTTTTTTCTCCCACAGGAACTACTTAAAGATTTGGACAAGTAAAGAAAATTGCTCTTTAGCTGTAGACTTAGGCCTAGGGTAGTACTGTCAGTACATATTCCTGTAAAGACATTTTGCCCAGTTTCTTTACTAACAAAACAATAAAACAAACAAACAAACAAAAAACAGAAAAAAGCAAAAATAATAACATGAAAACCTAATATGCAGTAGTAGGAGAAAGAAATAGCACTATTATTCACAATTATTGGTGAAATAATTTTGCAGTTAAAGGCAGGGGACAGAAAAAATTCTCTACTATTGTGGAAGTAGTAGAATAAAGTGTGTTTTGTATGGAACTCTAAGTTAGGGCAGGGAAAAGATGACCACACTCTTGAACAAGGATTATGACGCCTAAAACCGAGACTCAGAGTTTCTCACCTCTTGCCGCGATCAGGTTAACACGAATAGAGTAACGAGAATATTACTCAGAGATTTGCAAGCTTCATTCTTTCTCAGAACTGCAGTGAGAGAAAGACTGAAATGTAGGTTTGCAAAGATGTTAAGGAGAGCTAAAAAAAAAAATCAGACAAATTTAAACCGATGACCCAATTTTTGGCATAGGTAGTTAAATCTGCTGTGCGTTGAGTTCAGTCATAATTTTAAAAGGTCTCACACTAATAAGATTCCCAAATAGATTGACCCCATACACTGAAGGAAGAATAGAAGGAAAGATGTGCCTATTAACAAAAATAAAATACATTAACTACAGTTTCTACAAAGTAATGTTTAATTTTCAACAAAAATTTGAAACATTTTAAAGGAAAGGAGAAACAAATTCCAAAAGTTAAAGCAACCAGCTAAAACAGATTCAAATAATGCACATAAGTTAGAGCTATGTTAGAGGGAATATAAAAAAGCTATAATTTATTAGAGAATCTAGCTGAAAAGTAAGCAAAAGTAAAATCAGATGAAAAATTTCAGCAGGGGTTAGTAAAACGTAAATCAAAGAGAATATATCATGCAAAATTTTAAATTTTTAAATGAATAAAAATAAAAAATAAAAAATAAATATTTGTGAAATATAGCTAAAGCAGTCCTTAGAGCAAATTATGCCATATTAACTGCTTATATGAATAACAAATTAAGACCTCAAATTAACAATCTATGTTCCTACTGCATTAAAACTAAAAAGATACAAATAAAGTTCAAAGCAAGTAGAAGAAAGAAAATAAAATAAAGACACTGGAAATTAATAAGAGCAATACAGAATAACTATCAATACAGTGAAAATGAAACCAAGACAAAATAAGACAAAATATGATATTTAAACATTATCTATAATTAGAGAACTTCTAGGCAGAATGCCATGACAAAAAGATATGACATGAATCACCATTACCAAGAAAATGAGTGGAGATATTGTTACAGAGACCACAGCCATGAAAAGAATGCTAACGAATGTTAAGGTATACTGTAAAATGCTAATTAAATGAGTTAAGAAGAAACAGATGACTTTGATTGTAATATATATGCATACATATGAAGAAAATAAAACTCCTAACAAAATATTCTTTAAAATCCCAGCCCCAGATTGGTTCACTGTTTAATTTGACGAAATAGTTAAGGAGAAAAATCCAATTCCACACAATCTCTCTCAGTATATTGAAGGAGAGAGAATATTTCCTAATTCATATCTTGGAACCCTGCACAACCCTGAATTCAAAGCCAAGAGCATTGTAAGCCATAATACTCATAAATATAGATGACCCCCCCAAAATATCAAATAGAATACACAGTATATAAAAAGGGTAATAAATCCTAATTAAGTAAACTTTATTGGAGATATTGAAGGCTTCTTGAGTATTAGTAAACCAAGTTGTGAGATTCACCAGGGTAACTGAATAGAGAAGAAAGAGTCATATCAAAAAATGTATGAAAAGCACTTAAAATATATTCTTCAGTAATGCCTACTAAAACTCTGTAAACCAAGAATAGAACATCATTTATCTGATAAAATGAACCTCAAAAATACTGTAACTAAAACTAACTTCATACTCTTGATGAAATAATGGTCTCTAATATTGGGAATACTCTTCAACTTCTCCACTCTGACAGCATAGCCTGTGTGGTAGACCTGAATTAAAAAATAATTATAAGACATACAGATTAGAAAGATGCTAATAAAAATGTTACAATTCTTAGATTTTACACCGGCCTATGTAAAAGTTAATGAAATATCTACACAACGTCTACTAGAACTAATAAACTTATCAAAGCTACAGGAAACATGGTCTTTAAAAAAAGAGAGAAATTGTTCTTCTAGAAACTTGGAATGAGCCATTTGAAGTTGAATTTTTTATATTATGATTAAAATAACCTCAGAAAGAAATAAATACTTTGGGTAATATCTATATTCTTAAAAATCAAACTGAAGGAAAACATTTTAAATAAAGAGATTCATATTAACTATATATTAAAAGGCCAAAATTTCTTAAATATCAATTGATATATTGATTCAATGCAACCTCAAGCAAAATCCCAGAGTACTTATTTGAATATATCAAAAGCTATTCTGATATCTATTATTAAAATATCAACTTAGCAAAGCAAGTTTTAAAAAGTGCAAAATTTGAATACATATGCTTTCAAAGTTATTTGTGTTCTATAGAAATCAAGACAATATAATAAGAATAGATTTGCAGATCAGTCAAAAAGAATGAAAAATGCAGAAAAATCATAGATATTGTTTTTATGATTATTTCCAATCACAATTTTATAATTATTTATATATAATTATATATATATACATGTATATGCTCAAAGATAGTTAAATGGACAATAAAATTGTTGCTTGATAATTAGATGGGTAGATGCAGAGAAAAATAAAATGTACCTCAACTTGTGCCTCACAGATATACAATTATTTTAATTGAGGCATATAGTCCTAAATTTAAAGAACAAAGGTATAAAACTTGCAGAGAAAACAGAGAACACCTCTGACTTTGGGTAATGGGCGAGATTTTAAAGTTGACCCCATGGGTACAAACTATGATTTAAAAATATACATTCTTCCTTTATCAATATTAAATATGTTTTTTTCTGCAGAGACAATTAAAATGATGACTAATAAGTCACAGACTTGAAAAATACATCTTCAAATCACATATTGATATGACTCATTCCTCAAATATATAAAAACCTGTCCAATATTAATAATAAAAAAAACGCTATTCAACGCTAAATAAATATTTCACCAGAGGTATATTAATAGCAAGGATTTATATTAAAAGATTGTCTACATCATTAAAACTTACAAAATTAAAATTAATATGAGATACCACTAGACAGCTATTAAAATGCTAAATTAAAAGAGGAAAAAAAATCTGCCAGCACCAAATGGTATCAGTGGGCATGCAGAGCAAATGGAACTTTAAATACATAGCTGATGGGGCATGAGAAGTATCTGGATAATTTTGTGAAGGTTTGTAAACATAAATGCATGTCAACATTTTTATAAAGGGAAAAAAGCTTTACTAATAACTGATACACGAAAGATTGGCAATTTGCAAATTTTAAGGTATCTTTAAAGCTAATGGTTGGAAAAAGCCAGACCACTCCTTCAGAATGACAGGATCTCCCCAGTCAAGGAGGTCAGAAAACTGTCTTCTGCTCAAAGGCAGGACATGTTTTCTAACATGTCTTATTCATTCACATTTGTCTACATATGAGGACGAAGTGACAAATAGTTACTTTTACTGTATCGGTAATCAAAATAAAGTTGAGATGATGAGAGTCAAATAAAATGATATCAATTTACGTGTTTTTCTTAACTCTATTGACCAAGACTTTCCACAGAAAAGCTGTATTATTGACAATAGAGTTCACAGAATCATCAAATATTATGTTGTTTTATCAGTCATCATAATGAAAAAGTAGCTGATAATTCAAGTAATATTTGATCTTCATGTATTATTTACAAGTATTCAGCTATTGTATTCATGAATTATGTTTCTAATGTCTGCTAATGGAACAAAATGAAAAAGAATAATTAAAGAACTTAGTGTTTACAAGTACATTTTAACTGACATCAAGTTAAGCATGAATATAAAAAGTTGTCATAATGACAAAATACCATTGTGAAGATCCACATCTTCCTTTTTCAAAATTTGGGCAAAACACAAGCTATCCCAACAAGTTCTAGACACTAATTTTTCTCATCAAGAAATTGCACATCCAACACTAAATACATTTGATAATTTGTTCTTAAGTTTGATCAGCTTTGTCATAAAACTGAGTATTTTTTACATATCATTTGAGACAATATACACATTTCTTTTAAATCCAACATCACAATCTACTTTCATCATTTTTTAAAGTTAGGCAGAAACTTGTTTTATTTTAATTTTGGTACCTAAACATTTGTTTCTAATACCAAAAGGTGAATGATTTTATATTATCTTTCCAAAATAAGCATATTTTTGACTTCTACATGAAAAATGTCATTTGATGTCATGCCCAGAACTTTCCAGAATCAGTTAGGAAGTGCAGGAAATATGACATAGTATGTGTCATTATAGTCAGGTTGAGCTTGGACAGATGAAACTGAAGTATTTATCTAAGACCCACATACTCCAGATCAACTGAGTTTAAGTCTTCATAACAATTAGACTATATGATGGCGATATACTGACATGAATGGTAGTTGAAATTTACACACAAAAGAGACAAGATATACAGAGAATTCAAGAAAACAGAGGTCAGAACCCATAATCTCAAGTATGAGTAAAACATAAAGACAATTGCAAAAGGTGATACTATCAAACACAAAAGGAATGCAACTTGAGTGTCTGACAGAAAAATTCTTATGTTAGATTTATTTTAAAGAGACGTGGAACTGTAACAATGTCATCACTTTTAATATGAGGCAATTTTCTTGGAATGGTTACCATTTCAGAATTATTGTTCTTAAACACTGGAAAGGTGATACTGCACGGCTCCACTTTCACTCAGGTTGCGGAAAACAGCAATAAAACTTTGCTGCCACCTAACAATGAGTAGCAGCCAAATAAACCATGAAATTGTAATGTTTCTTAGCCCATCAGAGAGCTAAAGTCTCAAAGCAATCAGGTGAACTAAATTCCAATATATGGCAAGCCTCTCAGAGGGCAGAGGGACATATAAATTGTTTTGACTTTGGGGGAGCAGGAGAGAAAGTAGTAACCACCATAATATCAGGCAAGAGAAAGTTCTTCAACTTTAACAAATATTTAAGGGCAAAGTGTGTGACAGTTTAGAGTGTGTGGGAATTCCAGACACCAAGAGCGGTGGTAACCACTTGCCAGTCCTTTTCTACAGCCACAGAGGTTGCTGATGAGCGAGCTTGAAGAACAGAGATCGTCTGCCCATTGCACACAATCAGATGGGGGCCAGTAAGTCCTGGGAAACAGAGCAAAAGTGTGCACATGTGAATCTTTCTCTTACATGAAACAAATGTCAACCATTGCTGGGAAGAGGCAAAACATGCTTCTACCTCATTGTCCGTAAGTAAACTGGAGAGAGGAGTAAACAACAGCACCTCTTCATCCTACTATTACAAAGTAGAATGTATCTACTTCTTGGGACAATCAAGGAAACCCACTCAGGATCACATCCTTCACTGGCACGAAAAAGAGTTTGTCTGGACACCAGATAAATGATGAGAAAACTCAGTTTGTTCAAGATCTCCTGCTAACACAGTGCACTTCTGTTAGCTTGCGGAGGAGGAGGCGGGATGGTGAGAATTCTCTGCTCCTAAAGCACAGATACACAAAGCATAGACCAGAGAATGCTTCCACAAGCAGACAAACAAACTAAACAGAAAGGGAAAACAAAACCCTTTCTTACCAGAAACCTTGAGTAATAAGCAAGAGCAGTCAACTGAGAAATATTCATGAACAGATGGAGATTTTCAGCATTGAGAGAAGCTATTAAAAATATTGAATGAATATGCTAGAAAAAATGCCAGCATTAAAGAATCCTTTGAAACATTTGTTCAAAAAACGAAGAAAGCAGGATGCACCCTGGTGGTCTAGCAGTCTAATATACCCAGCCATCTTGCATAAATCCCAAGGTCCCAGGTTCAAGACCCAGGGCAAGGGGGAACAGTCAATGTGAACAACTAAATAAAAATGAATAAAGTGCCTTTTTCTCTTCTCTCTTCCTGCCTGTCTCTGCTCATCTTCATTCTTACTTGCACCTTTCCTTTAAAAACAAAACAAAACCAACAAAAACTTAGCCAAACACAACAAAGATTGGTAAAGCTGGAGACAGTTCAAACAAAAATTTCCAATTAAAAAGCAGAAAGGAAAATCAAGAATAATAATCTAAGATTTCTGTCTAAATGTCTAATGTGCATTTAATTGGAATTTCAAAAGCAGGAGAGTAAATACTTGAAAATATAGAGTTTAAGTAATTTACAAAGTTAATGAAAGGAAATAAACTAGCAATGAAAAATCACAAAGATACCTAATAGGATTATGGAAAGAGAAATTTAAGCTATCAAAGAACTATAAATTAAAGATGAAATGTAAAATCTTACATCTAGACTAAAAAACGTGATACAGAAAAGCAGAGAATAAAAGCAGATTTGTCATCAGAAACTATACACATCAGAACATCATAGAGGCACACATTTAACATTCTGAATGAAAACTGACAATCTTTCACCACATCACATGAAAATATTTTTCAAAAATGAGCACAAAGACTTTTTCAGAAAATTAAAATTGAATGGCATTGCCAGCAAATCTAAACTACAAGAAAATGTTTATAAAGTTCTGCAAAAATAATTGCACCAGGTAAAAAATTGTGAAAAAAAAGAAAGAAAACCAGAAATAATAAATATTTGTTTCTTAAAATTTCTTTAAAAGAAAATTGAGCATCTTAAAATTAGCATCACCAAGACTTCGTAATGTTTTCAGTATGTAAAATTAAGGTATATGACAGAAATTAAACTAAAAAAATGGAAAGAAACATGATATATAGTTGGAAGCTTCCTAAAATTTATGTGATGTTATATTGTCATGTATATGTAGATTGTAGTAAGTAAAAAATGTATATTCCAAGAGCTACAGCCTAACAACTAAAAAATAATGCGGCATAATATATATAATGTCAATAAGTAAGATAAAAATGAGTCATGAAGGAGGTTCTGTTAATCAACAAAGCAGAAAAAGTGTGCAAAAGAACTAAATACAATAAAAGAGAAAGATGCTTGGTTTAAATACTTCACCTTTACCTCTACTACGCTGGGAAGCACATTGACTTGGAAAACCCAAGCAGTGCACTGCTGCAAATGGTAGGGTGAAGGATGGATTAAAACTCAAGGATGGAGGCAGGATTGTATTTGAACACATTTCGTAGTAATGAAGTGAGTATTTATTTGCTTAAAAAGTATATCAGATAGAATGTCAACACTCTCCAAGTTAAAAAAAAAAAAAAAACAGCTACAATATTGGAAAAGATAAACAATATCCAAGTGTAGTTTTCTATAAGAAAATCACTTTATATAAAAATATACACAAATTAAAAGTATGAAAGAGATTCATTATGTAAATCCTAAGCAAAATGAAGCTAGGAAGTCTTTATTGCAGCATTCAAAAAAGTAAATATTTATGCAAAAATTATTACTAGGGATTATAAGGGACAAAATCTCTTATGATGTAGAAGTCTATCCACCAAAGAGACATAATAATTCTAAATATGAACATAGAAAATGTTAAAAATTCAAAATACATAAAGCAAAAGCTGGTAGAACTAAAAGGAGGAAAATGACTCAATTATGTGGATGAATTAAATTATTTCTCAGCAAATGGAAGATAAATGAAGGTGTGTCATAATACATGTATTACAGAGCTTACATATATAGTAAGAGACATAACCAAATTTTGTCAATTAATTTGATGATTTTGATTAAATGGATGATTCCTTAAAAACACAAACCACTGACACATATTAAAGATTAAAAATAGTATAACTTTTTAAAAATTCATTTCTTAGTTAAAATATATTCCCACAAGGATCATGGCAATGATGACTTTGAATCTGTCCACGGAAGCTAATTAATCATGTGATTACTTCTACCAAATATTTAGGGTCTAAGACCAATCCTACATAAAAAAGTCTCCAAAAGAAAATATGACTAAGTAGTCTTTATGGTTTGTATGGGTTTTTTTTTGTTGTGATACAAGATGAAATAAAATGATTACAAAAAGAATAAGATTGACTATGATGCCTCATGAATAGTAAAAGGAAAACAAACATAATCCAGTATTTGGAAATGAAGGCAAACAACATAAAATTAGTAATATATTATGACCATGCTGGATCTATTCTAAGAATCAACAATGTATTTCAATATTCAAAATCAGTAAATGCAATACATTATAACAACAAATTAAATAAGAGTTTTTGAAAATATACTGCTCAATAGGAACAATAAAATCATTTTATAAATTTCAACATCCATGCATTATAAAAATTCAGCAAACATCTTTTCCTGATGAAATTCTATAAAACTAACAGAATAATTTTCACTTAAGATTGGGATCAAAGTAAGAATGACTATTTTTACTAATACTCAATAACAACCTATAGGATACAGTCAGCATAATAAGACAAGAAAAAAGTAATAAACAACTATTTGTAAAGGAAATCAATCAATTGTATTTATTTCTAGAAAACATAATTATGTAAATAGAAAACCTAAAGAAATACACCAAAATAGCTTGCTGTATGTCAAAGTGCCTTTAAAAAAGCTTGGAATACAAATACACAGAACATAGTTGTATTTCTATATATTAATAAAGAAAAATTAGAAATTAAGATATAAACAGCATTTATAATAGCATTAAAACCATGCAATACATAGGAATAAATTTAACAAATGTGTTTAAGATCTCTAAACCCTGCAAGAAATTGTGGGAGAAAATAAAAATCTAAATAAATTAAAAGATATATTGTTTTATAAGTCAGAAGTCTGCAAATTATTTATATATCAACTTGCCTAATTGATCAATAGATTTACTTTAAGCCAATCAAAAAATACAGCATACATTTTATATGGAAAATAAGGAGGATCATTTTAAAATGTAAATTAAAAGACAAAAACTAACACAGCTAATAAATTTTGAGAAAGAAGTATGACATTTATGAATTCACAGCAAATAATTTAAACACTTGCTAACACATAATATTCAAGAGCATATTAAATATAGATATATAGAACAGCAGAACATAATAGGTATATCAAAATAGACCCATTTATTTATGATCAATTGATTTATGAAAACATGGCAACTTAATTAAATGGGAAATAATAGCCCTTTAACAAATAATGCTGGAAAATGGTACATATACAAACTATACCCAAAAACCAAAACAAAAGCCTTAGATTTTTTTCATTAAACCATGTTAAAATTATCATAAAAGGGACTGTACATACAAAGGTATACTGTATGACTATGTAGTATCTGTAAGTAACCAAGGAAGAAATATTTGTAACAATATGGAAGGCAGATTTATTAGATAAGACATTAGTAAGTTAAGTGGCTTCAAAGTTAAAAAACACTGCTCATTTTAAAATGCAGCTAGAAAATGAAAAGGCAAGAAAATATTAAAGATTAAAACATTTACAAATGCATAAATAATGTAGAACTTTGAATCAATACATATGAAATTCTTAAAATCAGTAAAAGTCAATCTGATAAGGAAATGGGAAAATACCTGATTGAATACTTCACATACAGGAATGCAAAATAAGCTTATGAAGTATGGTTAAAATCTATAGTCATAATAGATACAATTGAAATAAAAATTAAATAGCACTATGAACACACTAAAAAAGCTAAAATTTAAAGTTTGACAGAATCAAGTTCTAGAAAGGATATGTAGCAACTATGAATGCAAAATAATACAGCTTTCTTATGGAAAATTTCTGTTAAAATCCCAAAGACATTCTTCACAGAAATAGAACAAAACAATGACATTTACTTGGAACTACAAGAGACCCAGGATACCAAAAATAATCTTGAGGAAAAAAGAACAAAAAATGGAGGTATCACACTCCCTGACTTTAAACTCTACAACAAACGATAATAATCAAGTCAGCTAGGTACTGGAATAAAAACAGACCTATGAATCAATTGAACTGAATTAAAAACATGGAAATAAATCCACGTATATATAGACAATTAATCTTTGACAAAGGACCCAAATGCCTACAACATGGTCAGAACAGTGTCTTCAATAAATGATGCTGGTAAAACTGGACAGCCACATGCAAAAGGTTAGAAGCAGATCACTACCTAACACCATACACAAAATCATATTCAAAGTAAATTAGAAACTGAGATGTAAGATGGGAAACCATAAAATACATAGACGAAAACATAGGCAAATATTATAGGGCATCGATCAAAGAGATGTTTTTGGGAACTCAATTCCAATCGTAAGATAAATTTTTAAAAATCAAAATAAACAAATGGAACTACATTAAATTAAAATCAAGAATAAGAGGAGAATAAAACCAAATAATCTGAAATAACTTTCAATAATGAGCCACTCATTATAAAATCACTTAGTTTGCTAGTATTTTTTTTTTCAACCAAGTGAAGTGTATCTACAAAACTCTGGTTGCATTTATTTATATTATGAGTAATGACAGTAATGACAGAAATATTGACTTATAAAGAGCAGGAACAAGACCAAGGTTCTTGCTATTACCTTTTAGTGGTAATAATATGTTGGAGATATTAGCAGTGGCAGGGAAACAAAAAAAGAGAGAGAAATGAAAATCACAGGACTTGGGCAAGAGGAAAGAATATCACTATGTAGAGGCAACATGATTGTGTTTTGCTCACATTAGCAAAAAACCTCAAGAATTTCTGAGCATGAATTTTTGTATCTCATAAGAAATGTAGCTATATCACTGAATATGAGACTGCTATTATAATGCAATTATATCAGAATGCTCAACATGTGTGTTAAAATGTAATTGCACTTTTCAAATGTTCTTTATAAATAACAAGAAAAAAATCACAGACCTAGAAAATGTTTTTAAAAGGCACGTATTTTCTCTAAAATAAAAATGGTATAAAACTTATTGATGGACAAAGAAGGAGCCATCAATAAATAGATACGATACGTATTTATCATAAAATGTCAATTTTTTACAAACTTTAATATAATTCCAGTGACAACCTCTACAAGGATTTCTGCTAAAACATGTTAAGTTCATACTAAAATGATAATTAAAAGGCAAAAATACCGTAAAACCTATAGTGGTCAATAAACTGACTTAAATGCCAACTGTATAAATTCAACAAAAACTATAGAACAATAGCTTATCAGCACTGGTATAACTAGACCACTGTAATGATATTATGAGGTCAGATTAAGACTAATTCATGAATCAAATTTATAGATGTAACCAAAGAATTGCAAAGTGGTGGGGGAAAGGATGGACAAATGGTATTGGAACAAATTGCTATTGTTATGAAGGTGATTGATATGTGTTATTAATATGCCAACTATACTTAAAATCAATTCTATGTAGATGCTCAGTATGAGTATAGAATAATGATTTTAAACACAATTATGGAATTATATCATTATGACATCCAAGTAGGGAATTTCTTCAACAAGATAAAAAAACAGAAAACATAACAGATCAGAGTGAGAACTTTTTCTACATTAAAATTAATATACACTAACCAGGAAATATTTCAGTAAAGCACAAAACTCAGACACAAAAAAGTAACGACACATAAAATAGAAATTGGTAACTATCTAAAATAGATGAAAAAAAATTTTTTAAATGACACAGAGGTATACCGACAACCAAATGAACATGCAGATGCATTATTTAATTAGTCATGGTAGCTTTGGCTTGAATGACAACTTACTGGAGTCTACACAAACATTGCTCAAGAAATGCATGTAAAACTGAAGATGGTTGCTTTCACAAATTAAAATACTATATTGCATTGAAAATTACAGAAACGATGCTATATTTTCATATAGATGAATTGTACTACTATAAATATCAAGATTCAAATGAATAAATATAATTTTCATAAAAATGATAGAAGCAATGCTATATATTTCTTATCTATATATAATAAGCATAGAAATAAATATGTGTAAAAGGTCTAAATTCAGGCTGCTGGTTTGTTCAGAACCGAGAGAGACTTAATTCTGGAAAAGCACAAAGGTGCCTTCAACTATATTTGTAATGTTTTATAATTTATATAGTTAATCTACCAATTTCATTTTGCTGTCTTCTATTCATTATCATATGCTTTAAATTATCTTACAATAACTTAATCAGAAATCCCAATTATTTAATCACCGCCCCTTCAAATTTAAGAGAAATTTTGTCAAAGGAAAGACTAACTGCTAATTTCCAGAAAGCCTGGCATTTCTAGTAGTAAGTAAACCTAAACTACCAAATTGTCAGAGAATGTACTTAGTCCATAAAAGATTTAAACATTCATATTTGTCCTTTTAATTATAAAATCACTATACAGAAATTGAATGAGTTGCATATTCATTATGCAAAAGTGGGTACATTAAAAAACACAGAACAAGTTCCATTTAAAATATTAGATATTACTTCTAAATAATTAATAACTTGGGTTCTTGAACATCTCAAAACCCTTTCATGTAGATTAAAGTTGATGCCTTAAATATGTTTTTAATATTTTGTGGAGCCAAAAAGATAATGTAAAATTATCAGCACTAAGATTGCATAAACTAATTAAAGTTTTGTTTCTCTTTGTTTTGTCTGTACTATATCAATTCAGTGAGAGTAGCTCATGATGTGCATGCTAATTAGAAACTTTAATTGGAAATCATAAATGTCTCTGACAATAAACAATTATTTCATAAACGTAGTCTATTTAGTAATCAGCATGTTTTATACCATAAGGTCCAGGAGAGAATATTAATTAAAAGTTTTCTTAGTAATATCAGTTTTGAGAATCATCAATCATCTGAACCATCAATCATCATATACAACTCTTTATTTAGTAGCTATCAAAAATTGTGAAAGTATTAGTAGTTTCCAACATGAACAACTTAGGAGAATTGATTTCAGAAATTTCTCACCTTTTCACAGGTGAGAGGTAAAGAAGGAGAAAGCCAGATAAGAGAAGGAGAAAAAGAAACAAGGGTAAATCAGAAAAGGCATATTCATCTAACTTAGGAAACACAGAAAACTAATGAAATATAGTGCTATCAACAGCAACAGGTACAATGAGAAATTTGTAATAAACTTTAACAAAAATCCAAGATTTTTGGGAGGAAGAGATGGGGATGGCAGTGTAAGCAAAGAAGTTTCTAGAAAATGTACATCTTCAAAATAAGAGAGCTCTGTCTTTATTTAGAACTGCTATGAGTCAGACTGAGATTACATAAAAGATACGTATTTGGAGAACACAAGAGCAGAGGTAATAACAGTGCTCAGAGCTCCCAGGAGACAAAAAGTGAAGACAAACACAACTTCTCAAGTGGCTGGATCACCTTGGAAGACCAGAACTACTCGACCTTGTATGAATGTCCACTTTTGAATATTATAGATCTTATAGGCTATTGAAGTCTGTCTAGGATGCAAAAGGATAGAAAGCATTATCCCCCGAGTATCAGAAAGAAAAATCTGTATAATCTAGATTATTATGCATTTTCTCACTATATAAGAAAGCTGTGGTCAAGGAGAAGTGAGTCGAGCACTTTCTTATGAAAGTAGTTAGAATACACAGCCTCTAATCAACAAGGTAAGAGAAATTCAGACATGTCTATCAAATTGCTTCCAAGGTAATAGGAGTAAAGGGAGAATCCAAAACACCACTGAACTATACATACAAGGAAAAATGACCACCACTTGTGTGTATTGAGAAAGACCGGCAACAGTGTGAAAGAGAAGATTGCAGTTCTGGAGGATGGTTGTTCTGGACTTAATATCTGTATCCCCAGAAATTTATATGCAGAAATCCTAAGCCCAAAATGCAATGGTATTAGGAAGTGGAACTTTTGGGAGACAATTAGTTTATGGAACCCATATCAATGAAACTGGTGTCCTTAAAAGAAAAGAAATAGAGCTTTCTTCCCTGAAATCTCCCTCTGCCATGTGAGGACATAATGAAAAGACAGCTCTCTGAAAACCAGGAAAAGAGCTCACACCAGATAATGGATGAGTCAGTGCCTTTATCTGGAACTTCTAGACTTAGGAACTGTGAGAAATAAATTGCTGTTGTTGAAGCTCCCAGTCTTCGGTAACTTGTTATGGCAGCTCGAATGACCAAAAAAAAAAAAAAAAATGTATATATACATATACATATATATGCATATATATGGTGCAGTCGACACTACAGGAAAGCTGTAATACAGCAGCCCACTTCTCCCCTGAGGAGCAAAATTTCTGCCTCTGAGAGACAAGCAGGAGGCATCATTAGTCACACAGTACACATGTGTGAAGTGCCCCTATGACAGGTGGAAGGGAAAGACTATGTCCTCTACTCCAGGTGAAATGCAAAAAAAATCACCATGGACCCATATATTCAGAGATTCTTACCAATGAATTTCTCACATTCCACAGTTCTGTTCTCTTCCTTCTCACATTTTATTTTTTTGGAGTCATGTTGCTTCTAAGTGGGTTACCTTATCATTTTATAGAAACCTCTCTGTATTTCTTGCAAGATTGTTTTAGTGGTGATGCATTTATTTAACATTTATTTGTCTGTAAATTTCTGCATCACATCTTCAATCCTAAGTGATAAAGTGATAGTGTAACAGATTCTTGCTTCCAAATCCTTTTCTTTCAGCATTTTGGATTTATCATCCCATTTCCTTCAGTCCTCCGTTTCTGCTGAGAAATTCGCAGGCTGTCTTTGGGGTTATCTTTAATGTGACTCCTTTTTTGTTGTAGTTGCTGCTGCTTTAAAGATTCTTTCTCCTGTCATGATAAGTATGTCATAATGTGTCTTGGTGTGTGTATATTTGGGTTCTTTTGTTTAGAACTCTGAGCTTACTGGTTCTGAATGTCTGTTTCCTTCTACACACTAGGGAAATTCTCAGCTACTATTTCTTCAAATATGATGTACACCCTTCTCTGTCTCTCTTCTTCTGGAACCACTATGATGCAAATAATTTTCTTCTTGGTATTATCTCAAAATCTCTTGTGCTCTTTGTTCCTTTTATATCTTCTTTCTTTGCTAGTCTGCTTGGGTTGAGTTCACTGCTTAAAACCTTTATTGCTGCTTTTTGTAGCTATTGCTGTCCATCTACTATGTTTTTAGCTCTATGATTTAGGTTTTGAATAGTCTCATTGTCTCTCTGTCCTTATTGTAGCTCTTGTCTTTTTTAATCCATTTTTCTCCTTTCATGGAGCATCATTAACACTGTTGCTTTGAAATCTTCAGGTAGGTCACTTAATTCTGTTTGATTAGGATTTCCCCATAGGGTTTTGCTTTGGCTCATTATTTAGGATAAATTTAATTTTTTAATTGGTGTTCTGTGTTTATTTCTATGTGTTTAGAGTAAATATCTTTCTTTCCCTGTCTTAATGTAATGACCTTGGGGTAGAGTATCTGATTGCAAAATAAAGACCTAGAATGATGGTCTGGGGTGCTGGGCTTTCCATTACTGTGCAGGCCTTTACATCAGTGAGAATGATGGAGCTCTAAAACCAACACTGAATGAGGGCCCAAAAGCTCAGGATTCAGGGTGAGGGTCTAGGCAGGGGATGCAAAGGATTGTGTAAAATTTTTTCCAATAGACTTGATCTGTAATTTTCCCTTGGTTGCAACATGTGATCTCAGTGGGTTTCTCAAGCAAAAATTTTCCATAGAGGCATAAGCAGAAATATAGTGGCATGAAGTGAGAGGGTACAGTTGTGCAGGCCACAATTTAAACAGAAATAACAGGCGGAAAAAGGACTGGTGCTTTCTTAGGACTTGAGTACCTCTAGGCAAAGCACACACTGCACCCTCCACATTCTGCATGAGATAATTTCTGTCCTCTAGGAGGGCTAGAGCACAGAGAATGGGAGCACTAACCTGGAGGCTTTGGGCTGCAGGAAGCAGGGGGTATGCAAAAACAGTGGCCCCAGGCAAGAGAAGGACAGCTGTTTCTTACAGAAAGTGCTTAGTTACCTAGTTCAAAGGATGCAGGTCAGACTGCTACCCTGGTTGATTGTTGCTTTTTGAAAATTGCAGCTGTGAGAATGAACTATCTAATGCCAGGAGTACCGATGGCAGGAGACGGCAAGGGTTCTGCCCTTCTGTTTTGCTTTACATGATGTCAGCCCCTGCCAGAGCTACTCAGAAAAAGAGAGCCAAGACAGGATGCTCCGCAGGGTCTTTTGCCTCTTGCTGAAGTTGTTGGTTCAACAAATGAGAATCCTTCTTTGCACACTCCACCTATTAGCTCCTCTTACCTTCTGTCTTGGGATTTCTGCTTCCCAGAATTCTACTGTTCTCTGAGGAAAAAGCCATCTTTTTTTTCCACACCAGCAGGTACATACTCCCCTTGGGTGCAGTTTTCAGGTGCTGAGTTCTCAATATGGAGTAAAATCTCAGTCTCTGGGAAGAGTGTCTATATCACACTGGTGTTCCTCCTGACCCAGGGGTTACAGTGCTTGAGAAGCAGTCAAGTTGAGATGACACCTTGGCTTTTCCTATCATTTCTGTTGCCTTCTATTTCTTTTCTTTGTGAAGATCCTGGTCCCCCAATTCCCTGTTCTGTTTCAAAGACCGTAGTTCTTAAATGGATGTAGTTTTTATGTGTCTGTGGGGAGGGGTGAGTTGGAGATCTTATCAGTCTGCCAACACCTTGGAACCTCCCCTCCAATTTAATCTTTTTGGAAGGAATTTTGTCAAATTGCCTAACCTCTACCCCTCAGGTTCCTTATATGTAAAATACATCCTGTAATTCTGTACCCATCTACTTACATTTCACAAATAAAGGATAAGTAAAGACTTCCTCAGACCAGCAAAAGAAGAGATGACTCAAAAATTAAACTTTCCTTACAAGCATTGTTACATAAATTTATTTAGGTAGAAAGAGTATAAAAACAATATAAACATGATATACAAAAAAGAAGAGATGATTCCCTGAAATTTTAAAGGATCTCATACAGTTTTTTCTTACCTTAAATGCTATGAAAATAATTGAGTATCTAAAGCAAAATTGTCAGTAGAGAATTGTTCAAGAGCGTGAATAATAGTAAAATGCATGGCAGCAAAGATAAAAAAAGAAGTGAAAGGGAGAAATAGTAACTCTACCATTGCCAATTGCTTACAAATCATGTGTAGCTGTGTCTAACTATTTGAACATAGAAGATGGTTAGTCAAAATTATTAGTCAAATTATTTAAAAATGACTTTTTAAAAACAGCTATAAAAGTATGCCAATAGTAGAAATAAAAGGCATTGCTAAAAATATGGCCTAATTATTTATCATAGCACATCATACTTGATAAACTATTGACAAAGAGGGGGACATGAATGTGGAAAGAAGTGAAAGAATAGAGTTTATCTTTCCAGCATAGCCACAGAAGCACGAAATAGAAATCCTCTGGAGTTTACAGAAAATCTCACACTCCAGAGCTGAGCCTTCTCACATTGACTGTTGACTGTGAGCTTTTGCTCCATTAATATTTGTATTCCCAGCACCTAACACTGTTTCTGGCTCATAGAACATACCTGATAAATTAAGGAGCTGCTACACTCCAAAATGTAACATCTTCAGACTTTTCTCCTCATTCTAACACATGGCACATTCCTTCCAGAGCTCCTCACATTTTATTACATGCTTGCATGTTTTCTATAGTTTGAAGAGTCATCAGTTATAGCTTGGTTCGTTGAGTCACACTGTATCATTACTCATTATTAAATATTTCTAAGAGAGAGGGTTACTTAATGCAGATAAAAATTGATTTATTTGTCCAGGAATAAAGGAGGATAAGATGTAGTGGAACTGCCAAAAAAATATCCTCTTAGAAGATTCATAACACTAAAAACAACAAAAAAGTAAAGTGTTTAAATTTTGCATTGGAAAATATGAACATTGAAAATATCCATCACCGAAGTGATTTATTGAATAAAGTTTTACATGCAAATTCTATATCATTATTTATTCTATAGAAGTACCTAGATTTATGTAAAAATCATTTTAGGAATCTTATTATAGAAACAAATATACTGGCAGTATTTCCTCTTAGAAACATAACTCTTGCCGGGAATGTACATTAATCAAAATTCCCATAAGTTTTAAAGCATTAGAAATATATTTCAGACTTAGCTTGGCTGCATCAAAAATTCTTGAGAAGAATATTGAATTTGTGAAAGAATCCTTGAAGAGAATGGACAAGAAATTTGACCATGAGCAAAAATATAGATCGTGGGTCAATGTTAGAGGTTAGAGAACACTGCATGATTTTATTAGCTGAACATTTTGTAAATTGATGAGAATATTTGTTAGAAATATTTATTGAAACAATAGAAACCAATTAAAGTAGTCTAAGGCCACATGGGGATGTTATTGCAACAGAAACCAGGTCAAGAATGCAATGAGATTGCAGAAAACCTGGAGAAAGGAGAGCTACTGAGGATTCAGTCTTCTTTCCCTGTTTCTCAATTCTGTTTCTTTGCACCTGTTCCTTTCTCTTTAGCTGTTCCTCAATCTGCATGGCCATTCATAGCCCTGAAGTATACTGTTGTAATTTTAATCACTTGAAGAAAAAAAAAAAACAACTCTCTTCTTCAGGTGCAATTACAGATTGCCAAATGTAGAGAATAGTTTACTTTAGCCTTTATTTGTGCCCTTTCTTTGAAGAAGGCCTGCCATGAGGAAGGAGAGAGAATTAATCTCATTTGATTTCTTCACACCTTCTCTCTGTCTCTCTGTCTCTGTCGCTGTCTCTGTCTCTGTCTGTCTCTATCTCTCTCTCTGTGTCTCTCTTCTTAATATGCATCATGTCATTATCTTACTCTCACATGCAATTTGCTTGCTACTCAGTATGATAAAGATGGGATAAAACGGTTTATTTTTAGGAACCATTTTACAAGTAGATGTGTTTACAACAAAGAAGCACATATGCAGAGCATCCAGATTGCCAGTAAGATGGACCACAGTCCTTCTTTTATGTCATGAGAAAGTAGAACAGAACAGGGAAAAAATGATTCTGTTTTGTTTGTAACTGTGTCTACTTATGTAGTCATTACTTTTTCAAGCAATGTTTCTATTCCTTTGCTAGTGTTTTTGATATTGTTTCCAAAGTAGGCATCAGGTTTTTCAGCCAACTTTGACTTTGAAACTTCTTGATCAGATCTCTGGAGAAGTCTGATGGATGAAAAGTTTGTTTCTCAAGAAAGCTGCTTGATAGCTGAAATTCTGGGCTAGAGCAAATAGAGCTACCATTATTCTTTCTAGGAGAGTCTCTCTCAAATAACCTCTCAACACACTGGCATTACTCACTAGTAACTGATGTAACACGTATTGGTCAGAGCAATGAATCAGATTAACCAGGACTTGTGAAAGAAATGAATGAAAAGAATCATGATTTTAGATAGAGAGAAGGTTGAAGATCACTCTCAAGAACACAATGCCTTTTTCCTCACACTCACCTTCTTTTCATTTTCCTCCAAAAAGAATATCCCTAAATAAATCTTCCCAGAAAAGACACTCATAAAACTCTCAACTGTATTCATTTTCATAACTTAAATCTAGTTGTTAGTAACATGGTACAAAGAGCAGAATCTGACAGAACCATGTACACATCCTGAATTTATCACTAACTGGTATCAGAACAAGCATAGGGTTCAACCTCTCTCCCTGTCAATGAAACCTCAGAGACTAAATGATACCTGTTTAATGTCCTTCCTTTCATGCCTCACAGGTGATGCTTCCATATTGAAATGAGCACTAGTCTCCCAACTTAGGGAAATGCTGTGCCCTCTTAATTGTGGCTTAGAAAATTATTCAGATTTACATTACTCCTAATTATTTTAACAACCAAACCTGAATAATTAGACCAATAACTAAATGGCCCATTTTGGAGGACCAGCTGCATGCATTAGTACATTGTGCAAACAAGCATAAAGGAATCAAGGCATCTAGAGTTGCTTTACTCATCTATGCTAACAAATGGGTGTTTAAACAGCTAGTAAGACCTCTTCTGTCCTCAGAACTCACGCTCTACTCTTGTAGGCATGTTTTATTGGCAGTTTTATGATCTTTGTTGCTTTTGTTTCAGGGGATCGTAGCTTTAGGATATAGTCTCTGCAGTTTTAATGGCTTGTAAGATGAGGGTAGAGTTTCTTTCAGAGCACAGTATTGTGCTCCTAGGATCAAAAAAGCATAGGGAGACACCTGAGATTGCTTTACATTTTACTTTATTTGTGTTGAAATCATTATTTTAAGAGATTTAATTAAAATAAGGGTCTTCTCCCCAAACCAGAAAAATTTTGGTGTGACTCTTAGCATGCGAAGCAAAATTTGTAAAGGAGAAATCCATTTAAAAGTTTCCGTATTCATAGCAATGTTCCTGCTCTTCAAGTGGAAAAAGTTCATGGTTTCAGAAATTGAATTTCATAGACAGGAAGAAGGTTTGGAAGGCTGGCGTCTAAGGTTTGATGCTGAAAGTGCAAGAACTGCTTGTAGTAGCCCAAGGCTTGGAGGGCCCCTGTGTGGAGTCATTATCATATCAGTGACCTGCAATCGAGGTTCTCAGGAGGAAAGCCAGGGTCTTAGAATCTAAATTAGGACAGCTCTTTTTCTTTAGTTTGGAAGCTGGAAGGTTATTGGAGATGGCAGTTCTGCTTGGACAACTTTCTCCCAGATTTCAAAACAGATCTGAAAGGAGTTTAAATTATGATTGTTACATGTGTTTGTCCCAAAGGTGGTGTAGCTTTTCATTTGACATGCCAGTAGCTTCTCACATCAGTCCCTTAAAATAAAGATCAGATAAACATTTAATCTGTGTGTCTTTTACTAGTTATTTAGAAAATGTTTCTAATGAGTAGTCATTATCGACACTTGCTTATATTTATTGAGAAAATGTGGACAAAATATACACCTTGTTTCTTTCAAATTTTGAATGAATCTATTTAGTAGAGGCATGTTGCAAGATGAACCCAACCATACCAGTATGATTTAGGTTATTAAAGTTCCCTAATAAATCTAATTTTTGTTTGCTCGCTGTGCTGTGTGGTACTTCAAGGACTATCAGCAATGCTTCCAAACAACTGCCAATAAGAATAAGTCTGCCTTTTGCTTTTGACATGTTTCCTTAGAAGAATGCAGTTGATAAGAGTCACAATTCCAGAGTTCACAATCTGAGGGCAAATGTGGCCATGGACTGCCTGTTTTTATAAAGGAAGCTTTATGGAAACTCTGCCATTGCTGTATCAGCTCTGTTTTCACAAACATGGCAAAGTGGAATCATTGCCACTGAGACTCTAGACCCTTTGAAGAAAAGTTTGTCCACACACACATAGCAGAGCTGGGTTTTTAAAAATTCTCCTGCGTTTGTAGTATTACTAAAACCTTCAATTAATACTTGAATACTCGTTATGTCCAAAGATTTGTCCTTGGAACCCAAAGTCAGATGAGTATCTGTTGCAATAATTGACATAAAAATATCCTGTTAATTGCCTTTCTGTCAACAGTGCTTCAGCACTTTCTAGTGTACTATTCGGCGAGTGACCTCAGTAATGATATCTCTTTACTTTTTAATTACACTCGATTAATTGCAATGAAGTCCAATCTTGTCCTAAAAAAGCCCAAGATGCTATCCAGTGAGTGAAAACTATAGTTTTCCTTCATTCTTTCTTCTTGCCACCTTCTGTGAATAAGTGTGTCCTAAGTTTAATTGGTTTAATTATACTGAACAAAATCTATAAAGAATATGATAAATGTAATTAAAATTTAATCAGTTTATGTAAAACAGATAGAATCCAGTTTTCTTCAAACCAAATAAGATACACATGACACTGCTACCCACTCAGGACGTGGAAACATATAATATTCTCCATATAATATGGGAGAAAACAGGAAATGGTGGAATGGTTAAATCATCTGGTTCGCCTGGTCTGTGTAGTCAAGGAATTCATTAAAAACAGAACATTCTGCTGAATAACAACATATATCTGGCGCTGTTACGTGACTTAAACTTCTCACCTTATTGCTTGCTTTTGTGAAAGTCATTTACTTACCTATGTCACTGTCTAAAGGATTAAATAACTTTCCAAATATGTAACTTTCTAACAAATTTCACAGATCTACATATTTCACTTGTATATTTGCTTATATATTGATGATCATATTCAAATACCATTTTCAATTTTCCAACAAGTTAAACTGGTCATTTCTTTAATCTAATACTAGATGCAGTCATGAAAAAATATCCGAAGTACAAAATACATATTTTTTAAACATGATCATAAGTTCTTTGCCCTTTTTCAAGCAAAAATTAGCTGTGAATTATTTTTAAAATAGAGGTCACATGAAGGCTGGCTTCAGAATAGCTGGGATGTAATCATATTTTGACCAGTGTCAAATTGCTGTTAATGATTATGATGTTAGTAATTCCTCTTAGCCTTTCTCCTTATTGAGATTTTTAAAAATAATTTGCAAAGGCAATCTATGAGTTGCAATAATTAAAAACAGGAAGAGATCAACAGGCTGATTTCTGTAAACTATGAATGCCAAAGCCATTAGGTAAATATTAATGGCAGTTTGATTGATTTCTTCCACAGCTTTGTCTGAGACAATTCTCAAAGAGGCTCACCAAGTCCTGGGGTTCCCTGAGACCTACCAAAGCTACACAAGGTCAAGACTGTTTTTAAAATAAAATTGATATGTTCTGTGCAGCGTTGACATTTACAATAGTAAGCAAAACTGCTCTGAGTTACCACGAGTCAGGCAGTGGCACCAAACTGAGCTCACCGTTGTATTTTTCATAGCATAGCATAGCAATGGCAGTGGTAAGTCAGTTTCACTGCAGATTATCCTCGTTGGAGCAGTAATTACTCACTTCATTAAATGTCAACTCGCAAAATACATGTCCTTAAAATATTATTTTTCCTGAGGTGGGAAGAGGATACAAAGACATCTGGAAGGGATGGTTAGAAAATCCTGTGTATCACTGTCTCACTTAAAAACTGAAATACTTGTTTTCTTTTATCATCATTTATATGCGAAAGATTGACAAACTATATTATTCAGACACAAGTGTTTGGCAAACATTTTGACAAAAACTGAGAAAAGTGAGACTCTTATATACAAGAAAATAACCGTTAGCATGCAATAAAATTATATTAATCAAATTCAAGATTTGGAGTGATTTTTCCAAGTTTTCCAAGTTTTGGAAAAATCATATCCGCCAGTGTGAATTTATTAGCAACCCAATACAGAATGACATTCATGATGAGATTGATAGTGATGGCAATGCTTTCAAGCTCTTTAATACTGGGTCCTAAAAATTGGCAACTTTTCCAAATTTTATATCATGTAGCAAACCAATAACTTCCTTAGTGTCATTACATGATATTGTAAAATTTCACGTGTTAAAGCATCCTGTACATGTAAGAACAAGGGATGCTAATGTAACAGGGTATGAAACAATTGTTGATGTACCATGATTTTACGGTCATCTAAATAACGGTCATCTAAAAAACAGAATTAAGCAAATGGGTCCTTTCAATATGAAGTACATTTTTTTAAAAACACACAGAATGCATGTTCTTCTTATTATAAGACCTGGAGAGCATAAGACATGCTATGGGAATAAAGAGTAAGCCAGCAAAAATGAGGAAATAATGGACGAGATACATATGAAATCATTGTGGAAGCAAAAACCAGTGTAGAAGTAAGACCTGAAATCACAAAATAGATAAAGGAAAACAGGCCATCATGCTCTTTGTCATCAACCTCATAAATGTCCTTTGGTTAGTCAGCAGTAACAGCAAGGATTTTATAATGGTGTATTTCATTCCCCCTTTACCTGCTTTCAGATGCTTTCAATTTTCTCATATGCTTTGCTTATTTGTACGCTGACAACTCGATACGCCTTCTTATTATCTTTATTTAACCTGTCAATTGTGTTTTTAAATGATATCAATAGTAAAAAGAAATGAATCAAATTTCCATGTATTGCTATTCTTGATTCTGCTGGTAACTTTGTGTCATCTGTATTTTTGTCTGGAATCAGTTTAGTTCCTCTCCGGCTCTCCGGGGAACTGAATGTAACATGTGTGCAGTGTGTTCTGATGGTAATTAAGTATTTCACCTTTTGGATGTATAAAAATTCACTTTGTTTTTGAAAGGTAATTTTGTGAACTATGGAATTCTAGGTTGACAAAATTTTTCTTTCAGTTCTTTACAGATGCTGCTCCACTGACTTCTCATATGCCTGTTTTGGGTAATAAATCTCCTGTTGTCTTTATCTCTGTACCTCTATGATGTGTTCCTTTTCTTTGGCTGCTTTTATAATGATTATTTTACCAATGTACATGAGCATTTTTATAATGTGCCTTAGTTTAATGTTCATATTTTTGGTGCTTGGATTTTGTTTTGTTTCCTGGATCTGTGGCCTTTCACTTCCATTGAGTTTAGAAAATGTTCTACTTTTAATTCTTCAATTAATTTTCTCTTATTAGACCTACATATTCTATTCAAATTTGCTCCACTGTCCATTGATTCTCTATAAATTATTTTCCCTCTGTAGTTTATTTTGGAAGTTTTCTATTCTATGTCTTAAGTGCACTATCCTTTCTTCCCCAATGAATAATCTGATAAATCCAGTCATTTTATTTTTTAAGCTCTCTCATCCTAATTTTTATTTTAGAAGATTAATTTGATAATTTTTACTATCTACAAGATCTAAAATTTTGAAATGTAGTTGCAAGAAGTGCTTGTTTCTGTTGGATCTTACTTTTAATGAAGATACGTTTGTTGGAATCAAAGTGAAATTTAGTTTAGGACAAGTTATCCCCCCATTTTAATGTAAGAACTTAGTTTCATATTCAAGTTCTATAAATATTAACTTCCATGGCTAGTGGGGCACACCTTTTCCTAGTTTCAGGTCTTCAACACTTTCCTCACACACATATATTTGCTAGTATTTTCCTGAATATTCAAGAGGGACTTCTAAAGGTCTTTGAATTTATCTCTCTGTGCATCACTTTTTTTCTCTATTCTCCTGTTCTAAAAACTCTTCCTACTCAATTTCCCACAATTTTCATCTTCATCTCTCCCGTGTAAGGAGTCTGCTGGGTTCTGTTTGAGTTCTCCCTCCCCCATGTGACCTGGAAACTTTTTCAAGGTAGTAATTTGAGGTAATTATAGAACATTTTCTAATAAAACTTTTAAATAGATTTGTTGACTACAGAATATTTCTGTTCCCAGTGCTTAGCAGATTGGACTTGAACAATTTCAAGTCAATTTCCTTCACCATCTTCACATTAATTTCATTTCATATGCATAATGAATGAATCTGAAGAGAGAACATTGAACATAGAGAAGTAGATTTCAATGAAGTACTTTTATTCAGAGAGAGATGAACACTTGCCTCTTGCCCAGGCTCCTTAAAATATCTTTTTAATTCTAGGTAGTCCCAAATTTGGTATTCTCCACAACAAATCTTCAAAATCCTAAATTTATACAGTAGCTGTAAAAGCTGTTTTCTTCATCAATTCCCTTTGTACTTAGCTAACAGAGCAGCCCTATCTATCACCAAGGAAGTATTTCTTAGGGATTAGATAAAAATTCCCAGGAAATGAAAGATGAGACATGAAGAAGTCAACCTCGGGCCAAAGTCATCTTGCCTTAATTGTTACCAGAGAGAGAAAGGATTCTCCCTTTTTTTCATTTCCTTTAAATAGCTAGCAAGCATAACCATTAAACAATGCCAAAAAGAAAAGCATAGAAACAATCACCATTTATCCCACATTTGATAACTTACCTGAGTAATGTATTTCTAGTTGAAACAATTCATATTTTATTATAAAAACCATGATGTTACCTAGATTTCTGGATGCAATTCAGATGGAGTAAGTAAAGAAAAAATGTTGTCTTTTACAAAATAGACTGAAAAAGCTAAACTTGCCCTGGTTGGATGGATTGTAAAATCATGGGAGATATTATCCAGGCTGGTGGTGCAATTGCTTTTCCTAGAGAGGACTTTCAGAACCGCCTAGTCACTCAAGTATTCATAACAATTAAGGTACAGGTGTAGCTACACCTGCAGGAAGGGGTAAATAGAAAACCTAAAGAGAGAATCCCTAGGAGGGCAGCAGTCTGTCTTTGATGCTGGATTGAACTCTTTCCTACCACTGGTGAGTTTCATAACAAAAAAAAGGAAAGAAAACCCATTTAAATAAGTCAAGGCAAGCCTGCAAGTTTACAGCTAATCAACAAAGGAGAAATTGAATGACTAAGGCCTTATTTTGATTGCAAACAAGAGAAAAAAACAGTGCACAGCCAGTCTTCAAGAAAGTGTAATTTACAATAGAGAGACCACTTGCTGAATCAAAAAACATGTAGCTGTTCAAGCAGGTATATTTTCAATAGGGCCCCTTAAACAAAGCAAAATAGCTACTTACAGATGACAGTCTATGAAAGGGAGACAGCACTGTCTTTTCAAGTAGAGGAGTTGTTTACCACATTTTAAAACTCCACATGTTGCCTGGAATAGGGTCAACTTGAATGTCTCAGTGAAGCAGCACGCACTTGCTTAGGTGATAAAGCATTTGAAAATGCCTAGGCTGGTCTGGTGACTACGGGAGGCTCTGGTGCTCTCTAGATGGGGGCAGTTCACAGAAAAGAAATTCTAGTTTTGCTGATTAAGTCTTAATTTAGAAAGTAGAATCCAATCTTTGGCTTAATAGAATTAGGGAACAGATTGTTTATGGGAACAAGTTCAAGGCATCGTTTAGTGTCTACAGTAGGAATCATTGAAAGAGAAAATGCCTGAAGAGAAGTGTTGAGAAGAACTGATCTGAATCGCTATGCTGGGTTCACGGTGATGAGTTCTTCCAGAGACCAGTGTTTCAGTGTGAAGTACAGAGATATTTTGAGATGGAAGAGATATTTTAGAAATAAAACACAGTCCTCACAGTATGAGATGCTTAAGTGATACAAACTGCTTTTTCAAATGTTTGCAATGTGAATTCAACAACTAACTTAAAACTTTAAACATTTAGGTTGGTACTCATGTGAGTACAATCATGAAATTGGAATTTTGGAACAAGAGAAAAAAGGCATTATTGTTTCAGATTTCATTCTGTGGCTGGAGAAACCAAAACACTGAAAGCTGAATAGCCTATCACAGTAAGACACATAGGATAAGTGGTGTTTGGTGAAACACAGCAACCAACATGATGTGGTTCAGGAAGGAGAGGTGGGTGTGAACAAATTCATTAAAGTTGAGGTATTTCTATTAGAAGAATTTGGAGCCCTAGTTTTTTTGTGCTGGGTCATTATTTCATCCATTTTAATCCCAGCTGGCCCATGGCTAATCATACCAAGCCTCAAATGTCATAGCAATGTTCTAGTAATATGCTAGGACAGAATTTGGCAAATTTTCTGGAAAGAATAATTTTAGGCATGAGCCATAAAATCTATATCATGACCACTCAATTCTACCATTACAATAGGAAAGAGATGCAAACAATACATAAACAAATGTGCATAGTTGTGTTCTAATAACTGAAATTTGAATTTTATATCATTTTTGTATATAGTTATTCTCCTTTTGATATTTTCTTCAACTATTTGAAAGTGTAAAATATTCTTAGCTCTGGGACTATATAAACACAGATAGTGTCAGGATTTGGGCCATGGCTGCAGTTTGTTGACTCCTGTTTGAGAGGATTTCAGTGAATTTCATGCTGCTAAAAAGCAAGCAAACAAGATTGATTGTGATTCAGAAGCAGGATGAAATGGCTCTGTGAACAACATTTGAAGACACTTGGTTGGATGTGAATGACAGGTAGGGTGCCAGGCCTTAAGGAGAGGTAGTCTGAAGTAAAAGTAGCTCCAGATTCTTTGGTATACTCTAGAAATGGCGGGCAACACCGCCCAGAACCACTTCCATTGCTTTTTTCCTACAGGAGAGCAAGGATCAAATAAAAGATCTAGTTGAACAGATCTTCTAATTCATGGTGAGCAGGACCATGTTGTGCAACAGAAAAAAGTGAGTGTGGAGGCAGACATTTCAAGTTGCAGAAGGTCAGCTTTGAGAAACAGAGATGTCCACATTTACTCTCAGGCTAGGAGTGTGGTACCAGGACAGGGGATGATTCACAGTGGAATTGAGACGAACTGTAGCTGTGCCTCATGAGATAAAATAATTTACATACAAGTAAATGGAATACAACTATTAGTGCAATTCCTTAATATTTGCAACTTCCAACTGTGCTCTAGTTAGAGATGTTATGATTCACTCTTTTAGGATGGGGGAGGGGTCGATGATCCAAGTGCTGAATTCAATTTCTTTAATCCAACTTCCTTCCTAACCCCAGCCTTTCTCAAGGGCTGCACAATCTAATGGGAATTTCAGCCACCTTTGGTTTTGTCAGAAAATGCTCTTCTTTTCTCCTTTTTAACTAGGTGACAGGGACCAATTAAATTAATGAACTTCACAAAAATACTTCCCTTGACAAAAGACAGACTGTTTTCATGTTTACCCAGACCATTTTTTGAACTATAAGCCTCTGTATTAAATGCCTCTGTTGCAGAAGATACCTCCATGGGCTGTTGACTTCCACCAAATTATATGAATATATGCATGCATCTGTGCATGAGTGTATATATTTTTTCAGAATTAACTTGAGTGTTTTGTTTCAGCATATCATTTGTATAGAGAGGAAATATGAAATATGAAACAGAATCATGAACAATATCGTGTGAGTCATATCATTTAGTCAAATCTCTCTTTTTTAATAGTTCTAAACGTGCATTTTCTTGACAATTAGTTATCTAACATGACAAACAAAATTTCCCACATTGATGAAAATCTAAATGATGCTAAAAACAAGTCTGCTCACATTGCCTGAATATTTCAATACTTTATAGTGATCTAATTAAATGCTTATTGTAATATCTCTAATATTGCGCTTAGACATACTGTCAAATGGAGAATAAAATCAGTAAAATAACAAAGGTTCAAATATCTGGAAGAATCCTTTTTTTCTTCTTCTAGATTAAAAAGTAAAATGAATATATGTTCCATTCTGCAGTGTTTAAAATACCGTAATTTCTTGCTGCATAGAAACACAATATATGCACAGCATAGATATTAAGGGGACTAGGTGAAGAACTGTAATTCTCTAAGTTCTTTAGCAATATGATTCAAAAATAGATTTTTCTTAAACCAGGTAACAATGTAGTTAAATGTTCACATTGCTTGGAAGAAAATATTAACATATAGTTTCCTTGGTTTGTTTCAACATATGCAGTGCTTATCACATGCCTGTTTCTTAAAATAATGAAATACTTTTTACACCAATAAGTATTCAATGGGAAATTAACTAGAACTTATAAAACTAAAGAGATCTTTCTCATAAGAATAATCTGTTATAGTTATAATGTATTCAAAATTACGAACTTCTATAAAATTATTATGTTCACTGACAAAAAAGTAGGAGCAATTAGGTAAAGGGGCTTTTAACTTTAAAGCTGAGACTATGGATTTACAGACATGTGAAAAAAAGACTAATCTATTAGAGTGAAAAGGAACTGATTTCTAAGATTATTTTTTATTTTTAAATTTATTATAAATGCCAAAATTGAATACCTACAAGGAAAATGTAGCCAATTTACATATTCTGGTGAAATTCTAATTTAGATTACTCAACTTTGACTACACACTGTAAAATTGTGTTGTGTTTCTACTGGATATGTAAGTTTTATTTCTAAAAAGAAAACACTCTCAGTTTCTTAGGTACAGTTTAATTTATCTGATTTTACAAGTCTGATTTGAAAGATCTCATTTTATTTGGAAACTATTTTTTTAAATAGGGAAAATCCTCTTTTATCTATAGGACAGTTGTGAATGCATTCAATAGTTGCTTTCATCAGGAGGGATTATATTTATGTCAGTGCTTGAATACGTAAACACTGAACTTCTGTCATATACGTGTTCAATTCACTATGTTCCAGAACAAATGTCCTAAAGCTACAGAAGTAATTGATTCTCTGCTGGTTGTTCCTGTACTTCTAAGAGCAAGAAAAAAGTATTTTTAGGATAAATCAAATTAGAGAACAGATAATAAGTGTAGGTTGTTTATACTCAAAATAAATAAATTAAGGTTCTACTTTTAGCCCAGAGATAGGATGATCCAGAATTTATTTACCATGACTGACATCTGGAAACTGAGCAAATATAGAAGCAACTAATTTCAGACATTAAGAAGTAAGCAACTCTCAGTGAGATCTCTGAGATAAAATAAAAAAATAAGATAACCCTTACCGTAACTAAGGTTTTCTGCCAAGAAAGAATCTTCAAAACACTGGAGGAAGAGGGACCCCAAACAGGACCTGAGAATCTTACAAATGTGAGATAGACGTTAGAGATTAAAACGACTGTGGAGACAGGAATCCATGAGACAAATTTTAGAAAGCGTTATACAAATGAAATCAGTAAATGGGTATAATGATGTGACTGAGCTTTTTGAAATTGAATTTGATCAATTGCTTATATAAGGGAAAGCTGTACAAGAAAAACTTCTGAGGGGGAAAATTGCTAGAGAGCTATAAAGGATAATTCTCAGAGTTTGCAGAGTTAGCAAACATAAGAATTATCTTTTGCTGATTGAAAAATTGATACGAAAGACAAAGTAGTAAAGATACCTCAGATAAACTAGCAGAAGGAAAACAAAGATGATATTTTGATACAAAGCTTGGTAACTGGTATACATTATCTATATAATAACATAGAGAATATTTTATTGATGTAGTAATTGATAAATATGAGTCAACTCAGAAACAATTTGCAGTCTAATTTTGAAAAAGGTGAAATTATAGTGAAGTATATATGAGATGCATGCTTTTTAAATACTCTTTTCTTTAACACTAGTATTACCATATGGAGAAAGTGAATCTTAGTCCCCACCTCCCACTGTGCACCATCAGTTTCAAAATGATTGCTTATCTCCACTCAAAAATTATGTACAACTAATTATAAAAAATAAACAATTAAAATCCCTAACATAGATTTCCATTATGATAGTACATTCATGTGAGTGGAGTATAGGCAAAATGTTCTTAAACATGAAAAACATGAAACATGAAAAACATGAAAAACCATTGGTAACATAGATGACATAAAACTAAGAATGATTCTTTACCAAAAAAAATCCTTAGGAGAGTAATGTGATGATATAAACTATAAAAAGCTCTCTGCAATATATGTATTATATACAAAGAATATACAAAAAATATATCAAGATCCCCATCACACAATAAAAACATATTCAATCCAACACAAAACCTGTAGAAAATATTTAAATACATTTTTATAAAAGGAAATATCAAATGACAAATAAGAATTAGTCTTTCTACTCACAAGAATAAGGAGAATAAATAGCATATGAGGAAACAATTTTTAAGATCAGATTTATTAAGTAGAAAAAGAAAATATCAAATATTGTCTATGATGTTGAGAAATTGAAACCCTGATACAATGATTTAAATACTGCAGCTGCTTTGGACCACTGTGGAGTTATTTATGAGAAGGACATTTACTTGCAATATTATTGTCGATTATACTTTCATGGTAAATCCCCAAAGATATAAGTATTTATAGTCATAGAAACTTTAATCATGATAACAAAACAGTGGAAATAAATACCCATCAACCACAGAATTTATAAATAAGTATGATATAGCCATGCAATACAATGTTTAGAGACTTGATTCTGACAACACTCCTTTGAACTTTCTAAATATCAGTATCATATGTGTACAATGAGCACTTGAGTTATCAAGCTGGATTGTTTATATTTATAAAAAGAATTTGTAAGGAATCTGGATAATGGCAATCTCACTAGCTTCCTGCCCCCCATTACTGCCAACAACATTTTTATTTCATTACTGAACCGAATTCACCTCTTTTACTTCCATTCTGGTTAATCTAGAGAAATAAATCATAGTTTGCATTTTTCATTTAAATATCCAGCATCTTCTCTGCTCATTTGCACATGTGGTTCCTGGTTTTATTTTCTTTCTTTCCGTCATGCTAATCATCCATGCTTTTCTGACCTCCGGATCATTTTTTAATTCAAAGCCATTCTGTCACTAGCTACCCTCTCTATGTTCAGACAGAACTGTGCACTTCAGCTGCAGTACCTATTTCCTTATTCTTGAGCATGTTATTAATAACTTTGATGCTGGTGAGTAGGAGGGGAAGATGTTAGATTAACATTTCAGAAGACTGAAATCTTTTCTGCAAAATATGCCTCATAAAAGCCACAGGAGAGAAGATTCCCTCACATCAACCCTCCCACTCCTCCTCTTTAAGTGTTGCACATGTTAATTTGTTAATAATAGCAGTGTCTGGAGAAACCTATTAGCAGTTTAACAATTTTGTGGGGAGTCTCGCTTATGACTGCAGAAAATGAATTGTAACGATGGAACTGACATCTTGCCACAAAATCCTAGAGTTAAAAGAATTTTTTTTAAATAAGAATTATAATTTTCAAAAATACACTCTTACACATACATTTTAGTGTTTTTTAAAGTATTTGACTGTGTGCAAGTTTTCATTTACATGAATTTGGCAAAATTGCTGTCACTACTCTCATTTCACCATAGAGAATGCTTTCACCAAAGATTGGGTTATCTGGAACAGACTCAGAGAGGAGTATTAAGCAAGTGTGATGGAATCAACTAGGCAAGGGTAGGTCATGACCTTCTCTTTATGAGTATTTTTTTTCTTTTTTTCTTTACAGATTTTTTTGAAGTATAATAAATGGAACATACTCAAGTAGACAATTAATTTGATGAGTTTCATGTGTGCATACATTTATGACAAAAACACATGTAAAATAGTGAATATTTCCATCACCAAAATTTTCTTTTGCCCCTTTGTAATACCTGTAGACTAGCATTGCCTGTTATACCCAGATACTACTGGTCTCTACCTGTCCTTGCAGATTATCGTTTTCTAGACATTCGTATAGTCAAACATTGTACCCTGCAATTTTAGTCTATATTCTTTCCTTCAAGATAATTAATTGAATTTCATTTATGTTCTTGTATATATCAATTGTCAACTTATTCTAATGCTGAGAATTTATTTTCATGTAGATATAACAAAATTCATCTATGTATGAAGTCTTTCAGTATTTCCAAGTTTGACTTACAAATAAACATATTATTAACATTTTTTGTACTAATATAAACACATGCTTTCAGTTCTCTTGGGTGAAAAAAATTGGAGTCAAATTATTGGATTATATGGTTAGCTTTTTGGTATCCCAAGTGGGTCAATCATTTATCATGATAATATAAATTGTTCTACATTTTTGCAAATGCTTGATATGGTCATTATTGAGTTTTAGTCAATCTGCTAGGTAGTTAATGATATTTCAGTATTTTATTTTGCACTTTCCTAAAAATCAGTAATTTTGAGTAATTTGCATATATATTCTTTTATTAAGTATCTATTTAAATTTTATCTATCTTCTTCATGATTGGCTAACTTTATATTTTAAAAAATGCAATTCCATTGAAAGTACTCTAACAAATATCAGTATAACCACCAAATGATAAGAAATGGATACTGTAATCAAAGTTCAAAGAATTGAAACTTTAATTAAAAGTCAATTGATTACAGAAAATTCCTTCACAGTTTCACATTGGATATCCTTTGGAATTATTATGTTTTCAATAAGGATTAACATAAACAGGTTATTTTACAATACAATTGGCTGATATTTCAGTAATTTATTTTTTAGTTTAACTCGAACCCTCCTTTCTTACACACCTTGAATCTTTTCTCTCAACTTGTTTAGCATTATTGTCATAAGTCTTCATTTAGAAATAAACGTTCTATAGATTTTACTGTAGTCTTAGCTTATCTTTTTAAATACACCTTTTATTTTGGAACAATTTTAGATTTATAGAAAAGTTTCCAAATAACACATGGACTTCCCATACACTTACATACAGTTTCCACTAATGCTATAAAATCACATTTCTTTTAAAACTAAAAAACAATCTAAAATATCATTGATACATTACTCATAACTAAACTAAAAGCCTTTGAATTTTATCAGATTTTCCACTAATTCCCTTTTTTATGTTTCAGCATTGAATCTAGGATATGTTTCCTTTAAACATCATGTGTCTTTACTTTCTTCTGATCTTTGGTGGTTTATAAGTTTTATAACCTCAACAATCTCAAGGAGTCCTCACCAGCTATTCTGCAAAATGTCTATCATAAATTATGGGTACTTGTGTTATTTTCTTTATGACTACACTAGAGCTGTGGTCTAGGGGGAATTGCACCATGGAAGCATCACTCTAATCAAAACTCTCGGGGGCACATGATGCCACCAGGAGGTATTGCTGATGGTGTTAATTTTGAATAACTAAGGTAATAAGTAAGTCAGATTCCTCCTCTATAGAGTTATTACTTTTCTTTTTTCCATATTCTGTTATTTGAAAAATAATCTCTAAGTCCAGTTCATACACAAAGTATTTTGTTCATTTTTAAATTAAGTTGCATTACAGTGCTTGATAGTACATAACAAAAGGCAACAAACTTTTAATATTTTGAAAACATTCATTTGTTTTCTCACAGTTTTTGGGGTTCAGCAATCTAAGCAGGGCTTGGTTGAATGCTTTGCTTTTAATAGATGAATATGGATGAAATCAAGTTTTCTTCAGTGCTGTGGTCTTATCTAGTTCAGGGCTTTTCTGTGTTTATTCAGGTTTTGGAAAAAAATTCAGTTAACTGAGGGTATAGGACTGTTGTTCCCATATTATGCCTCTTGCTTGTCAGGGCTTTCTCTGAGCTACTAGAGTTCCCCCTCAAATTCTGACTTCCACAACATTACTTTTTACTTTCTTCCAAGACAGAAGACAGGACCCTCCTGCTCCAGCATAGCAGGTCACCCAGGATCTTCTTCAATTTGGATTAACACAAAGTCAACTCATTAGTAGCCTAGTTACAAGAGTGAAATCCACCATACTCATAGGTTCTGCCTACATTCAGAGGAGAGAATGTTGTAGCAGATAACAATTATAAAATCTGGACAAATTATTTTTAAAAATTTGAGAGAATGCACCCGGGTGTAGAAGCAGTTAGGTCAATTGCTTCTGAAGGACACAGGCCATATATGCCTGGATTTAAGTTCGGGTTTGGGGACAGTAACTAGTGAGAACAACTAAGAAAAAAATGAATAAAGTGTTTCTTTCTCCTCTCTCTTCCTGCCTGTTTGCTTATCACTTCCTTCATTCCTGCCTGTACCTTTTCTTTCAAAAAATTATTTGAAAGGAATATAGTGATCTGAAATAGCTAAATATTGGATATCATCCAAAGATCTTTCTTATTATATTACTCACCTGCACCAAACACAACTGTTTCCATTTTTCTTTCCACTGACTCATCTCTATAAACAATTATTTTGTTTTTCCTTTTGGCTTTTGAGATATCAATAGCAATGCAATACTGAATATGGTATTTTTGTTTTTGTACATTTGACCTTTTTGCCAGAAAATTTTTGAGGGATATTGTTTAATGATTCACTGTTGTATTTGAAATTAGAGGTTTTTCATATGTACCATTTACCAGCTAGATAAAAATTTTGCCTATTCATAATTTGTTGAAAATTTTCCTAGAGGTGAATGCTGAATTGTTTAAAAATGACTTTTATTCATCTATGTATACAGTTAATTATAAAATAGTATTATTGATCATAATGTGAGTTCAAACTAGACAAAGAATTAGTTAAACTTTTTTATTGACCATCATCATATAAAAATGTTTTTGTTCGTATAAAATATAAACCAACGTATTTAGAGGAAAGTTGCATAATGCCTGTAAATCTTAATTTGATTTGAGACTCTTGATTTTGTAGTCATGTTACTATTATTATACTTGAAAGTTATTTTTGATAAAAACAAATGAGGAATTTTATAACTTAAATTGAAACAAAGATTTCCAAGTAACAGAAAACAGATTTAAAAACATAAAATCAAAGAAATAAGCAAATTTTATACTAGAACTGAAAAACTAGTATGAACTCAAGAATTTTTTGCTTTTAAAATGTATACTGGAAAGGTATAAAAATGATGATAATCCAACAAACATTTCTAGGGCTGAATCATGGCCTCTGAATGACATTTTCCATTAGAAAACGAGGATTGTTTGAAGGAATGTCTGACTTCTTGTCTGAAACAAATACAAGATGCTCCTGGACATCATTTTCTTTCAAAAACAAAGAAGCAGTGAATGAGTAATAGGCTCTCATCAAAGAACAAAGGGACCAAACAGAGGCTCTGAATCCAAGAGAGAGAAATTGAGACATTAAAAATGCTCACCCTTGCAGGGTTTTAGGGCAATAAGTCATTCTGGGAAACTAATGAAGGGAAAGGAACTAGCACTAGTCTCATACTTTCTATTTCAGGATAAACAAATTGCCTATAAGGACACATTTTTCTCTATGAAAAAAATTATATCTAATAAGCATTGAAGAATTGTTAGTATTAGAAAATCTCCCTTCATAATCACAAATGATCAAATGACTCTGGGCAGCAGCAATTTTATTTGTCTGAAAACAATTAGCTAACGTTTGTTGAGAAACTTTAAAATGGATAGATCAAGCTGACATCACTTGAACTCAGTAATCTCAAGGACATACAGACTTGATGAGATGCAGATATAAAATTCTCTGAAGTGTTCTCTTGCCTCAGTATTTAAGTTTTTAAAATATCACATGAAAGCAATTGGTCAAGTTGACAGGACAAGATGACTTGGTTTTTTTAACAACACACATTTTATTTTAAAGGAAAGTTTTAGAAGTTATTTAACTGTGTAAACATAGTTTGACTTCCGATCTGAACAGATCAATTACAAAAATACAGCTTGAAGGAATAGTGGACATTAAGTGTGAACTGACTATTTGATGGTTCACTGCTTCTGCCAATTTTCTTAGGTAGTAATGTTATGGTAGTAATTATATGTAGCCTGTGCTCTGAATCTACAAGGTCTGAGGTGGTAGATTCACCAACCACAAACTAAAAACATTACGTGGTTATGTCTGCAATGGTGGCTCCTGTACAGTACAGAATTTTCCTTGTCATTCATCATTCTCTAAACAATACAGCATAACAGGTATTCACATAGCATTTGCACTGCATTAAGTATTATAGGTCATCTAGACATGATATAAAATATAAAATTAAAGATGTGCATAAGTTATATGAAAATAGTGTTCCATCTTGTATAAAGGATTTGAACACCTGTGAATTTTGGTGTCTTCCAGGAATTCTGGACCAGTCCCCCCAGGATATAGAGGAATTACTGTAACTTGCTTGTTAGTTAGAACTGCATAGTATGTAATGAAGGTATAGAGGAGAAAGGACAAGATTTGATGCAATTTGTTTGAAAATACTTAAGCAAAAGTGAAACGGAGAGACAAAGAGAACAAAGTGAGAGTAAAGTTCTCCATTGCTATTGCCTGGAATTGGGTAGATCAGAGTTTTATATATTTTCTCTACTTTCTTAGGTATGACTTGTCTTTAAAAAAGTAAAGAAGTATCTATTTTAAGAAGAGCACTATTAACAAAAGAAAGATACCTTAGCTGAAAAAAGTTAGGGACAAAAGAGCTTAAGCTACATGAGTAGAAAACAGTGGGGATGGTTGAAGCTAAGGCAGGATGGCTGTAATATTGTGGGGGCAGGGAAAGGAAAAAGCGAATAAGGAAGCACTGTACTATTTAAAAAAACAGAGAAGGTCTGAAGGGTTGAATAGTACTTATGCATTACTGTTTCACCTTAGGAGTGGACCATGTGGACAGTTTAACTGTAAATAGAGCTACCGGGTAATTATTCCAGAATTAAGAGCTACAGGTGGGATGTCATACCTCCATGCAGTGTAAGAATCCCATCATCATATGATGCATAACTCCAGCACTCCCAACATTATCCATACACACTCTATGAAGAATGTCAGCACTGATCAGAGCTTTAAGTACCATTCAAAGTTAACGTTCTCCAGTTTCTATCTCCAGCACAAATATCTGTTGGAAACTCAAACCCACAATCCTAACAGGGTGAAGAAGCCTGGAGGTCCATTGGCACTGCATCGTCAGTTTGTAACAAAACAATCACAGTCCTGTAAAAAGTTGTCTGTCCTCAAATAGCCTCAGATAGTTCTTGTTCCTTTGAATGACACATCACTCCAGTTGCTTAAGCCAAGAACACAGGAGAGTGTTAACATCCTTCTTCTCCCTCATATTTCATGGCCATTCAGTCTGCTTTTACTTTTGTTTATCCTATCTACCAAATTTATCTTTCATGTGTTTCCTCCTCCCTGGCCCCCATAGAGCTTATCTCTGTGTGTGTTCGTGTATGTGCATATCTATAGTGTTATAATTCCCACTGGTATCCTTCCTTTAATTCTGGTACACAATGATGTTGTTCCAAACTTTGTATTTCATTATGTCAATCCTCTGAATCAAATCTTTCAAGACCTACACCATATAAAACACAACAAATAATGAAAACTCCCAAGGACATCAGACCTGAGGACTTAGTCTACTCTCTATGCTTTCTGTTTACACTGCTCCAGGTTATCATTAAACATCAACCCGCAGGTAGACAGCATGAGTTTACTACTGACAGTTCTCTCAAAGTTCTATGAATTTATATGTTTCTCACTGGCAATCTGGTGAATATCTACTCCTTTTTGGAGGAGGAGGGTTGTCTACTTGGGCAAACAAGTGTCTGATGTACATCGATCCAAGGGTGGTATCAAATTATTGCAATCTAAGTCTCCTAGATTCTTTGTGTTGCCCTGTCTCTTAGCAGTTTCAGTCCTGTAGGGGCTACTGCATCCATAAATGGCTAAGTGAAGGACTCACTGGTGGCCATTGATGACCAATCAAGGTCTTCTGGGTCATATGAGTTCCAGACATTTTATTTATAACACAACTTTCCTCCCTGGGATCAAACGCAGTATCTCAGAACCCTGGAGTGGCATGTCAGGACCTCCACAGGTATCCATCCAAGTTTCTTACTGTTTCAGGGTGCTGGTGAAGACATGAGAAGGTGGCTAGAAGAACTCTCTGAGCTGTTCTCTGTGGAGATATCTGAAACTCACTATGACTAGGAATGCACTATCGCCACCATCAGATGAACTCTAAGTTTCAGAGCCCCAAGCAAGGGGCCTCCTTACTTTGGAACACCTTCCTTTGGGAATTTTTGGGATCCTAGGTTAGTGGGTGGGCAGGAATCCCTTCCTCAAAAGATTGAAGTAGGACTATAGAGTGAGGAAAAGGCTTCCTGTAACCCATTGCTGTCAAAAGTGAAGCAAATCATTGAGCTCTTGGAATTTTCACCCTGCCAAGCATTTGCCCTTTTTTCTGGACCATGGAGAAATATAAGATGAAAATATGTTGATCAATTAGATTTAAAATGCTTTGATGATTTAGCAACTAGTAAGGCAGTACTGTACTTAGTAGATTCAAAGCATATATATGTAGACAGCCCTGTGATACTTCCAATGGTTGGGTGAGGGGCAGGCAGATCTTTCCCTACAGGCAAGACCCAAGGGCAGGCTTGCAGGAGGAGGAAGAAGACAGGCTAGAGATTAAGTCTATTCTTTTAAACATACTAGTGTATTCTTTTAAACATACTAGTAGACCTACATTATTTTTGATAATTATCCCCTTTCCAAGGTATCGATGAACCAACTGCTATGACTGTGTGTATAATCTGTATATTTGTTAGGATCCAGGAGAAGGGGTGTCCTCATTCCTAACCTTCCACAATTTCCACATTCATGAATTCTCTAAACTTCTAAATGGCAGTTTCAGAATTCATGTCAGAATGTATAGACCATCGAAATAAAGTATTATTTCCAAGATCTGAATGAGACTCTTTTGTGGAGACTGCATTTAGGCACCAACAGAAGTAGTATTACTTCCCTGTTCTTAGGTATTTTATATTGCACTTACCAAAGTGTTCTTGCCACAAGATTAGGAGTCAATTGACTTAAATCCCAGGTTAATAATGAATCCCACTACTGACATTGTGTACAACCTTGAATGAAATGCCACTTAATGTCTTTTACCTCTATAGCAAAGGAAAGTTTAATGGGATTCATGATTCAATGATACTACTACAGCCAGCTAGACTGACTAAGAATGTCAAAGGCAAAGTGCATTCTCTGATTTGTGTGTGTCTTCTGTTTCTGTAAGGACCATGGAAGCACTTTCTGTCTAGAGAGATACAACCATCCAGATAGATACACTGAAGCTCAAAGCCCTAAGAAGGAGCAGGAGGAGGTGAGGAAGGCAATAGAAGGCTCAGTGATGGCTGATTTGAAAACTACAAGGGATCTTCTCAGCACCATTTCAGATGGTGTGACAAGAAAGAAAGCCAAAGAACAGCTCAAAGAAATTGAAACCATTCAACTGGATTACAAAGGTCTGGCACTATACTTACAATTTGAGTCTGACTAGTAAAACTGATCCCTAATATCATTAATGGGGCTGACTTTATAAGAGAATAATTAAATAGTAACAAAAATGAGTGCTATTGATTCTCTAAGTAGGAGATTAGGGAAAGGACCACGAGAAAGAGATAACTGCTATTTCTCTCATGTTGAAATAAGTAGAATGCTACTGACCTGAAACATGTTTATAAACTCTGATCTGAAAAAAGGGGTCATACACAATACATACACACACACACACACACACATATACACACACACATATGTGTATGTAATTTTTTTTTTTGGAAGTTGGGAGTGCAAGCTAAACACAATGATGAGTTTCTTCAGAAAGGGATTTTACAGACTCTTTGATGTGCCAATATGCAAGATAATTCTCCAGTATAATTTGGTGTTCCCCAAACTAATTTAACTTCAGAATTCTTTTTTGTTTTTCAGAATACCTATTAGCATCTCATTGGGCATTTGTGGTCTGAACCACCCAATTTGGGAAACATTAGTGCAGTGTCATTTGCATTTCAATGGATGCCAAGAAATAAGGCCCAGGAGAATGATTCAACTCTGTCTGGCAATAAAACCTCATCTGATGCTGACTTCTGAGGCGGAGAAAGGCCAGTGTTTGAAATGAGGCAATGACCTAGCTAGAAAACACTTCAACTTGACATAGATTGCTCCCAAATCATTTAAGTTGACATTTCAGGGATATTTACTTTGGGTGGGTAGATAACTCCTGGTCTGCAAGGAGCTCTGTGGGATAGAGCCTGCATGGTGCTTGTGAGAGGGCTGGAAATGGGAAGAGAAGAAACAAAGGACAGAAGGGACACTAGGTATTGTGGAAACCACCTGACAAGGTGAGAGGCACTGCCAGAGAAAGCTCTCTCTAGGTGAGATTTGAGATTCCTCATTGCTGCCCCAGTCTCCAAGAGCTCCTGGGATAAAATATCTATGTGGTGGGCTAGGCAGAAAAAAATAAAACAAAACAAAAAGCAAACAACCACAGAAAAAAATAAGATCAAAATGCTTTGTCAGACACCTGTTTAAAGAGTTTCCTTAGTCCAATGCAGGAAGAAACATCAGTAATCAGATGGCAGCATTGGAATCTGGCCAAAGAAGGGTCTCCTATGAATGGAGTGGTTGTCAAGTGGAATAGTGTTGAAGAAGTGAGTTAGAGTAGGGTTAGTCTTCCTGGCCAATACATGGAAATGGGTAATGGCAGAGGAGGACTGAAGAATTGAGATACTCATAGCCACAGGTAGCATTCCCAGTGACTATGAGACAAATGTCCCTGTCACAACACAGTCACCCATTTGAAGAAATGTATCCTTGACATGAACCTCAATATGCTGAAGCTAAGGAGAACTGAGGGAGTCCCCTGAGGATATTTACAAAGGACTGGGTTTCAGACATGAGCAAACAGAGTTACACGTTTTTAGGACTGACTAACACTCACACGTATAAAGACTGCTGTATTTGTAATCCTTGGAGAAGGGACATTCAGAGCAAAGGCCACTGAAACAGACTAGAATTAGAAATATGTCATGTATGGTAACTCTGAATATTTTAAACAACCTGGATAGTTTAAATGCAAGTATTTTTAAGTAAGTTTTGATAGTCAATTAAAATATATTTACAAATACCTAACTAGACATAACATATTATTGAATTTAAATCCTATTATAAAAAAAATCAGTTATACCCCAACTTGATCCATTACTCTGATAAAAGTTTCTACAGATAATTTCATATCATGAAATAAGTCAAACACATGATAGAAATTAGTAAGACATTCTGAAAAAAAGAAAAAAGTGATTTGATGATTTCACAATATAGTGAGTGTGAAAGTTATCATCGTATGGTTTTAATTTGCATTTCTCTAATTACTAGCAAGATTGAATAAATACTCTTATTTTCATTATTTGTTTTTCTCCTGTGAGATACCTCCATGTTTCTTGTCCCTTTTACAACTTGAGTGATTTATTTTTTTTCTTTCTAATCCATAGAAATCCCATTTGATATCTGAATATTAATTTTTTCAGTTGTAGTTTATAAGTATTTTCTGATAACTCTTAATGTTCTTCACATGTATCTTGATGTGTGTCTGGTGATAGAGTGGAATTTATCTTTCATTGCTTTTGCTTTCTGTATTTTACTACAAAATGTGTTTTCTTAGTCTATGATTATAAAGACAAACTTGTATTTTACATTTTTGAGAATTTGTTTTTTCTTTCTAACAACATTATTGATACATATGAATTGTGTTTGCTTATGGTATAAAATAAGAATATACTTTTTGTAAAAAATAACTAATTTTCCAGCATTCTAGATTGAAAATATCGCATCTGCATAGATATGCAATCCTTCCTTCCTTCCCTCCCTACCTGCCTCCCTCCCTTTCTTCCTTTCCTCCACCCCTCCCTCCCTCCCTTCCTCCCTTCCTTCCTTCCTCCCTCCTTCCCTCCCTCCCTTCCTTCCTTCCTTCCTTCTTTCCTTCCTTCTTCTCTGTTAAAGGAAAGGTATAGGTAAGAATGAACTTGTTCATCTTGGCTTACTCCCCAGGCCTAATTTTGGAACAAGGGATCTTGGGATATACGTGAACGATGCTTGGTACATCCAACTACAAGACCATCAGAACATGCTAATAGTAACTTCAGTGTACAGCAAATTTCAGAAATATGGATTATTGAACTGTTTCTTATTTATTTCTGCCCTATGTCTCTATCTCTATATAATAAATATTCTAATGTATTAACTTGTATATCTTTCAAAAGTGTGGCTATTGAAAAGTTTAGGATTGACTAAGGAGGGTGCATTATATTTCTATTTTTCAGTTCTGGTTTAGATACTTAGAGTAAACATTCTTCTTTCCCAAACTTGATAACAGTCATTTCTTTTCACTCTTATTGTCCTAGCTAGGAACCTTAAAGCTTTTTGAAAAAAATGTAGTAATAACAGATAACCCTTTATGTTCCCAATTATGTAGTAATATGCTTAATTTTTCACCATTGTTTTGTTTTAAATCATCAATGGATATTAAAGTATACTTAATGTATTTCATTCTTTAATGCAAGATATTATGTTGATCTGTTGTCTAATGTTGAATCAATCTATTTTTCTTGGAATATCCTCAGTTTTATAAATGTAATATCTTTTTAATGCATTATAGAATTTTATTTATGGATATATTTTTAACATTTTGGTGTTCATAATCAGAAGTGAGTAATTTTAGCCTGAAATTTGAATGATATTATTCCTTGGTTATAATAAACATGTACACACAAAGCATTCTTATTGTTTTACAAAATATATTTTTATTTATACTTACTCCCTTGTTTACCTTTTTTCTGTGTTCATAATTCTTTATGATGTTCAGACTTTCCTTCTGAGATCAATTCTCTCTTCTTAAAACATATCTTTTATTATTCTATGAGGGATTATTTTATTTATGCTTTTGTTTGAGAATTTCCTTCATTTTTTTACTCTGGCAATATGGTTTACTTAAATTTATATTACCAATTTTCAATCTGCTTACCTTCATTGGCTTCTACTGTTGCTGTTACATCATCTGCCAGCCTTACATCCAGTGAGTCTTTGATAGGTGGTGTATCTTTTTCTCTAACTGATGTTAAGATCCTCTTTTTGTCTTTGGTGTTCAGTTCTTGGATTATGATACGTATTTCAGTGCGGAGTTTGACATTTTAACTTTTATCTTTAAAGTTATTTCCAGCTTTTTAAAATTCTTTCACTAAGCCTCTTATAATCCATAATTTTTCTAGATCTCCAATAAGACATATATTTGAACTTCCTATTCAGTTGCCTATGTCACGCAAGTCTTTTTATGCTTCTTCTTTTATTTCATGTTGGGTTTTTTGATCTTTCTTTTTTTCAATTTAGTGCACTGTCTTTATTCTGCTTAGTCTAATATGTTATTTAATCTATTAATTAAGTTTATAATTTAAATTAATATGTCTGTGCAACTAATTTTGAGACATTGTATTTATTTCTTTATCATGGACGTATGCTCATTTGTTATAGTCTTTTATTTCTTATCCTGTTTTCTAACTTTTCTTTCTCTCATTTCCTTATAATTATTAAAATACTTGTATATTATATTGGATAATTCTGATATTTGACACAAGTTTTGTTCTGGAATTTATTACTTCTACTTACTCTCAACACAGATGCATATTTAAAAATTGCTTTCTTGTTCTTACCTAACGTCTTTAGATTTCATAAACCAATAGGCTTTATTTGTCTTATTGCTAGCAATAAAATTCTTCTCACTCTTAAAGATATTCTATTTTCATAAAAATGACTTCAGAATGAAAACTTTCTAAAAATACATACTTGAGTGTAATCTAACCCATAAGAGATTTATTTGCATACTCTAATATTTCCTTCAAGTATTTGCACTTCAGTAGTAAATGAGATCAGAAATGAAACTGTGATAAGTTAAAATAAAATACTGAATTTCCCATGTCCACTGTATTTTTATAATGTATGATTGGTTTGCAATGTTACATTAGTCTCAAGAGAATACATTCACACATTGATCAATGTGTATATCACCATCCTCTCCACCAGCGTTTTAATGCCATCTCCTCTAGAATTGACTCCTTCTATCCCTAGTTCATTTCCTGGTTTCTCATTCCCTTCAGTAATCTCTGTTTAGATTTCAGAGCTCAAGACTATTTTTGTTGTGATTTAATAGTTCATTTGCTTTGTTTCTTTATATTCCACATGAATGGAATCATCTGATAAAATAATCCCTTTGACCACTTTCTCACCTATTTTTTACACCTGCACCTATTTTTGTATTTAGTCATGATTCCAGTGAGCCTAGGTTTATTACTAGAAATATTAATTGAATAAATAAATGATACATTTGACAATCTATTCTAAAAAATATTTTCAGAGTTTCAGTATGAAGTAAAATTTGGAAAATTCTGGAGACAGAGGTTTAATTTCTTATAAAAATGTCAGTTGATAACATACAGAAATGACAGCATGTTATTGATAAAAGTTTAAATATAGATCTAGGCTAGTAAAAACCAGACTTGGATTCCAAATTAGCGACATTTAAAGTACTATGAAATTTGATTTAATTCATTACACATTAGCTACCCCAGTTTTTATTGTGTTTTTGCTTAACTGTCTGGTAGGAAAATTTTAGACATATTTGCATTTCAAAAAATAAAACCAGGCACACCCTGGTGGCTCAGACATTCATTAAGCCTTAGACTGGGGCATAGACCATGTGAAGTCCAGGGTCTTGGGTTTGCAATTCAGTGTCAGGGGAGAACATCATAATGAACAAATCAATAAAACTGGTTCTTCCTCCTCTCTTTTCATCCCTTCCTGCCATACTTCCTTTCACTTTAAAAATCTAAGTAAATGAATTTTAAAAATCAGAGCTAAGTAGGGGAAGCAGACTCTGAAGTCACATTGGTCTTCACTGATGAGGTATAAATCCTCCACTTTAAATGAAGAAGTCAGTGCTAGATAATAAGCATTTCCCAGAAAGTAAGGCTATTTCTTTTTTCTCTTTGAATTAATATTTTTTGACCAGAGTTCCTGTTCATTTGTGGACATTCCATAAAGCAATTAAATATTACACTAATACTTTTGAAAGACAAAATTTTTCAGTTATTTTTTCTTAGAAAGAAAAAATGTGTATGTATGTGTGGATGCATTTTAGATTACATAGCTCTGAGTTTTGGTTTTACTAAATCAATTGAATGGAATTGCAACAAAATCCAAGCTTTTTTTATGAGCTTTAATCATCTAAGTATTTCTGAAAATAAGAATATTTTAGAATTATAACTCACAACTTTTCATTCTGTGTCAGTTTTAATATGGTTTGTTCATGCTGACATAAGTGAGGTTTCCAATAATTTAGAGTTGCAACAAAATCCAAGCTTTTTTTATGAGCTTTAATCATCTAAGTATTTCTGAAAATAAGAATATTTTAGAATTATAACTCACAACTTTTCATTCTGTGTCAGTTTTAATATGGTTTGTTCATGCTGACATAAGTGAGGTTTCCAATAATTTAGAGGTTGTTTTTACACTCTTAGCCACAAAGGACTTCCAAAAAGTTAAAGAAGTTGTGTATAGCATGAACACAGGATCCATTGACTTCTTGAAAGAAAATCTGATTTTCTACCATCCTCAAAAAGTCAATAAAACAGAAAAAGGTGCCCCATTCTGCTCCAGAATATATTTAATTAAATCTATGCCCTTTAGAAATCTTTCCCTTAAAAGGGCATCAACCCTGGAGTTATGTGATACATATCTATGGAAGAATACATATATTTTGTATTATGTACAAACAATATTTGCATATTGTGTATATATTTTGTGTTTTTAATATATATATATATTTGTATGTATATTTTATATGCTGCATGAAGGAAGGGAGGACATTGAGGAAAAAGATAAGAAGATATTTTGATTTCCTTGATTATCCCACTTTGGGTTGAGAAATAATCATAGAAATGGTTTTTATGTCAAATGATGTAAGTCTTAACAAAAGAACTGGAAGTATTTGCACATTTCATTTTTTTACATTGAAGTTTGCTTAATAAAATAAAAAAGTAGCATTTGATAAAATGCATAAATTTCATGTATCTATATCTCATAATCAATAAACAGTGGTTATATAACAAACCTTCAAATGAGCATTAAACGATTTCTTTTTAATCCCCATAAAGTTAACAGTTTATGGATTGAACTACAGCATCTGCTGCTGAGAGATTGCTGATAGCATCACACAGAGAAAAAGAATAAACATCTTCTGAGTAAGGGAAGAAGGAGTGTTTTATAAGGAAGGAAGTAATCTCTAGTTCTTTTTCAGATAAGCCAAGAGGTTTCTATGTCCTCTATAGTGATACCTGCAAAAAGCATTTCTAAATTTTTAAGAGGACATTTTTAAAGGATATTCCTTGATTTCAGTCTTAGTAAGGACACAACACTATATATAAACTTTCAGCATGGTGTAGACAAAATTGAGCAAAAGAATGGCAAATAAATGCCCAAAGCAATTGAAATGCAATTTGAATTGTGTAGTTGTGCAATGTATTTTTAAATAATGCATGCTAATTGGTAGAGAAATTAGAATATATAAATAAGTAAAATATGAAAACAATCAACTTGTCATATTATCAATTAGATTTGATGTGTCTTTTCCCAGATGTTTATATTCATCTACAGAGATATTTAAATATACAAATATATTCCTCTGTATTTTTAGAAATAGGACAATTGTATTAAATATTTCATCGCTACATTTAACTTAAAATTATGTGACTTGCAGCCTGTTTTCTGGAAAATAGATGCATCACTTCTCCACCTTCTAAATAACTATTGTTTTATTTTACATAAAGAGATAAAAGACATCATATATTAGAGGTAAATTATGTGATTTTTTTATATTTAATATTAATTTGTATTTTTCACCAAATCAATGTTAGCATTTAGATAATTTGGATTCAGGTGTGTTCAAGATCAGGCAGAGGATCAATAGAAAAGCTATTTTAAGGAAATTAATAAATTATTTGGGGTTGAATAAAGTTATTATCATTAAAATTATCTTAGCATAAATATTTCAACTTAAGCATCAAAGCTTTTACATTGAGTTTTAAATAATAGTCAGAAGAGAAAAGCATGTCATTTAAAACTGAATTTTCTTAGTTTTAAAATAATTTAGTTTAATTTTTTATTTGTAAAATTTAATATTTTACATCTATCTGTAAATATATATAATCGATTTTCTACTTCTTCTACTTATGATTTCCCACCTACTTATCCACCTCTCTTCCTTCCTCCCTTCCTCCTTCCCTATCTACACCTTATTTGTTCATCTAGCATCACAAACCCATATATAACAATAGTGAAATCACCAAGTTAATGAATTACTTACATTAAGAGTTTATTGTACTCATAAAAACAGTTTACAACTGGAAGCTTTTAAACTCAAAGCTGCTATGAAATTCAGAGGCATGAGTTAGAGTGAAAAGGGAAAAGCTGTCTCATCTCTGTGATTGGTTACTACAATGGAGATTTCCAGGCTGCAGAATATTGGTTAAAGTGATTATCTGATTCTATTTTAGAAAGAGGACTTAAAATTCTTATATAATTATCAGAGACACTTGCAACAAATAAAATATGTAAAATTTCATTTTTAGCACTTCATGAAATAAACTAGGTTTATTTTGCTTATGTAGCGTACTTGATTTTATCTGCTTAAGGCTTTTCAAACCTGGTCTCCATTTTATTTTATTTTAGCACTATCCATATATGCTTTCAAACCTTTGGGGACATCTCTTTCTGAACTATCCTCTTTGCATAGTTCCTGGGTTCCAACAGCAAACATCCTGAGAGTCAGTATGTGATATTATAGTCCCAGAACTCAAGTAATGTCAGTTCTGAAGTCCTGGGTCATTCAAGGCTGTCACGATGTCTCCTTGTTTCAAGAGAAGGAAATAGATTCTACCTCTTGTCTGGGCAGTGCAGCACATTTTTTTTCAAGTGACCTTGGGAAAAATCAAATCTGCCTTACATAACTTCTCACTGAACATGGATTTAATATAGATTTAAATGTAGATTTAATTTTAGTGTCTTTTTGGCACTGGGAATTGAGACTATTTTCATAACTTTTATATTACATGGCTAGGATCAGAAATAAGATGTTACTTATTTCTTAAATATAGTCTTAATTTCTTCTTGATGTTTGGAAAATTATTTTCATTATCAAAACATAAGTCATTATTCAAAATTTAGAAGCAAATTTTAATGGTGACCTGGATATTTATTTTTGGTCACTATTAGCTTTGTATAGATTTTTAGAGATCAAAAATATGGGTGATTGTGTTTAAAGCTTCTGCTCCATGCCTGCATTAGTGGAATCCACTGACAGATGACAAGGACTCTGATGCACCAGAGTAATGTCTATTATTGAGCCAGTGTTCTGCTGTGGTATGTGTATGTGTAACACTGATAAGAACTGTGACTGTATTCTTGAAACCCATAGATTAGTTATCTACATGGAAACAAGCACTGAACTTAATTAATGAAGACTTTATAGGTGACCTTATCATGCTTTTAGATCCTGAGACAATAAGACTAGGATAGGAAGTCGAGAATTCCTAACTGATGAAAAGCATGTTTACTATATTTAGGAAATGCTAAGTATTTGGGTGAGCTCTGACTTTCCCACGTACTGAGCCACTTGTCTGCCTTTTTGCTCCTTCCAACAATTTATTGTCTCCTGAAGCCTATGTCACTCTTCTGACAGATGCTGAACAGCAGGATTTTTCAAAATAAAGAGTTTGGTTGTATCTATGAGCTTCTGAATGTATTTTCCTTCAATAGCTCTTTCCTTATGTCCTCCCCAGTTGAGCTGCTCATGAAATGCCACTTGTCTGAAATGAAGTCCTTTCTTTACAGTGAAAAAATTATACTCTCTTCTGCAATATATAACATTCTGATCCCATATTACCACTCACATGAGACACTATACTTAACATCTCTGTCAAGAGAAATAAGGGAGTCTTTTTTTTGTGCAGCGTTATTACTGCTAGCCTTGGGAACGCTGTCCTGCCATTGATTACTGCGAGGAAAAGAGAGGGAGCCCTGCCATACTTCTTACAGAATTACTGTCTCGTCATCATTTAAACGTGTCTGATGAGAATCACTGCTCTATGCATTTTATATATTTCATACTGAAATCCAGTAGCTGTCAGTTTTCCTTCATCCTTCATTTCATCTCTCTTCATTTTTTTTTATAGAGAGAGGTAACAATCTTTTAAAGAAAAAGTTCAGGCAAGAATTCAGTGAGTAGAGAGGTAGGTAGGAAGAGAGAGGAGGAAAAAGCATCTTTATTTTTATCTTTTTTTAATTGTTCACACTGTTTGTTTCCCCCAGGACACAGGACTTGAACCCAGAGTATGTGACTGACTCCTCTGGAGGCAATTGACCCAAATGCGACATTTCTCTTCATCTTTAAAGTGCTAGTCATGCAACAGGTTGAAATGAATCAAAGAGGTCGAAGACTGCTCTAATTAAATGCCTTATGGTCTGTGTGACTTTCTGATACATATATTTTTAATTTGTTTTGGAATGTTCTGATGTTTTTCTCCTTAAAGGAATCACTGACTGACAATCATCCTATGAGGTAGCTGGCTTTCTACCTATACATCTGAGACATTCTCATACTTGATGGGCTTTTTTGTTTTACTGAAAATAATGGCTTAGTTCTAATTTGGGAAAAATTATCTATAGCATCATGGCATGGAACAGCCACATACTCAGGTATGTTGAAAACAGAATTCTGTTATAATGGAGCTATAATACAGGAACATTGTAGGTGATAGTCAGTAAAAAGTGATCATAAATTTAATGAATATGAAGACACCTTATAAACAAACCACTGGGTGCTACAAAAACATCATCTTGCATGATAACAATAAAAATTAATAGTTTTAGTTAAGAAGCTCATTCTCAATGAAGACATTTACAAGGGAATATGTGCATATAAAGTAAAAAAATGTTATAAAGAAGCTCATCTTATTTTCTCATTATCTTTTCATGAGAATGAAGCAACCATTTGCCCAGAATTAGTGCTTTGAACATGTGGGACCTGATATAGGACAGTCATAAAGCAATTTTTTATTCCTCTCCCCAGTCCTTTAAAAGTTCTTGATGGATTAATCTTAAGCAGGACCATTTCCATTCCTGGTAGCTCATAGATAAATAGCTCTCTGAAATGAAGTCACAAAGATTGTATTGTTTTTCTTAATGAATTATAATAATAATGAAAACTCGAAATTTCATCACACACCAGTGCTTCTGTGTGAGGTCTACCAGGCTCGTCAGGCTGGTGTCCTGTAGGGGTGAAATCAGGAATGCCAACTTCCTCCCTCTTCTGCATCCTGGCTGCTCTTATCTTCTGCTTGTAAAGTAGGCATTGGCTGTCTAGGGTTAGAGTAAAAAATAGAGGAAAGGTACAGAAAACCGTTGCCTAATTGTAGTGACATATTGTGAGTAGTCAAAGCTGACTACTCTTTCTCAGACATACCGGACTGAGAGTCATAAGCCATACTTCCTGTGGAGTTAATATTGAATCTCTTCTGACCAACCCTCTCTCAACCCCTGGGTGGCAGTTGTTCTCTTCTAAGTTTCTGTGGTGTAGAGACAACTTGAACTGTTGGACCCACCATTGGTAGAAGAGCAGACACCTCCGTTTCTTCCAGTTTCACTCTGCAGTTACAAGGCAGCTAGCTGGTTGGCAATTTGCTTTAAAATTTTTCTAAGCGTAATTCAGATATCACTTCACTGTGTCCACAGACTCAATGAAATACAAATGACCCTGGACTAGTCTTAACCAAACTTGAGGTAAAGAAGGAAAGGAGAAACCATTGCTTTCTCTCCATCATAAGAAGAGGGAGGATCAAGGTTCAATACTTAAATAACTATCAATATAAAGTATGTTACCTGATTATGCAGATCACCTTTTCTATTCAACAAGTCAGCAACATTTAAAAAAAGGAATGACACTGTTTACACAGACTGAACACCTAGATGAAATATGGAATCTAGTTTGACAGTGTTTGGGCAAATTAAAATGAAGAAAAAAAATTAAATAATAAATAACATGATGTGGGCTTTGAATGAGATAAAAAATAAATTGTTGAAATGGAAAGTTAGAGAGTGAAAAAAGGACAAAACGTATTATGCACTATAATCTACGAGAATTTTAAAAAAATGCCTGAATATGGGAAAGAATATAGATATGAATATAACATCTATTATGGTGTTAATAACAGTAATCTCTACACAGTGGAAATATGATATTTTTTGCTATTTTTGCTTGTCCTGATTTTCTAATTATCAGCATTGTATATGAGTATATTCTATAATGTAGCAGTTTATGAAAGAATGAAACAAATTCTTCACATGAAGAATTTCTTTCCTGATTTCTCCAATGCTTGTAAAATGTCCATTAATGGTAAATTAGAGTCCACGGCTTACAAAAAGAAACAGCTGGCCAGCATCTGCTTTACCATGTTGAAGAGTCTGTAGTGGGTAACCTGGCTCCAAATATCAGGTCATGTGGGAGTGGAGTCACACTGGAACCCATTCTTTGTTTCTTTTGCTTGTCAAGACTAAGGCATTTATCTTACCTCCTCTTAGCATCATATTACATACTCCATTCACTCAACAACACAGAGTAATGGGGCAAAGCTTTTAAGAGCGCTGGTTAGGAATGCCGGATAACTCTCATCCCCGATCTCTCTACCTTTGCACCATGGCTTAGGCACAGCTGGAGTGCACAGGCATATGGTGATTTCCAGTAGGCGATGAAGGCAATGTCAACAGATAACATAAAATGAATATGAACCCTCTATCACAAAATAAAAGACTAAGTCTTTGATATATTCCTGTTAGAACAATACTGCAATCCATACTCTCTAACTATGGCCTGCAAAATTCTGCCTTCTCTCTTCTCGGTGTGGTTTTCTATCAGGACTTTGGTTACTGATTCCTACAAGACTCAGTTTCAACTCGAATGCCATATCCTCAAGGATATTTTCAAGAACTACACTATCTCTTGTTTAGACACCATTCCTTCTTTGTCGTACCATTCTCTATTCTCTTCATTTCACTTCAGTACCTAGAGGTACAATATCAATAATTATTTGTTATTTGATTGTTACAGATTGCATTGTTTTTTTCCTCTTTCCTGCTCTCTGAGACACAGATTTGACTATCTCCTGCTTTATGATGAATTGTACAGTATTTGACAGATATGAGTTGAGTTGCTTGATAAATACTTGTCAAGTCAATGAATAAATGTATAGATTATGAGTTCAAATAACTACACTGACTATTAATAAACATAGCAGAGACTGAGTTCACCCAATAACTGGAACTAAAGGTAGTTTGTTAAGAACACAACTGCCACCAAGTATTTGAAAATATATCCAAATTTAAAAATAATCTATATATAAATAGAAACTAAATGATTTGCTTTTTTCTCTAATTTGTTGAAAATTTTAAAAACTTACAAACTAATATTTTCAATAATTAATTAAGATAAATATGCTCATGGTATAGTCAAGGAAATATAAGTTGATATAATCTCTCTGGTGAGAGCATAAAAAAATGTACCAAGATTTAAGATGTTCAGCAATCACAATTCTGGGTCCTTTTTGGAGAAAATATCACAAGTTGGAATTTATATAGACAGATAACCATGACTACTTTCATAATACTGAAAATTCTACATACAATTGTTCCATCATCAGATAATTCATTTAATTGAATCACTATATAGACATAAGATGGAATATTATATAGTCATGTATCTAAAACATTGATGCAGAGGAATTAATGGTGGTTATTTCTGTCAAGAAATTTGGGGTGACTTTACTTCTCTGTATTTTCTCAATTTATTAAAAATTCTATAACTATTATTTCTATTTTTAAAACTGATTGAACCTTTAACAAAAATCACTCTTTTGTACCATCAAAAGATTCTAGCATAGTATAGTAAGTATAATATTTTAACAGTTCAATATAATGTGCAATGATGTACAAAATAAAGAAGAACCTCACTTCACTATTTCTTTAAATGTAGATGCAGCTTTAACCTTGAATTAATTGAATTTCAGAATTTAATCTTTGTATATTGCATAAGGCTAATATGAATTTTATGTCTGCTATTCAGAGTTGCAGTTTCTCTTACTGTGCCTTTGGTAGCCTAAACGATAATTACAGATATCTCTTGTAGAAACCTCTGAACTCTTTCCTGGATTTGTACTACTATTCTTGTTAATCTGGAATCGTTTTGAGTAGCTTTGTACCATGATTATCTGGAATTAAAGATGAATCATTGCATAACATAAACTGCAAAAATGAGGTCCTATCTTTTTAGGAACAGTAGTCTCTATTATGATTTGGAAGTAGCTATTTAGACTTTAGTCTGCTACTTGGCTACAAAAAAAGAATCTTTATCTATGTCAAAAACGATGCTTTGAAAGTAATTTTTCCTGTGAATTATTTGAGCATTGACCAGGTTGATGGCTATCAAATTAGAAGGTATTCACCCTGAGATACATATCTCCAAAACTGACATTCAGTAATAAGTTTATAACCAACATGGTTTTGAAGTTTTAATGTGTTATTTGTAATAAATATTGTTATCCATTATTGCAGTAGCACTGATTTGCAATACTGCATAAATTTCAGGTGTACAGTGTTATGCCTGAACATCTGTATAGACCTTATCACACCTGCCAAGGTCTAATTTCAAAGCATGACTTAGAATTTGACTACAAATAAGGTGTATTAAGTGTGAGTCAATGGGCAGATGTATTGTTTGATTTTCTCTTCTGGGGAAATTTGCATTTTTATACAATTGCCAAAGCTGCTATGTAGATATTCTGCCTGACTATGAAAAGTCTTGGTAGCTTATCCACACGCAGCATGGTGCTTTAATATAGTCACCTCATAAGTAACAGATGGTTTTATCATTCTAGCTAGAGCTTTACTTCTGGCATCAATAGGGAAGTCGCTGCGTGTTTTCAGTGTGTTGTAATACTAATAGGAATTATCCAGACTCATGAAAAATTACTTTTCTTACGTCCTTCCAAAAAGCCAAATGGGAAAAAGACATAAACATTAAACATTACACAGAGAACCAGCCAAACGTGGATATTAGCTATATTCCATGTTTGTCCAACTGACCAAAATGGAGTGATTTGGATGAATTTCCTACTCAGAAGATTTGTTAATACATCTCTCAGTTCGTCTGTATTTAAAAATTGAATTACTATTTCCATCCAGCAGTTTTGCTGCCATAGGTAACATTTTCTGAAAGAAATCCTTATTTGGCCTTGATGCTTTTTCAACTGTATTATCTAATGTCATTTATCCCTTGGGAATGCCAAAGAGAATAAATGAGTGCTTCTATTCCCTCACTGCTCTCTGTTAGATAATTAATGTACTCGTAAAGATGAAGTATAATGGTATTCTCCCACTTTTTTTCTTTTGAATCTCTCTCCAAAATAGCTATTACTCTGAACAAGTTTATTGCACTTCCTTCTATTCCAGGTTCTTTCACACCCACACACACGCACACACACACACACACACATGCACACACACATGCACATGCATACACATACATCATGGATCCTTCGATTTTTATCTTCTTATTTATTCTCCTTTGCTTTTTTGTCTACTTTCAAAACTCCAACCAAAGGCATTCATCTCTCCAGTCTAGATCCCAGGAATCTTATTCCCTCATGTTATATAGTTAATCCTTTCCAATCTCTAACTTCAACTATTGCTTATTCTTCTATTTCACATTTTTTATTTGCTCATAGTGGGCCTTTTCCAATGATTTCTTCATTGTATCCTTCATGCATTTTATTTTCAATTTCTGTAGCCAATAACAATATTTATCCATGCTGATTTTCTAAATAGTTCTGGTTATGGAAAGTTGAATATGATACTTTTTTCATCAAAACACTCATAGTATGTTAATAAATCTCCAAACTTCTATCGTCACCTATCTTTCCACATTCCATAAGTTGTACCTGAAGATAGTTTCAGATCTCTGAGAAAGAAAGCCCTAAATAGCTATTTAAAGTTTACTGAAAATAAAATCAAGGTCTCCAGCCCAATATTGTCTTCCATGAACAGACTTCCAAATTTCTCAAATAATTTAAAACAGATATTGTGTACTTTCACCTAAGATATTCTAAAGCAAAACTGCATTGAAATACTTTGCCTCCATCTCTATCCTTCACAGATATTTCTTTTAAATCAAGATAACTGACTAAAAAATAGTCTATCCTCTCTCTTTCATTTAACCTCTTTAATTTCTATTGCAAACTATCTCAAGACTTTAAAAAATAATCTGTAAGTAGACTTTTTTCTTATTAAAATATTGTTGAGAAATTATCATGTATAGAATACTGACAATATCATTATATATACTATAACTGGGATGCTAATAAATATTCCAATGAAATTTATAATGACTCAACTTGTTATTGGTAAAGTTGAGTACTCAGAGGTCTTTACAATCTTTTGACATCATAGTACTTACATAAAATAGAATTCTAGGCACCTTGGTGTAAACAGAAATGTCTGTACATGGTGATCAGCCTTGAGGTTCCAACAATACACTCCTCGTCTTGACATCCAGTGAATTAGAGATAACGTTATCTTGAGCTTGTCTGCAATTTCTCATGCTTCTGTACTATACAAAACTGGTTGTAAAGTTGTGGTTCATTAGAATTTGTCTCTTTCACCAATAGTTATGGAAGTTGGATTTGAATGTCCCCAAGGAATCTGTTTAATTTGTTGTTTTTTAAAAGTTTTTTAAATGAAACAGGAGAAGAAAGCCTCCAGTGCATGTATTCAGAGTAAGTAGCAAACAGAGGAGAGAAAAGAATTAGTGGATTTCAAAAAAAAAATTACACTTAGCATGTTTTATAAACCACAGAGTCATTAAAAGCATGTAATAATTGGCACGCTCTAGTGGCCTAGTGGATATGGCCACCAGATGTTGTCTGCAAACAACCCAAGGAAATGGGTTTGAGAGACATGGCTGGAGTAACAACCAAGATGAAAACTAAATTTAAAAAATAATATATATATTATATATTAATATATACTAATCATATATGTAATAAATATATAATAATAATATTCTTAACAAACAGAAATAAGATCTTAACCAGCATCAAAAGGAGGGAGATAGGCATATCTTGACTAAATTTTGAACACAATCTGTATACCAAAGAAAAGATACAGTTATTCATACTCCTGTGTCCTTACTATAAGGCAGAGTTGGAGGGAGGGTTATAAATATACTAATAGAAACATAGACAAATTGAAAATATGAGCACATCAGGGATTCCCCAGGCTCCCCACAATATATGCAGAGATACTAAACATTTTGTAAAGAAGTTGTCATAGGTTTTATATGGCATTTAAGTCATGAGAGGTGGCTAGAGTGAAAATGCTGGTAAAGTAAACTTGGTCTTAGTTGGAAGTGAGGCCAGGACCGTGGACAGCAACAATTTCCTGGTCTTTTCAAGAACAGTCAAAACTTCACACGATGCCAGCTATGACGCCTAACAGCTGTAGGAACATGCTTCATTGCAGAGAAGTTCAACAAGGAAAGAAGATGGACCTCACCTCGCCGGATGTAAGGATGGTGCATAAATACAATGGAAACTTGCATCAAGAAGTAGTACAGAATAGGGGGAAGAGAAGAACCCTGAATTTGAATGTAAACACATGACAGTCCATATTTAAAAGTGGAATTGGCTGCATTACCCTGATTTCTCTTGCTACAACTTTTACAAGTATGAGACGGAAAAAATATCTCAAAGATTGAAATGAGTTTATTTATAAACATGAAAGATTAGATTTATTTATTATTTGTAACTATAACTTTTAAGCCAGTTATGGTATGTTCTAGAGTCCATGTTTTTATGGAAGGACCTAGCTCTAAAGAAGACAGGCCAGTGGCTTTAAATCACTGGATAAAAATAAGGACTTGGGTGATCCAGGTTCAAATTTTATTTCCTCTATTCACTAGCTGTGTGATTTTTGTTGAGAATAAATTCTCTATGGTGCTCTCACTTTTTTGCATGTGCTCTCATCAGAGGTACTGTCCTCTGTGTGAGGAACTGTCATATCAAGATTGTTTGTAGAATGAAAGCCTTGAAAAACAGAGATAATGTCTTTCACTGTGGCTTACCTTCCATTATAAAATTATTGGATTCCCTAAGTCCAGGACTCCCCTTCTCTAATGCTATCCATATGATAGCATCATCTGTCTCTTTTTGTTTCACAATGTTCAAATTCAGTGTTAAGGAAAAGGTATGCGTGCACACACACACACACACACACACACACACACGATTACATGATGACATTCTGGCTACTACTATGATTATAAGTAATACTGTCCTTTGTCTCTGACCTAAGAGTCTCATGTCTCTATCAGCGTCTATGAAATCTATTGATAGAATAATTTGTGAGCACACATGACTATGAATCTCGTGTTTTCTTACCTCTAAATGAAGACTGTACTTTTTCTTTGTAAAATTATTGCTATAATGAAAGGAGATCATATAAAAATATAGACATCATACTGATTATGATAACTTTGGAGTCTAATAGTCTGAATTTTAATTCTACCTCTACTATTTACCAACTAAATGGCTTTGGACAAGCTACTTTTTGTCTCTGTGCCTCAAGGTGCTCCAAATATGATGTGAATAGTGATAATAATACAAACTCCATAGTATCCTAAGTACTAAGTGTTTTGAGAGTGAGTATTTCCTGGCACATACTAGGCACTGCATCAGTGTTCATTAAAAAGCATTGAGAAGAGAAATTTGTGCCTAGCTAGTCTGCAATAGATGGTAGATTAAAAATAGACTGACAGAAATATGGAAGAGAGACAGTCAGATAAATATATATAAAGATGGATACTGATGGTTCAGAAAATGAGAAGATTACTTCTGATCACAGGTGCTTATGTAGGAGACTGAGTGTTTGAATTTTCAAGTTAATGACAGGTATAATTTATATATGGATAAAGAAGAGGCTTGAGAAACACAGAAAAGCACTGCAGTACCTACACAGAAACACTTGGAGTAATTAGGTACAAAATGGTTGCAGTTACTTTGCCTATTTTGCTCTCCTATCATTTCAAGTTCAAAGTAAAGAGCACAGTAGGTGCTCAGTAATATTGTTGACTAACTAGAAAATTAATGGCTTTAAATAATTATCATGCCTGGTAAATCTTTAAGTTTGAATTTAAAATGAGTTCAATGTGTCTTGATTTTTCAAAGATCTTCCAACTCCACTGCTTGGGAAGACAGCACTCAGTGCTATTTAAGGTCAAAAAAACAGAGCTTCAAGCACACTCTTTTAAATGCAAATGCATAATTGCTCCTTTTTCAGTCCATTGCATTCAGGGTTTTATTGGGCATTTTCTCAGTTGCACTGATTTGGTACTAATGATGTGCTTTAATCTCAGACTGAGATTATTCCACTTTCCTCTCAGAGAACATAGTGATAATCTTACTTTTTCTATAAACCTTTCATTTTTTTTCATTCTTTGCTTCTCTATTTTTGCTCCAGTTTTATATTGTGAGCATCCTGTGGTAGCCACAATAGAGAAATACATTTTCTGGCAGCTGTGAACATTCAGCTGTATACATACACTTTTGCAAAGAAATTGAACCATCTGGGTTTTTCTCCAAATGCACTGAATTTATTGAAAAAAATCCATAAGATGCATCTTCTTGGAGAGAGGAGTAAAGGAAGAAGCCTTTATGATAAATTGCAAATTGATGGTAAGTTTAACAATCTAGAATAATTTCACGCACTAAGAAAAAAGAATATTCTGGGTTTATTTTTCATGTTTTCCTTTCCAATTTGTTTTCTTTGTTCATCTGTTCGAAGAGTGGAACAATCTGTATAATTCTAAAGGAAGTGTTTACAAGTAGAAAAGGGTCATAATCATAGACTATGCCACCCTGATAGCATTGGATAGTTTTATAAGATCCTGTTGCCTTATCTTGCTAATCACAGCTTTATAGATAAGGGTGGATATGTATGCCAGCTTTGTCAAGTGGAATAGCAATAGCATGATAATAAATACCTATCTTCAAGGAGAAAAATGAAACAGCTTATTGCACTATAATTTAATGTGCTAGACAAAATTAACACTATATAGGATATGCTCCCAGTGTAACATGGTTGCCCTGGGTCATGGGTTGATGAATGCATTAATGATGTTCTGTACACATAGTGAATTCCATGGAGTGACATCAAGACTTCATTCTTTCCTTTCACCTTATGGAAGCTTCAGGAACAGTGAAGAATCTATTGACTGTGAGGAAAATTTGATTTTCTTAAACAATTCACCCTGAAATCCCTCAGTGCCATTCTGTCCTGATAAAGTTGGCTGATTCTATTTCTCATACTATATTGAGTAAAACAAGCTTGTTTAATGGGTCTTCTGGATGTGGATTTTCCCCACGCAGGGCTACTGTGTGGTACGGGGAAAGCAGACAGTGTTAGTCAGGGAAAAAGTTGATTTTTTTTAGCCAGAAATTTTTGGCATTTCAGGCAAGATACATTTTCATTGTTTTCTGATACATATTAACATTTTTATTGAAGAAACATCAGTTTAAACTATTATATAGGTTACATGTGTACAGCATTGCAATTAGACATCTGACCATCGAGAGTCTAGTTTCCATCCATCACCATGTCATTGATCTTCTTTATGCCAATTACCCACTTCTGGTTTACTCTCCTCTCTGATCACCATTTTGCTCCTATATTCTAAGAGTTGGTTTTTATTTTTTGTTCGCTTGTTTTGCTTATCTTCCATCTGAGTGAATACATATGGTCTTTTTGTCTTGATCTTTCTGACTAACTTTACTCAGCATAGTATCCTAGAAGTCCATCCATGGTGTTTCAAATGCCAGGATTTCACCTTATATAGCAGAGCAGCTCTTCATCATGTGTGTGTAACATATCTTATTTATCCAGCCCTCCATGGGTAGATAATTAGAGCATTATCCTATCTTGGCTATTGAAAATACTGCCTTCATAAGCACAGCGGTACATGCAGATTTGCTAATAAGCATTTATGTGTTCTGTGTGTCAATAACCAGAAGTGGAATGGCTGCATCAAATCATATTTCTATTCTTAAATTTTAAGGAATTCCTTTACTGTTTCCCATAATGACTGCACAAAATTATATTTCCACCAATGATTCCCTTTTTCCCACATCCTTGTCAACACCTTTTTTATTATTGTCTTTTTGATATAATTTATTCTTCCAGATATGAAATGATATCCCATTGTGGTTTTGATTCCCATTTCTCTAATTCTGAGTGCTGATGAACATCTTTACATGTACCTGTTGTGTTGGCCATTTTTATGTCTTTTAGACAGTGTCTATTCAAATCCTCTCCCCATTTTAAAAACTTTTTGTTTGTTTTGCCATAAGATGAATTTTATTTTCATTAATCATACAAATAATTTTTAATAATATCACAGCCATGCTGTACAGCTTGACAGTCTGACTGGGGGATCCCTGAGACCCACAGACCCACAACATCAGCAGCAAGTGCCTAGGTTCACACTGCAGCTTGTAGCTTCTGAGGCATCTCATAGGTACTCTTCCTGCAATAATGACAAAGATGGCATTTTCCCCCATGTCTGTCTTCTCCAAAATTTTCTTAAAACAAGACATGGAATTTTGCTTCCAGCTCAAGGTCTTGGTGTGCCTACTCCTGTTCTGCAGCAAAGTGCAGGGTTGATTCTTGTTTGTTGTTATTGAGTTGTCTGAGTTCTTGGTAAATTTCTGATACTAATCCCTTATTGTTCTTTGGGCTGTGAATATCTTCTCTTATTCACTTGGTTTATTTTTATTTTTATCATAGTTTCTTTCACTATGTAAAATATTTTTAGTTTGATGTAGTCCTATTTCTTTATTTTTGCTTCTGTTTTCCTTTCCTCTGGATTTGAATCCCAAAAGACCTCTAGATCAATAAGATCAATAGTCTATGTCTTGACTATGTTTTGTTCCATGAATTTTATGGTTTAAAGTCTTACATTCAAACATTATATATATATATATATATATATATATGTAGGTATAGATATACATACAAATTCATTTTGGATTAATTTTTGTATGGTGCAACATCAGGGTCAAGTTTCATTGTTTGCACATGGCTGTTCAGTTTTACCAATTACATCTGTTAAAGTGAATTTCCTCCGTTGAAGGTAAATGTTTCCCTACTGCCAGGTGGTAGTATCGTACCTGCTGGAGAATCTCTGGACCTTGACTGAATTGACCTCCCAGCACTGAAAACTGTTCCTTGTAACATCAGTTGCTCTAGTTTAAAGTGCAAGATAGAAAATGACTTTTCCTTAGAGTGGCAACTCTGCAAGGATCAAGTATACCTAGCCACACATGATAATTTTTTCTTCAAACATAGTACTTTTAAGCATACAAGTACTATGTTTCATTATAAATCAAGATTTTCCTGTCCAGAACCAACCACAGGACCTAATGCAAAACAAAAATCTAAGACCTTTTGCTGAAATAAATAGTAAGGAAAGTACAACTAAAAGTTGTAAAATGTAAAGGTTGTTTTTTTTTACAAATATTTTGTTACTTACAAAATATAATATAGTAAAGACTCATGAGTACTGATTGCCAACAAAATGAAATATGTGTCACAATTCAAATGACAGTTTTACTTTCATTTGTCCCTTTGGTTCTAAAATGCAACAATGAGACAACATAGCTGAATCATGCTTTTTTGTGTCTGTATCCTCTCAACTGTATTTATACTGAAGTGTTGAATTTATTAATCCATTTATATTTAGTGTAATTACTAATAAGTTGTTTATAATATTCTTTTTTTTGTGTATGTCAGTTCTATGTTCTCATTAGAGGGCATGGAGCTCAGAGGCAGTGGGAAGACTTATGTAAAAAAATGAAAGAAGAAACAAAAATTAAATAAGAATTCTCTGTTCTGCAAAAGTATATTACAACAATGAAATGAAAGAGGACTAGTAGCAGCATCTATCTGCATGAAGACATAGAGTGCCAATAAAACTTACCACATAAATAAACAGAAAGTGTAGTAAAATATTTTTTATGTTGTAATATTTTTATTTCTCTGATGTGATTCTTAAAAAGCTACATAGGACAGTCATTTCAAATCTAGGTTGCTGGTCACATGATATAAAAAGGTGTCAATTGTATTCAATGACAACAGAAGGGAGCATATCTGGGGCCATAGATTTTGTGTAACATTGGAAATAAAGTTCATACAATTGGAACTAGATTGTTTACAGATAACTACAATCCTCAAGAAAGCAACCAATAGCTCAATATCAAATAATGAAAGAAATAACAGACTAAAAAGGTCCACTAGAAAATACCTATTTATTTAACAGAAATTAAGCAATAATGAAGGAAAAAAGAGACCAACTCATATTGAATAGTCTCAATTGAGTTGCTATCAAATGTGCAATTTATTTTTATGTCTGAGGCAATATACTGCTAAGCCTCTACAGTGAATCTTTCATTTCAGTTATTGTAACTTTTAAGAATAGAATGCATATTTAATCCTCATTTTGTAATTCATATATCTTTAATAAGCCACTTGTTGAAATGTCATTCTCATGTTTTTCTTCTTTAGTCTTGGTTACTTTTAGTTATCTGACGATATTTAAAACTGTTGATAAAGTTTTTGTCTAATAAGTCCAAAATTCCTCAAGAAACTTTCAATCATTTGTTCTTTCCTTATCTTTGCTTTCTTGTTTCTTTGCCTACCTCAAATTTTTATTAAAAACGCAGTATTTTGAACAACGCATGGGACAAATCCAGATATCAGATTGTCATATCTACTCAGAGATTGCTTATATTTTCATTGTTTTGGGTATTTCCAATAGTTACTATTGTCTTTTTATTTTGAGACTTTTGTGACAAAGTCTGTATTCTATTTACTAAGATATTTGTTCATTAAATGTTTATGACAATGCACTCTATAATCTCACAGGATGCTCTGTGCAGGTATTTGGACATGCCTTAAATCCTGAAACTGAAAGTCTGCCCCTCGGTCCTACCTTTCTTTCCTGCATGTGCAATCTCAAGGTCAGCCAAGAGTCAGAACTTGGAAATTTTCTGACTTTCCTAGCATATGTACTGCAGTGTGCAAGAGCACAATCCCGGGCATGCACGTGACCTAATAGGTACCCAGGATTACTTTGAACTTTCAAAGACTCATTTATCAATTTTCCTTTTAAGCAATTTGGTTGGTTTGTTTGTTTCAGTTATTCAGCACCCTTAGGCAGACATGAAGTTAATCAACAGCCTGTTGTTTAAGGGTATTTTTCTGACATTTACCTCCAGAGAAACATTTTTTTTCACTGGGAGACTTGTAAGTCCAATCAAATACAAGAAGTCTTGTGAGTGCAGTCTTCCAGGGGACTACTGGGTAAGTCATGTAATGATTGTGTCCTGGATATGAGAACTTTAACAAGCTCCAACTCTATTCTACCCCTTAGGATGGCAGTCAGTATGTTGGTTTTCACCACAAATGCAGGCTATTATTTTTCAAGGATACCATGGAAATGAACAGTAAAATTGGGACTAGGATAATATAAGAGGCCACAAATTATTCTTAACAACATTCAGCTACTTCTCCTGAATAAATACTCCCCAGACTTCTGCAAGACTTTGTTTAATTTCCATAGTTCCAAAGAAGTTGATGACAACACCAGCTCTTACCTCCATATTTTTATTGCTTTTAGGGAAGAGCAGATATTGAGCGAGTTTTGCTCCACAGTTATCCCTGACATACCTTCATGTGTACACTTTTCTGATGGTTTACTGCCAAAGTACACTGCTTGAGGATCAGCAGTTCTCTTCCTGCTTCTCAGGACTGAGAGTCAGTGTTCCTTCCTCATGAATGGACTCCAGTGATGAATGGCAAGGCAGTGTCTCATCAAGGGTCATGGTTCTCCCCCAGAGAGCTCCAGTCTCTCCCGAGACTGACTGCAAGCGCTGTTTCTCCAGACAATTATCTACCATTCAGGTTCCAGGTTCGTCATTTACCCTTTACTCATGTCTTGTAGCGCACCAGACTCACCAGGCTTGTTTCATGCTGGCTCACAAAGTCAGCTGCTTGGTTCACCTGGTAATCACCTCTCATCTGCTTGCTCATTGTCCCATAGAACTTCACTTATAAAGCATAAGTTCAAAGATAAATTAGTAAGAAGCTCAATGCAGTGACATAAGAGCATTAATCCCAAGTGTGGTCCTCCTCTAAGAGCACAGATTGAATGTCCATAAAGGCAAAGGTCATCATGATTTTCTACACTTTTATTTCTCCAGTCCTCCCTTTATTATTCTCGGCTTAAGAGTCATAAATGCAATGACAATATATAATGTTACATAAATATAATTTTCCTCTGCCTCCTTTTTTGGTAGACATCACAAATACATTTTTATGAAGAATAGTGTAGTTAATAGTGTGGTTAAAACAATCTATTTGGCACCAAAGAATAATCCTATAAATGATACTTTTCTCATGCATCCCATCTTCCTTTTCCATTACTGTAGTATTATTGGCTAATGCTTTCTACTTATCTTCATGAAGAGTATTTATGCCTTTACATATGAACGTTATTATTGCTCCTTTTTCTTCATGGGTTCTGAATGTTAAGAGTTCTTTGAACTTTTTAACACTCCTTTTCACTTAGAAATGGTTCCAAGATCTTTTACCTGAATATTAACCTGAATATTACCTGAATATTAATTTGTTTCTTCACAATTGGAATTACCTCCTCAGACATGCTTTTGTTCACTGTAGTTTTAATAATTATTTATTTCAATTACAGTGATGCATTGCAAGTCACTTTGGCCCACTATTAAGCAATCATTTCTTAATCAGGCTTAGGTTGGAGTTTTATTTTCAATTTTAAAATACAGTTAAAGTATGGCATATAGTAATATTTTTTAAAAATATTATGAATGCCTTTTGTATTTTTATAAGCAATTTTCTCAGATTCATATTAGATAAACTGTTTAAATATTTCATTATTGATATTAAGTACCTACCCACTACTTTTTAAAAGGACCACCCCACTCCAGTATGACCTGACCATATTGGAGTATCTCTCTAAATACCCAAAATTCAAATAAGGATGCATTCCAAGATGCTGGCACATTTTTTTAAAGGAAAGGTGTACGCAGTAATTTAGACAAGCAAACCCAGGTCTTTGGGATACAAGCAGACTGTGCTCTCAGCCAGAGGTGTGGACACAACCAGTACCCCACCAGCCACACCCATTACCATGTATTTTTGTAGGGAACTTCATTCAACCCATAACAACATTGAAGAACAGATAACCATACTATTACATTAGGATTTTAAAATGAAGCAATAATATAGTCATACTATAATAGATTCAGTTAAATTAGAAAATAAATATGAAAAAAAAATATAAAAACGTAGCATCAATTATAACTGTACATAGGACTGTTTATAATATTCACACTGTAAATTATATAATGCACTATATCCTATGGCTCATGTGATTGATCTCTGTAATCTTCTAGGTGATAAACTAAATATCTATGTTCTTCTGTCCTACTTTCAGCAAAAGCTGCTATAAAAGCTGGAAGTTAAAATTCTATGAGGACTTGAGTGCCTCCTTTTCTATCCTTACAGGATATACTAGTTTAGAAAATATTTTAAGGAAGTTATTGGTGCATATAAGAATCAACTCAAGACACTGTGCTGTGCTTCTAGAAGATATCAATTTAGAGACAGTTGCAAACATATCAACATCTCAATTGTGTTTCTTGCTCGATTCATTTTCATGGAAATCTATGTCTCTGTCGCCAACAGCATTAGATGACAGCACTTGGTTTGGTTGTTGCCACTGTTTTAAGAGGCAATTTGGATCACTGTCGAGTCAATGTAATTGCTTGTAAGAAACTTGCAAGCATCCCAGAAAACACAGGAAAGCTCTGCTACAGATTATCAGAGGTTGCCATGGACCAAAGTCTCTGTGGGAACTCTTAGATATATCTGCTGCCACCAGATGTCTGTGTTCTCATAACAGAAAGCTCTGAGAAAGCGGCTGAGAAGAGTGGTAAGAACTAGAAGGAGCAAGGCAGAGCCCTGAGCATTAGCAAACTAATTCACATTTCAATTGTTCATGGGGCTTTTTATGAATCAAATACTACTTTTAAATAATTTGCAAAGCTGATTTAATAGCTTTCAAATTTTATTTCTTTTTCTAGAAAAAAAATGTTAGATGACATCTTTGGATGTTGCTTTGACTTATATAAGTCAGACAAGTTATACTTTCAAATAAGCTTTTAAGATCTTACAGTCATTAAAGAAAGTACCTATTCTTTTGTGAAAATAAATAAATAACTTAAATGAGAAATGGAAAGTTTTAAGAACACACACAACTAACTGACCAGTGTTTCTAATCTTCAGAAATCTGAAGTTCACTTTCTTTTTTCTTAAACAGCCAATCATAGAAGGCATGAAAGGATACAGAGGCTCATAGCTGAATAAATAAATTAAGAGATTAATAGACAGATAAATAAATTTATGTGAAATGGTAGAAGTGTTTTTACATCACTGCAGGGAGCAAATGGGCCCTCTTGGCCACTTGGTGAGGAAGATAGTACACAACAATGTCTCCTACGGACACTGAGGGTTGTCAAGAGTTTTGGAACTAATGTGAAAAAAAATATGCAATTAGTCATCAGGTTTCACTGTCACATTTAGGCAAAATTTTCAGTACAGAGAATTGGAGTGTGTTAAAGAAATAGATGAATAGGTCATAGATAGGTAGACAAATCGATGACGGATAGAAGGTAGATAGATGATAGATGATGATGATGACGACGATGAAGATAGACAGATGAACCCCCACATGACAGCAGGAAAAAATTCTGGTTCTCCCTTGAAAATTTTGGGTACTTGTTTGCTTCATAGAGGATACCCAAGTTATTATGAGCATACAGGAAAAAAAATGAGTAAGACGTGGTCTCTGATCGTCAAAACCTGTATGTAGGTTTTGGAGGAAAACAGGTAAATGCTTCTGTTATCACAAGATGAAAAACTAAAGAGACAAAAAAACAGACACTGGCTGAATAGAGAAAGATGGCAATTTTGAACTGAGAAAATCAGAGAGATATTATAATAAAGATACATCTTGAAACAGGCCCTGGAAGAAGAATAAGGTTTTGCTGTGTAGAAAGGACAGAAAGCGCCTATTGTGAGAGAGATGCATGACGCAGACAAGACAGTGTGGCCCAGACTCCCTCTGTCAGGTGTTCCGAGAGTAGCATCAGTACGCTTTCCCTACCAAGGGTTGAAGAGAAAAATTTTTTGACTCTCCATTCCACATGGTCTCTAATGCAACAACTCAGCTCTGCATTAGCAGTGAGAAAGCAGCCTAGACAACACAAAAATATCAGAATGGCTGTGTTCTCATAGGCTTTGCTTACAAAACAGGTGGCACATAGTCATAGTTTGCTTAATAATGTATCCAAAACACCTATAGCAGTCCCTGAATGGTATTAAAGTGTCAATAAATTCTTATTAAATGGCTAATATACTACAGGAATAAAACAAGAAATTAGACAAATACAAGGACTAGATCTGACATTGACTAGCACACTAAGATCTGGTTTTATATCATAGATGACAAAACATCACCAGAAATTTTCTACAGGGTGATTATTGTCTACGTTTCAAGAGAGCATCTCTGACAGGTAAGCTTGATGGATTGAAGAGTAAAGATATTTGAAGCAGGGACATAAGCCAACCTCTCACAATTCATGTGAGACTGAAAAGATTCTGAACTGGAGCCAGGAGGGTTGGGCATACATAAAATACACATTTATACACTGAGCTGTAGGACTCAGTCATGACTCTTGGTAACCTGGAGCATGATTGGCATTTTTTATCATTCAGAGAAGCCAAAATGTGTTTGGAGATGAGTAGACAGGGATTTTAACTCTGAAAAAGTCAGTCTAAGTGACATTGATCTATCCCTAAGTAAATATAATGTCCATTTGCAGTAAGTCAAATAGCTGGACTATTAGAAAGTTATCTTGTATAAGAATTAAGTGCAACAAACTTTCTCACACTCCTATGGTTCAGCGATTTCCTTTGCTCACAGTAGACTTGTCTACAAGACATTTAGAGAGTGGATTCCAAACTTCTGTTGAGGTAACATAGTTAAAGAAGGGACATTAAATAAAATGAGAGCCAGGGATCACAACTGAAATCACTTTTATCTTGCAGACATTGTCAGCACACCCAATTTCAGATATGAGGCTTCTTGCAAGTTTCACTTTTTATTTTTCAAAAAGCAGTGACAAAGATAACAATGAACTGAAATATTCAAGAAGTTTATGCTTATAAATCAGAGACAAGCTTTGGTGTTAGAGACCATGAACTGGACCAAAAAATAAGCTTTCAGTTTTTTTTATCATGTGCCTCCACAGTGCAGAGATTAACAGCAGATGTCACTAATGACTGTGGAGATGACCTCAGGCGGGGAATGTGCATGTCACTGCAATTTTACTTATAATTCTACTCCTAGAACGTTGTTCTGTGTCATCACAATTTCAGGAAAAAATACAGATGAGAATGGAATTAGATCAGAAATAAGGATGGATTCTTTCTAGAGAAAAAGAAGGATAGTTTGGAAATCTACAAATAATTCAGAGATTCAGTGTCTTTCATCTGCCTAATGACCATGGTATCAGCAAACACTTGTGTGCTGTCTCTCTAGATTTACATCATCAAAACGTTATTCCTTAATAGCCTGTTTTCTAAAGTATATGTTACAAATACAAATTGTTACCGGGGCCAGGTATAAACAGATGGCTTTGGAGTTAGGAGTGGCAAACCCACGCTCCTGCTCCCGTGAAAGACATGACGACTAGGTAAGTGTGATTCGATTCCAGTAGAATGTGACTTTTTATTACTAGCTCTTATAATTTTTAAGGAAAGCAAGACATATGTATGTTTCTTGAAAAATCCATGAATTTTTACATGTTGACAGTTGATTATTTTAGTTACATGTATGTATATATGAATATACTACACATATGTACCTATGCATGTGCTACACAAAGATAGCTGTGTGTCCTTAGTTGACTATCTCCTGTTTTGAATCATTTTCTTGTGAGACATCACAGATGAATTTTTCAACAATTGATCACCATTAGCTATTGTTTTGAGTAAGTGAGTTTATAAATATTTCATAGGAACTGATTGATGGAGGACAGGAATTTATCATGATATCTAACACTTTTATTGCACTAACTGTATGTTGTGCCCTAAGTGCTTTAGATAAAGTAACACATTCAATTCTCAGAGCAGCCTGGTTGCTAAGAGACTATTACTCTTCCTATTTCAGAGATGAGAAAGTTGAGGCATGAGGACATTAAATAACCCATACAATTTGTGTGTGGCATATCCCCAAGTTGAAAGGTAATGGAATGAACTCAACTATCTATATTCCAGCCCTTCTACATCCTGCCACATATGTATCGTGAAATGACAGAAAGTCACTTAGCCTATCTCGTTTTGGTTTTCTTATTCCTTTCTGTGAGTCTATACCTGACTCTGCCTGTGTAATTGCTGTGAATATGAAAGTGGGTCACTGAAGATCGTAGGCCCTTCCAAATGTCATCCAAACAGAAAGAGTCATGAACAATTTGGTCTAAGTTACTTAGCATTGCTGAGATCAAAGTCTCTGTAGCTGGAACTTATTAGAAAGCTAATATCATCTCGGTGATTCTGTCATCAAAGCAGCACTAACAGTAGGTGAAAGACCACTCAGTGTTTGACCTAATATTCTCACATTGTTACCATCCTTAGATGACAAATGATTTCAATAAGCGATGCATAGAAATTGTGTAGTTACAGTGACAAATAAAACATACAGAGTTGTTCCTTACTGGGACTTGAACACCCAGTGACATCCAGCTACTTGAGTGACCAGTGAGTCAAAAAGTTACAGGATACCATCCAGAAGGATCTGTAGCCCTCACAGGGGAGAGTAAATATAACCACCAGTGCACAAATCAGAATCACGTTTTAAAAGCCAACAGTCTTTAGGTTTTCTGGTAATTATTTCTGCTACGCTTCAATCTAACCATGGTGATTTGGCTCAAATAGAAAACTGAATTACTAATCAATACAAAGTAGCTAAGGTGTTATTATTCTCACTGCTTTTTGAACATGATATTCTGCCATGGACTAAGAAGGAAGAGAAAAAATAAACAACGGAACTCCTAGCTCTATCTGATGTGCTAAAAAGTCAACTACATCAGTTATAGAGAGCAAACACTGGGAAAGGATGAGAGCATTTTTTTAATGAGCTTCTGATGTTTCATCCAGGGAAAAATGCCATTTAAATAGAGTCAGTTTTGTGCAGTTGTTAGGCTGACAAGATACTGAAGCGATTGTCTATGGCATTGTCACCCTAGAAAGCTCCTCTAGATGGCCAGTCCCAGCAGAAGGAATCCACCCCCAAACACCCACTTGCGTGGCATTGAGCAGCTGTCTTCAGGGGTGCTCAGTGTATCCCCCAGCACTCAGCACTCAGCTAATGTAAATCACTTAGCTCAGTGCCTGGCACGTAGCACACAGTCAACATCAGCTTTGGTTATTACCTCAAAAAGCTAGAAACGTGGACCAGGTCATTTGAAAAACAAGACCAGCAATACTGAGTCATAACACCAGGTTTGAGCTAAGTGACTGTCTGAAAGGGACCCTGTGACTCTTTGTGGAATGTAAACAATCGTGTTCTTTCTAAAAACAAACAAAAAACCTTATTGACTTAGTAAATTAAAAAATTTCAATAAGCTACCCTTGAATATTTTATATTTTCTGTAGTAAACGTAAAACTCCATCAAAAGGTGGACTTTCTTTTGTACCTCTTAATTCTGATGTGGGATTCATTCCCACGAGGCTTATACATTCCAGCTCCTGTTCTGGACTCTCACCTGTACTGTGTGACAAGCTCTGCTAACCTGGGAAGGATGTACAGCTGACTTCCCCAACCAGGATGACCTCTAGGAGACAGCTACACCTGAATGTTGACTGGAGGTGCATGAGAGAGTTCATCCCTGGGTAGCAGAAGCATTTGATGGAGTCTAGCCTAGAACTGTGGGCTAAAAAAAAGTTTAAACCACTACATTTGGGGATGGGTGGTTTGGCATCAAAATATGATACGCCGTCAGACTGAGCTGGGCAGCGAAATTGAGTTTACATTTCACAGTGTGGCGGATCTACGGGAGCATCCTTCAATTCTGTAGTCAGTGACAGATCAGTACTACTAGAGACTGGGCAAGCGTTATCTCTGTCATGTCAGAGGGATCCTAAATAACGTTCTGTTTTTCATCCAGGTGAGTCAACTTCTAGACCAGAGACAGAAATTCTGAGACTGTTGAATAGAAGGTTGCATATTTCTTCATTCAAAAGTTTGAGATATTCATAGAGACACACCTCCAATTATTGTCATAACTTAACAAGAACAGTGGCACAGAAAATAATAGTTAGAGATAAGTCTAAGCTCACTGATTTGTAAAACTGAGAAAGTATGTGCTTCTTAGCCAGCATTTCTTCCACATGAAGACATGTGGGGAATAAATTAAAGAATAGATTAATGGGAAAATACAGTACATTTTTATTTTTTCTAATGAAGCATGCTTCTACTTTTATTGCGTGCAAATCTAAGGATAGGATGGGATGGGCTGTAAAAACTGCCATAACAAACCACTACAGACTGGGAGGTTTAAATCACAGACATAATTTCCCACAGTTCTGGAGACGAGGAGTCCAAGGTCAAGGTGTCAGTAGGGTTGATTCCCATACATTCTTCTCTCATTAGCATGTAGGTGTCTTCTCCCTGTGTCCACACATCATCTTTGAACCTGTGTGTTCAAGCACCTTCATTGTATAAGACTCCTCCGTATTGGATTAGGACCCATTCTTGTGTCCTCATTTTAACTTAAATATCTTCTAAAAAATAAATAAATAAAACCCTGTCAGACAAAAAAGCCTTGTGAGTTCCTGAGGGCAGATAACCTAATAGAATAGGGGCAGAGGAGATATAATACAGCCCAGAATGCAGATACAACAAAGTCAATATTAATGCAGACAGAAAGGAGTGGTATGAAAGTCCCTTACAAGCAGCAATCAATGGTTTCACCTTTTGAAATGTAGGTAATTTCAATACACCTCATTTTTACCACCAGCAGAATCCAAGAAATCTTATTATCAACATATGATGAGAGATTATAAAACTTAAACAGACTCGACAGAGAAGAAGACAATAGCATTTTCTTCTTTTTATTTTAATACATTTTATTTAGGTGTAATTTGCATACAAAAAGGTATATCCATTTAAAGTGCATGATTCTTTGATTTTTGAGTAAATTTTTCACTAGTGTAATTGCTAGCACCAATTAAGGTGCAGAATATATCCATCATACCAAAAGCCCTCTCAAACACCTCAATCCTAGTGCCAGGAAATCATTGATCTGTGTTTGCTTAGTGTGGATTTTTTATCAAAGGAAACACCCCAGTGTGTGCTCTTTTGTAATGTGACTATTCAAAACTTTTATTATGTTGTTTGTCTTACTGAGTTGTAAACGAATTGCTATGTCTAATATGAATGTGTTGTCAGACATATGTATTGTGAATTGTTTTCCCAATCCATTGCTTACCTTTACACTTTTTGAAAGTATCTTTTGAAATAGAAGCTTTTCATTTTTATCAAGTTTAGTGCTTCAACATTTTCATTTATGGCTTGTGTGTTTGCAGTCTAAATTGTAAAAAATTTTCTCCTGTGATTTCTTCTAGAAGTTATATCATTTTAGCTTTTACCATTTAGTTCTGTGATGCTTTTTGAGTAATTTTTGTTTAAAGCATGAGAAAGTGTGAAAGTTTATGAATAATCAAGGTAATCTGCTCTGTTGTTTAGACTCTCTTTTCCCCATTGAATTACCTTGGCACCTTGGTACCTTTGCTGAAAATCAATTGACTATGTTTGGTTCTGTTTCCAGACTCTCTAATCTGCTCTACTGATCTATATATGTCTTGCGCTACATCAATACTGCACTGTCTTGATTTTTCTAGGTTTACTTCAAGTCCTAAAACGAACAGTGTAAGCCCTACAACTTAGCTCATTTTTAAACTGCTTTTAGTGGGTCTAGGTTCTTTATGTTTGCACATAAGTTTTAAAACTAGCTTCATATTAGAATCATTTCTGTGAATGTGTCTGTAGGAATTTTGAATGAGGTTATGGTGAATCTTTTGATGTGTTTGCGGAGACCTGACATAACAACATGAGGTCTTCTCATCCACGATCATGGCATTTATTTCCATTTAATTGAAACTTTAGCTTCAATCAACTATGTTATTTTCCAGGTATGGGTCTTAAATGTAACATACTTTGTTATTTTAATCTCTAAGTATTTCATCTTTTGGAATGTTGTGACAATATTGATTTTTTATACATTTACTGTATATCTTCATGTCAAACTTGCTTAATATTCACAGTGATTTCTTAAAAAGAAATTCCTTAGAGTTTACAACATATGACCTCATGCTATCTATAAATGAAAAAAAAAAAGTTTTTCCTACCTTTTCATTCTGTAGGACTTCTATTTTTATTACTTCCTTATATTGACTAGGGCTTTGATGTGAAGCTGAATAGAAGTGACAAAGTTGCATGCCCTTGCTTTGTTCCTGATCCTAGTAGGGGAAATTTTCAAACATTTTACCATTAAGTAAGATTTTTGTTGTAAGCATTTATTTTTATAGATGTCAATTTTTATCAGATGGAAAAAGTTTCCTCTATCAGATGAACTGAGAAGTTTGATTTGTTGTAATCATGGAAGGTTACTGAGTTTTGTCAAATAACTTTTCTGTGTCTACTAAGAAGCCCCTATGATTCTCCTAATAGAGTGCATCTATTGTCTGATTTTCATAAGAATCTTATTTTTAGAGCAATTCTAGGTTCATAGCAGAATTGAAAAGTTAGTACATAGAATTCCCACATATTTCCTGTTCCCACATGTGTACAGTTACCTCCTCCTGTTATAAGCCTCCCCCACCAGACATATCAATATCATCATAATCCCAAAGATTACATAATAGTTCACTCTTGGTATTGCATGTTATGGGTTTGGACAAATGAATGATCATTGTGGTATTATACAGAGTATATTCAATGTCCTAAAAATCCTCTGTGATTTGCCTATTCATCCCTCTTCACACTTCCTTTCCCACGTCCTGAATCCCTGGAAGCCACTTACCATTTTACTGTTTCCATAATTTTGCCTTTTTCAGAATAGCATATAGTTAAATCACTCAGTAAGTAGAATTTGCATATTTGCTTCTTTCACAAAGTAATATGCATTTAAATTTCCTCCTTATCATTTCATGACTTGATAACATTTTTTTTGGTGCTGGATACTTTTTCATGATCTGAATATACCACATTTTATCTTTTCACCTATTGAAGGACATCTTGGTTGCTTCCAAAATTTGGATATTGTGAATAAAGCTGATAGAAACTTTCACTGGTACATTTATGTATAGCCACACATTTTCAACTAATTTGGGTAAATGTCAGGAAATATGATTGCCGAATTATAAAGTCAGCACATGCTTAGTTTTTAAAGAAATAGCTAAAGTGTCTTCCAATGTGGCTATGCCCTGTTGCATTCCCACCTGAAATGAATAAGATTTCCACTTACTCTGTATTCTCACCAGTATCTGGTGGGTGAGATTTCCATATTTTAATCATTCTAATGAGTGATATCTCATTGCTGCTTTAACACACAAATCCCTGGTGACATATGCTATAAACATCTTTGCATATGCTTATTGGCTATATGTATATCTGTTTTTTTAAGGGAGAAAATTGCAATTAGTTTATTTTTTACTTAGCTGTTCACATTTGTTGTTCCCCCTGGACCTGAGTCTTGAACCCAGGACCTTGAAATGTATGTAGTATTATTCACAGGTGTACTAATTGTTTCCACATTTGTTGGGGGGTGTTGATTTCTGGGTTCACTGTTATATTTACTGTTTTACTATTATCCCACCATTGTCACATTATCATGATTACTGAAGTTTCATAGTAAGTTATGAAGTTGATTAATTAGTTTCACCAATGTTTATGTTTTTCAATATTGTATGGGCTATTCTGTATGTTTTGCATATCCATATAATATTTGTTTATTTTATTTTATGGTTTTTAAAAAATTTTTAAAGGAAAGGTGCAGTCAAGAATGAAGGTGAGTAGGCAGGAGGGAAGGAAGAGAGAAAAGGAAAAAGCACTCCATTTTATTTTCATTTAGTTGTACACACCGCTTGCTTCCCCCATGCCCAGGACTCGAATCAGGGTTGGGGGTTTGAAGGTTACGTAGTCTATACTCTTTTGTAGGTGACTGACCCAAGTGTTACTCCACCAGGGTGCAACAGTTTTGTTTTTTTTTTTTACAATTTTATACATGGAAAATCATGCAGCTGCATACAAAAACTGTTTTATGTATTTTTCCTAATCTGTATATCTTTTGTTTCTTTTTATTGTCTATTACATTAGCTAGGACTTTCAGTATGATGTCAAAAAACACTAACAAAGGTGGGAATATTTTATTATTCCTAAACTTAGTGAGAAAGCTTCTGTTTTCCTACTATTACCTATGATGTTAGCTGCATCATTTTCTCTTTGAAAACATGAAATACATGTTCAAAGAATTTTCTTTCCTTTAATTCTACATTATAGGATTACTTAGCACCTTAATTTTTTTTTTGCTTGTTTGGTTCTTCTTTATCAGAAAAATGAGACTTAAATACCTTATGGCAAAGGAAGCCTGTTATGTCTAGCACTAGGTTGAGAATTATATAACAGACATTTTTCAAGCCAAATTGTGTTGTGATATCATGATATCTGGTCTACTTTATATAGAGGCCTAAATTAAAGCATAATACTTTTAGTATTGTTATTTATTTCACTCATATTCACATTTATGATTATCTGTCAGTTGATTACTCTACGGATGTAAATAAAAACTGCTTCCCCATCATAAGCCTTTGATCTAGTATAGAAGACTGAAACATTAAAAGTAAAACAAACAAAAGTGTCAAATAAACTGCTAAATAGTGGCCAATATTTCCTACCAGTAAATAGGAATTTATTTCCTTTCCCTTTCATTCTGAAAAGGCTTAACTCAGCTCACCTTTAGAAAAGACACTATTACTATGTATTAGTTCCCTGAGCTCAGATCTTAGAGCTTGGTAGCCTCCACTTCTATCTCTCAGGCCATTTGCTATTGGAACCTGTATATTATGCCACAAAAAAGTGCAAGGAAATCCATGAACAGACACATTTGGAGAAAAACTAAGGTCCATACCAAAGCCCCAACTAAGACTCTAGCCAACCATACAGCATGAGTTTGCCAGGCATGTGAGTGCAGCCATCTTGGAAATTAAATCCATGATGTGAAGTAGACAGGAACTATTCCTGCTGAGTCATTTCAACTACAGATAGTGATAGGCATTTTCTTAGACAAAACTGGCAGATTGGAATGGAGAGAACAGGACAGTTATGCACTAGCAACTAAGAGGAGAGAAGGAGGCTAAGCAATCTCAGCAGGAGCAGAGTAACAAATATTGTGTAATGCAAATCATATAGTAAAGACTTGTGGTCCAGCAAGACTTCATACAAACAACCAGGGCTGGTACAAGGAATTTTGGCACCTTAGGTGAAAACCAAATTTGGAGCCCCTATAAGACCCACACTAAATGTCTTGACTAAAACACATAATACTTTAACAATCCCAGTACAAAAAATGCCCAATAATCCCCACAGTGCCAGAGATAAGCCTCAAGATGTCAGGGATAACCCCCATGCAAACGGAAATAAACCCTATTGTACTTGCTTGTGGTTCAACCAAGCTGCAGTGTTCTGCGTCTTTGAAGAAACGGACTTGCACAGGGTGCTGAATAATCCTCTTCCCACATGGCTCCTGTTTCCTCATGGGGTGTAGGGGGCAGGAACATCAGTAGCAGCCAGGGCCTGCTGCAGTCAATGCCATCGAGGGCTGACTTTAATGCAAAAGTGGTAGCTCCTTTTGAGCCTTCTCTACAGACTGGTCCCGGAACAAGTCAACTTCCCCTTTGTCCCATGTTAAAGACAACCCTGGTTTATTAAAAACAAGATAAAACTGGCATTTCTATTAAAATGACAGGGTAATCAGGAAATATGAAAAATGGCACTGTCCCATTTTAGATGTTTTGTAGGATCAGCCTAGATTATGAGGAAAATAAGTGGCTGTTATTTTAAGTCCCAACTTTGTTGAGTAAATAAAGAGAACAGCTATAAATTTCTAACAAGGATATATTCTGGCAACCATGAGAGCATATTAGAGAGACCATCTTATCTCTGAAATTCTCTGAAGTGTTAACAAAAAATATTCTCATAAATATATATGTATGTATGCATATGTGTGTATATATATATTCTATTAAAAGATAGATACGGTCAGCTTCTAAGTATATCATTTTAAAGGCATTTGGAAAAAATGTTATTTTCTGTTATGTTGCAAATATTTGCTCATAAGTATATGAAACATAGATTGTTTTATTCTATTTTCTGTTTATCAAATGCTTTTGGTACTTAGTGTTGTATACTTTTATATCCTAAGCACGCTTTAAGTTTTCATAGGTACAAATTTTCAGTTGTTGTATTCCTTGCAAATTACAACATTTTATTATGCCTACAAATATATATATGATATACATACATACATACATACATACATACATACATACATGAATCTGCTTGAATTATATTTATTTTTACTGCTTTTTCCTCTCCATCTTTTCCTTGGTTTTTACCCAAGTGTTCACTTCTTAAAAACAATGTATTATCAAGCTTTGCTTCTTTGTAATCTGACAGTAATTATCTTTTAATAGACTAATTTACTCATTTACACTTGTCTTGATTAATATGTTTGGTTTTATTCTCCTTTGTCTCATTAAATAGTTAAGGAGTACCTAGCTTTTATTTCAAATAATCTCAAAAGAACTAAAAGTATTCCATAACCACTTTTTTCATATTTCATAATGTAAATTACCACAGGAAATTGATATAAGAACTTATATGAAATTTATATGGATCTCTAACTGATGTATGTGGAGATTTTAAGTTTTAAAATGTGCTTTCAAAAATATTAGCTCTTCTGTTCTGATTATTGCTATTTTGTTCTCTCTTTACTCTTAATGAATTTAAATTTCAAAAGGTCTGTGGCTTCTTAACATTGTCCAGTCAGTAACTGTGATGTGGAGAAACAAATGCAAACCTTGTTTATAAAAAGACAAAAGCGAAACACTTTTATTCTTAGCATTCTACCATAATCCTCCAAAGAGCACGTGCTGGGTGAGCAGGGTAGACTGCTTTCCTGTGCTAATGGCTCTTTACCGGCATGACACCCAGCCCTCACCAGTTGCAGTCTCTAGGAGATTGAGCACCTGAGCATCTTGTTTGGAAAAAGAGGAAATAGCTCAGTTGTTTACCTCTCCCTTCTCACACGGGGCTGTTTCCTTCTACTTCTCCATGTCCGTGATTTAAGAGTCTAGACCCTAACCTGTGGTGGATGCCACTCAGACCCAGCATTTCCTGTAACTAGCTAAGTCAGTCTGTCTCAATGGGGGATTTGAGCTCATGAACATCCAGGTGTAACTCATTTTCTCCATTATCAGATTCAGTAGTAATAAAAGTTATATTTGGCTCTCTCAACTGCCTAATTCCTTGATTGTATTTCTGTACTGGTTCAGAATTTGGGCAAAAATGAGGTGTGCTATCCTTGGGTTCTCTTGAACCTCAGAATATAATATGTGAAATTATCTGTATCTTCTAACTTAATTTAGATTCTGTGAAGAAAAAGGCCTACAGTAGCGTAAAATAGCTATAACACTATCATCTAGTCTGCAATCACAAATGTTAGCTTTGGGAAGTTTTTCTCCGCTGGTTCAAAAGTAGGTCAGCAAAAGCTCACAGTGATTGAGATAATTTGAGGGGAGGAAGATTATATTTAAATGATCCTTAAAAGGAAGGCAATCCATTAAGTCAGCTAAGCCATTTAAGGAACAGTTTGAGGATGAGATCTGATAACTCAAATGTATGAATATTCTATAGTCATCATTTCAACTTCTGTTCCAGGTAAGAATTTAAAAGCACAGAGTTTTGAGAAAAATAAAATACACGTGACCCAAGTCAGAATATGAAAAGTAAGATAGAAATGCTTGTATTCAACAGATATTTAACAAGTACCAATTGTGGGTAACAGTGGAAAGAGGAACACAAAATAAATCAGAGGTGGACCCCAGCCAGGACAAGTTTGTTCTGTAAAAGGGACAAAATGACAAGTACACATAAATACATCAATACTAAAATACAAGTCAACAGTATGTTTGGGCTTTGCCATGTACTGTTAAGGTACTTTGGAGATTCGGAGGAAGGAGGATGTTTTCATATTTGGCAGGAGGGGCTGAAACAGTTAAAGAGAGGTAGAGAGAGGCAACCTGTGAATGAAGCTGGAAGAAAGGGTGAGATGTTTTGGGATGAAACTTTGGGAGGAACATCAGACAAAGTGAGCAGAATTAATAAGCTCTCATGACAGCTCATAGTGCATGAAAAGACTGTGAGTCTATGAACTAAAAAAAGAATGATTCTCTTCCTGAAATGAGGGTGCATGAGGGGAGGAGAAGTAAGATTGAGGTGAGAGGCTTGGGGCCAGTTCATTGAGTATTCAAATCTCAAATCAAAGAGTTTGGATTGCTTTCACAAACAAGAGTCTACTGAGGGATTTTGAGTAGATTTGTGGCAACAGTCAGTATTATCCCTGCCGGCCCCCCAAATTAACCAACCAAATGTCAGGAATAAAAACTCAGAGCTGAGAGAGACCAAGGGGAGGCCACATACTTATGGATGACCATGTAAATGGATGTGCTGGGTGCCTCAGGGGAAGTCAGGTTACTGAGAAGAGGAGGGATGAGAGATATTGGACAGTGTAATGGAGAGGAATCTCTGAATGAAAGGAGACCCAGTGTGAGGGAGAATGAGTTTGTGAAAGGAGGAGAAGGAACACTCATCTTTCTAATACAACCTAAATGATTTACCTGTGCTCTTAGCACATAGCCTACACGTACACTAACAGTTGACAAAGAAGCTCTAAAAGTTCTCCCTAAATGAATTAAATATCACTCCTGGTGCCTAATATGAAGAGGTCCCAGGATACCTAACATCATAAAAATTTCTGAGGGGAGGAAACCCAATGCTCTCCTGGGCAGTCAGAGCCCCATGCCCTACCTGCATCCCGCCTGCTCAGCAAGGACTCGTCCCGCCAGCCCATTCTTCATGTACTGGTTCAGTCTGTGTTTAAACGGAATCAGCAAGAATCAGGAGACATCTCACACTTCGGTTTCCCTCTGGAATAATTGTTCTTCACATATTTTTAATAGGTGTCTCATCATGTCAGTTACGTTCCATTGGACCCAGGGTGAAGGACTGAACCTTCCTGGCTCCCAGCACTGAATTTCTTTACGTAGATTGCCAGGCACCATGGTTTAGTGCTTGATAAAGCTGCCAATTCATTTGTCACTACCCAGTAACAAATTAGTTCATTATTTGTTTTCCAAAGAAGGCAAAACAAATGGCAACACTCATAGCATGTAGATAGAATGCTAACCCAGGCCCTGAAAATCTCTTTTATTCTTGTGCATAAAAAGAAGCATCATTATGAAAGATTATTCCCCAACTATCCTACAAAAAGGCAAATGACTCAGGAGCCATTTTACTATGAGTTTTTTGTATCCCGAGAATCAATGTGCTGCTTCTTCAGTTTGGTTCCTGAATTTCATTACTCTAAATTATCAAATAGCCAAGGGAGAGCAGCCATTATTATTCCTTATGATGAGGTACATTGGGTAAATATTACTAATTCGCGTTCACAGAGTATAAATCTGAGGCCCAAGGAGAGAAAGTTACTGGCACAATCACTCAGATCATGGCACGGTCCTGTTGATTCCGAAAAGAAATCTCACAGAGTTTCTTTTATAAGTCGCCTCTCCCTTTCATTGTACTAATTTGTCAGCTCACATCACTATTGTTTCCCCGAACATCCCTAAAGATAGCCACAAAGACAAGGCCATTGCATATGCTGCAGTTTCAAGAAAGTGTGGAGGAAGTAAACCTGAGATTTCTTTCCTGGTGTCATGACATGACAGTTGGCTGTAGAAGCAGAATACAGGTGCTTACAGAAAATCAAGACGCCTGAGATGTGGGTGCTCAGGTGCCCTGATGGTGCACCCAGCAAAAGCAACATACTTTACTAATGCCACAGACACATTCCCTGAGTTCCGCCAAGAGCAGAATGGTTCTGATAATAGAATGTGTGGTCCCATTATCTCTGAAGGGGCTGGAATAAAAGCTGCAATTTAGGGGAAAAAAAAAGGAATAAATACTTACAATGAGCTGGGCACAATGCCCAGTGGAAAAGTACACCCAGTCCTGTCAAAAAAAGACACTTTATGCACACGGGCAGTATTCTCTCTCCCTCCACTCGAGTGAGAAAGGAGAATAAATTGTGCTCTTAAAGAACATCATGGTACCTAGGAACACAAACGTTTTTAACAGAAGCATTTCTTTATAAAGGAAAATACGGTTCACCTTTGAATGACTTTCTGGGTGTTTTTAACCCCTCCTGGAATGGGTTAAGAAGAAGGAACATGAAAGGCAGAGAAGAATGGGGAATATTTCTTGTCTAGGATCACAAAGAATTAGTATTTTTGTGAGGGATCATTTATTAATCTTTTTTGTTCCTTCCAGTTTTTAACATTCGATAGGGACCCATGTTATTCATAATGATCTCATCATAGTAAGCTCCTCTTGTTGAAAGAATTGACCAATTACTAAATCTCAGACTTGAAGCCATTACTTTTAATTTTGCAAGCATGATGGTGATTAATGCTGAGGGGTATAGCTAAAGCTTTGTTTTATTCCAAACACTCATGAATCAAACAGCAGGATGACTTGGAGGGGCTGTTCTTCTTGAAGCAGGAAAGGATGAGTAGTGCATTTCTCTCAGGGACAATCTGTCTTGAAGCCTCTGGCCCTCAGCAGCCACAGTGCTGTCATCAATAGATGTCTGGACGCCAATTGGGTGTGTGGGTGGCAAGTACCAACACCTCATTTTGATGAAAGAGACCTACAATGCCATTACTAAGGGTGACGTTTTAATAGCAACCAGATGGATCACTCTTATTTGAAAAGTCACTGAGCTTCCATCAAGGGCACATCACCTGCATTAGGAGTACATACTGATATCCTTTGTGCTACAGCCAGTTAGCCTTCCTTAGAACTGTGACCCACATACATGTTTTAGCACCTGACAACTGCTGAATTTGATCGACTTTCTCGTCTGTGCTTATCTTGTCACAGGAACAAATTTTCAGGTTTATACATGGGGACAGTCCTAATCAATCATGGTCCTGGGCTTCCAGCTTCCTGGTATACTATAGTTGCATGAAAATTCACTCTTAGAAGCCTGATGATAGAAGACCACAGCATTCAGTAAGTAGAAGGAAGACTTCCCTGGCGAAGTCACAGTTTTGGTAAAGCAATCTAACTCTTCAGCAGAAGAAGGCAAGGTGTGGTGCTTTTTGCAAGAAGTAACTCAGGAATTGGGGAAATTTCAGAATGCAGTCAGTTTATGATGGCTAGATTGAGGTTAACGCACTTTTAAAACTCTTGTATTGACTTCTTGGCATTAGATTCAGAGAATAAAACAGCAGAAAGATGTAAGTATATTTCTTTTTTACTTTGAAAAGAACACATGTAATTTAGAGAGGAATTCAGGTCTGGTCTATGAACACCCCAGCTTTCAGAGATCATGAGGACAACAGAAACTGGAAGAAACACTTGGTAGGTTGAGAGGGAAAACAGCAGAACTTGGGGTTTCCTGGACTAGTAAAAAACAAAACAGAAAAAAAATTCCAGGAGTTGGGAATTGCAAAGTGTCACATATTACAAGTAGGTCAAATAAAATGAAGGCGAAAAAGGATCACAGGATTTAGCAACATGCTGTTAGAAGTCTTTGTTAGAATGAGTTCTTTAATGTGGCTGGTACATGGCTCCGTTTATTTGATGTATTCTACCCCACAATCCTCTGAGAGTGCAGTGGTTCTTTCAGTCTCAAATGCCTGGTCCGCTTGGTTGGACCAAGTGTGCAGAGATGACCCTGAGTGAACCAATCACTTATCTCCTGAGAATCTGAAATTGCCACATCTCAGAGACTTGGAATAAGTGGAAATACAGAAGGGAAGGAGGAAAGAGTAGGTTTAGGGGTTTCAGGAGAAAATTAGTCTAATTTTAAATGTGCTTTGTTTGAGATATCACAGTCCCAGCCTGTTTGCTGACTGAGTGCTGTTGGACTGTAGCTATTGTTCTTCACAAGCTCTTTCTGGACAGTGTCACACGTGGCTGATAAATCATCAGTCTGAGCCACTTACTGCCGATTCCATCTCCAGAAGTGCTGACTTCTCCATAGGCAGATAATGGCCTCTGAAAAAGTCATCCTCTTTTTTGGGGACATTTTTCTCCACCACCACGAAATTCAAGAGAAAGGGGATTTAGGTGCCCTGGGTATTTTTTTTTTTTATTTAATGGATAAATAAGTGGCACAAAATTAAGAGAAAACTGCCATTGCATATTCACCGAAAGAAGAATTCATTGGCTTGATCAATGCAGGTTTGCACTCAAGCAGAGTGAGTTTCTTGTTTTAAGGGCAGTCCATGCATCGTCCTCCTAACACTTAAGAGGTTAGAGGTAGAACTTCCAGAATGTGCCCTCTGTCCAGCACTTAACAAACAGGAGTGGAGAGAAGCCTCATTCTTACAGTCTCTCTTTATTACCACAAAGATAAAATATGCAAACAAGGGTCATCTAACAGTCCTTTAAGGGTGCATCATTATGTCAGTAGTAGTTATTCATTTAATCATCTAGGTTCTGTGGTGTTCTACTTCGAATTAAGATGCAGAAAGTCACAAGGAAAGTGTGACTCCCACCTGCACTTCTACAAAGTCAGGTGCATACCTCTGACAGAGTGGGGTCACAGACGACATCTCTGTGATCCTGCTCCTCTGGGTGCTGCTTCTGTGAGTCTCCAGTCCAGCACTGCATGACCAGCAGCTGAGAATAGGCCTGACAGAGGATGAGCATCTTTCTGACCTGGAGGGAGAGGACTGAGATGTTCCTGCTCCTTTCACCCAAGTTGGAAGTCAGTCCAAGGCTCCTCTTTCTTTCCTTTCTCTCCAGGCCCTTTCTAGTCCCCTTCTCCACCTGCCCTGTTGGTTTGGTTGGTTCTATATACTCAAGCAAGGTGGTGGATTCATGTCAACCACTCTGTGCTGGAAAGAGTAAAAGGTATTCACTGGAAGGGGACTGGGGAGGGGCAGAGACAGACAGCAAGAAGCATAAAACATCAATTTGCTTAAGCTGTAATCCTCTAGAATTTCACAGGTTTGAATAAAAATTGATGTGTGAATTTGTTTTAGTTTTGTTACGTGTGTGTGTGTGTGTGTGTGTGTGTGTGTGTTGTCCTTAAGTAGAGCTCGCTTTCCCCATTATTTATGAGTCCAAAACTCAGTGAGCCACTTTAACAGGCATTTCAATTGATCTTATCATTGAGTTAGGAATCCAGACAAGGCTCTGCTGGATGGTTGTTTTGCTCCGCGTGTCTGTGTTATGTCACTCAGTGATGCAGGCAGAAGCTGGCTGTCCAGAAGAAGCTAGCATCACTGCCAAGTCTGAGGAAGGCTGAAAGACTCAGTGTAGTTCCTCTCCACGTGGTTCACAGAAGGACAGGCAAACATCTTTATGCTTCTTTGGAGCCCAAGGGACCAAAGTACAAGCTGTCCATTTCCTCTAGACCTGGTTTAATTGAGTCCTCTCCTCTGCTCAAAGTTACCCAACACCGAACATGTTCCAGGTGTCAGTCAGCTGCAATTTCACCTAAATTTAAGACCCTCTCCAAGCTCACTGATTGTTGGGAGCTCTCAGCTTCAGCCATACCCTGTCAAGTGTCACTTCCTCCGATGTAGCAGTATGCTTCCTCTGGGCCAAGGGTAAGTGCTACTATTGTTTAAAATATCTCTTAAGGGAGGCCTAGGTCCTCTCTGAAGTGACTCTTCATTAATTCAGGCCTACCCTATATAATCCCCTCATGATTAATGCAAAGTCTAATGATTATAAATCTTAACCATATTGGCCAAATCCATTTATCCTCGCCATTAGGTATATTTATTCTTGTGAGCAAAATCCTATCATATTCAGTCCTGGAAGCACGTGAGCGGAAATCTTATGGCCATCTTATATTCTGCCTTCCCCAATAAGGAAATGAAAGAAAAATTTCTCCTCAATGTACTCTATAGAGGTTTAAAATAGAGTCCTATATTTGGAGTAGGAGATGGAATAAAACCACAGGGGAATATTGGAGAAATGGAAAATATCAGAGAAATATATCACTAATTCAGTTTTTTAAATAAATCTTTCATTTTAGAGGAGATTTATGTTTACAGAAATATTTCAAACATGGTACCAGTTTCCCATATTCTCATACCCATTTGACTCTATTATTAGGATTTTATCAATGTTAAGATATACATATAAATGATATAGCTATATAGATATAGATAAGATATACATATAAATGTATACAGGTAAACATCTGATAAATATAAATGTATAATAATTTTTCATAAATAATAAATTAATGCTGATGCAGTACCATGTACTAGAGTCTGTGGTTTATTTGTAGTCCCTTCATTTTTACCTAGCATCCTTTTTTCCACTCCAGGATCCATCCGGGATATACCACATCACAGTATCTGTCAGATTTTTTGGTTACTCTACACTGTGGTGATTTTGTAGTCTCTGCTTTTGATTATCTAATGGTTTGGAGGCACAATAGTCAGGTGTTTCGTAGAATGTCTCTCTATTAGAGTTTGTCTCATGTTTCCCAAAGGATTTGAACGTGTTTATGAAGTTTGGGAAGGAAAATCACAGAGGTAATGTGACTATTTTATCACATTATGTCAAAGGTGCATGTTATCAACACATTTATGACTACTGATGTTGAACTTTATTGGTTAATTGAGGTACTGTTTTCAGGCTTTTGTACTGAAGTCATTCTTTGTTTCTATTCCTGTCAGAAACCTTCCTTTTCTAGGGAGATCACAGATAACACACACTGAAGAAACAGGAGTTATAATTAAATTCTTGACAGTAGCATCTCTACCTAAATCTTTTTAGCATTCTTCTACCAGGGAGATTTTCTCTTTTCTGCACCATTTATTGTATCATTTATTTAAACTGTTATGAACTCAAGGATATTTTATATGTTGGATTATAATCCAATCCTACTTTATATTGTTGCTCGAATTGTTCCAAATTTTTCAATTGGGGTTCTTTTGTTCGGTTTTCATTTCCCTCTGACATGTCTTTGTCACTGTGCCTGTTTGTTATCAGTTTGTTTTCTAAGCATGCTTTCATTTTCTGGCACTACAGATTACCTGAGGATCATCTCATATATTTCCTGTCCCAGCATCAGCAATTACTCCAAGGAACCCTGATTCCTTTTATTAGATGAACATAGTGGAAACCAAGATCTGAGTGCTTAGTATGTGCTCATTGTTGTTTGGTTGTGAGTGCTGAATTTCATCTGAATGAAAAAATATATATGTGTATACATGTTAATGTATTCTTTTACGTAACTACATATCTCTAAATGGACATATATGTACCTTCATCAAACATGAGTTCATACTGATATCTCCAACTCTAACCCTTTATCATTTGAATCATCCAAGTTGTCTTCCCTTTCATTTCTTTCAATTCCACTCTGACACTTAGAAATCTGGTGTCTACCAACTATTTATTTAATTATTTAGTAGTAGTAGACATGTAATGTCAGATTTGTTAACCAGTATTCTCACTGAAAACAACTTTATCAACTGGAGTATGGTGTTTATGTATAGTTTATTTTGTCTATAGTTTTATAGACTTGACAAATATCCAAATTTATTTAGATCAGCACTTTTTCCTCTATCCTTTTCAGTTACTTCATACATTTAAGATCATTTTGTCACATTTTGTTCTTTATTCTGGAATCTCATGATCTCTCAAAATGTTGTTTTAATTGAATACATTAAATTTTATGCTATTTTTGCTATAAATTTATATGAGTTTGGACACAGGATTAGTATCCTATATCCACCATTATATTATACAGAATAGTTTCTCTATCCTTTCCCTAAATTTCCTGCTCTTAATATAGTCAACCTCTCTCACTCTGAAAACTAGTGAAATTTTTGCTATTGTGATGGTTTTGACTTTTCCAGAATGTCATATAATTGGAATCATATATATGTGCATACTACCTTCAAATTATTAAGATATAGATTTTTTTTTATTTTTAATCACGTAACTAAAGGAACGTTGCATCTTAGCATTATATAGGTCTAACGTGAGTATCATCGTAAATCAGTTTCTATATATAATACATGAAATTTATCAGCATCTAATCCATCCCTTACTATGTAAGTGATTTCTTTTATACAATTTGTCCCACTTTCCCTTACTTTGTGTGTAACCACAATTTAATTCTATAGACTAAAAGTTCATTTTTGTCTGATTTTGTTCTTTTTATTTCTGTGTAAACCACATATGAGCAAAAGCATACCATGTTTGTCTTTCTCCCCTGACTTACCTCACTAAGCATAATCTCCTCTAGGTCCATCCATGTTGTTGCAAATGGCAGGATTTCATCTTTTCTTGATGACAGTACTATCCCATTGCATATATAGATGACATCTTTATCTACTCATCTGTTGATGGGCATTTAGGTTATTTTAAGGTCTTAGTTATTATAAATAATGTTGTGATGAAGAAGGGGTTACATATATCTCTTTCAATTAGTATATTTATGTCTTTCATGTAAATACTCAGATGTGAGGTATTGGGGTCATATAGTTTTTATTTTCAATGTTTGAGGAATCTCCATAATGGCTGTACCAATTTACACATCCACCAACCATGTATATGTTTTCTTTTTCTCTGCATCCTCACCAATATTTATTGTTTGCTGACTTTGGATAATACCCATGCTCATAGTACCTCAGTACTATCTAATTGCCATTTTGATTTGCATTTCCCTAACAACAAGAAAGAAGGAACATCTTTTCATGTATCTGTTTGTCACCTATATCTTCTTTGAAGACATGTCTGCTCAGATCTTTTGCCCACTTTTAAGCTGGATTGCTTGTTTTTGTATTGTTGAGTTTTATGAGTTATTTATAAATCTTGGATATTAACCTCTTGTCAGATGAATGATGTCAGTAATTCTTGTACACTTTTAGATTTGCAGACTAGTTGAACAAATAATACCGAAAGTTCCACAAAATCCTGCTACCTGTATCCTCTTCTCTACATTGGCACAGTTTCCATATTATTAACATTTTACATTAGTGTGGCACTCACGCTGCTGTCTTTGAACCAATACTGATGCATCAGACTAAGTTTCATTCCTTATGATGTTGAACTCTATGGGTTTTAATAAAATCATAATTACAGGTATCCACCATTTTACAATAATTCACCATAAAATTCCCTGTGATTCAGCTAGTCACCTTGCCTCCCTTTCTTGAACATCTGGCAACCACACAACTTTTTACTTTCTCTGTAGCTTTGCCTTTTCCGAAATGTCATGTTTTTAAAATCACAGAGTATGTTATAGTTTCAGACGGGCTTCTTTCACTTAGTAATTTAATGTTTGTCCATGTCTTTTTATGGCTTCGGATAACATTTTATTTTATCACTGACTAATATCCCATTAGATGTACCACAGCTTATTTATCCATTCATCTATCGAAGGTTAGTGTGACTGTGTCTAGGTTTGGGTGATATGAATAAAGCTGCTATCAATATTTGCATCCAATCTTTGTGGATATAAGTTTTCAACTCAATTGTACAAATACCATAGAGTATGGTTGCTAGATCATGTGGTCAATATACATTTAGCTTTGCAAGACACTGTCAAACTTTCTTCCAGAGTGCATGCACCATTTTGCATTCCCGCCAGCAATAAGTGAAAGTTCCTGCTGCTCCCCATCCTCTCTAGTGCTTGGTGTTGTCTGTCTTCTAGTTTTGAACTATTCTAATAGGTATGTGGTGACACCTCATTGTTTTAATTTGTAATCCCCTAATGATATGAGACATTGAATATTTTTCATATGAGTATTAGCCATCTGTGTATCTTTTCAATGAAGTGTCTTTTCAGATATTTTCATACATTTTAATTAAGTTGCTTGTTTCGTATTATAGACTTTCAAGTGTCTATTGCGTATTTTGGATGCAAGTTCTCGGTCAGATATCGTTCGACTATGTCTTCCCAGTCTGAAACTTGTCTCTTCAATCTTTTTACAATACCTTTGTGAGAATAGAGGTGCTTCATTATAATGAAGTTAAAGTTACCAACTTTTTCTTTTATGAATCACATTTTTGTCATTTTATCTAAACTTGTCCCCACATCTTTAAGGTCTTAGATTTGATTCTCTGTTTTCTTCTCATGTTTTGCCTTGGTTAATTCAATGTTGAATTGTTTACAGTGTTTCAATGTAAGCACCCTCTAGTGGTGTGGAAATTTCAGCAAAAGCTTGCTGCAAATACTTACATTAGCATGTTGACATGCTATAAAAGAAATTGGATGCTCAATGCAAGGTGTCATATAGGGAAATAGGTATCACATCCTTGCAGAAATTATCTAACCACAAGATAAATTCAGCAGAAGCAAGAACTCAAAATCAGAAGTGTCTAGGAAATGTATAAACTCTTTCAAGAACTCCCAGAAGTTCTTAAAGCTGACTAAATTTCCCCTTACAGAAAGAAAGCACAAGAGTCAATTTAATTTGAATCTCAAAGGACAAGGTGACTCTGACATTTAAGCTACAGTCACAAGTGGACCTCCTCTTTCTGACAGTTATTAGACAAAAACATATCCTTGTGAAGTCTTCCTAGAATCATTTCTTTTATCTTTCTGAATAAGAAACCATCACAGAGAAACTGGATAGGTGAGCTAGGAGTGCAGTAAAATCCTGGAAGGCCAATAGCATGTCTGATTCATCTTTAAATGGAATAGGAGATATAGTAAATAATTGTTAAATAGGTGCTTCTTGAGTCCATTGGTTTCAAATAAATTGATCTCACAGAGTAGACCTTTAGTAACAGAAAAAGAAAAACCTGTTTTGGATATATCTTATCACAATTCTCCTGGAAAATTTTCAATAACAATGTAATTTTATCTACAGTAGAAATGGTAGATCACAATTACCAGTGAACTTTAGCTACTTTCAAAAGATCAAATCATAATGTGCTTTAATGGTTTTTTTTTTTAATTAAGTCTCCTTCAGATCTTTATTCCTCCAAGAAATAAATTTTCCTCTCATCTACAGCAAGATCTCAATCCGTAAGCATACATATACTAAGCCTTCTTGTCCATGAATCTATTTATCTTTTGAGAACCTCTCCTGCCACAAAATCTAGGACACTTATGGACAGAACACATTCAAAGAGAAGACACGAGGTATCAACAGTGATCAACACATTTCCAGGGTCTTCCCTCTGGAGCACCAAAAACAACTACCTCACATTCCAGAGCCTTTTTATAAAGCCCTGTCACATACATTATCTCATTCATCCTTATAGATAAAGCAGGAAAAACAAATATCTTCCTATTTTTAAAGGTTAGGTAACAAACAGGGACTAACTGGCTTGAGCAAGGTCACATTGTTGATCAATCAAACAGCAAGTTCTCAAGTCTATTTTTTTTCACTATATGCCTCTGCTTCAAACAAAGAGAAATGTGCTATGGAGTTTGAAAAGGAAACGTTATGCAGCAGGATATTTATCCTTGATTCCAGTAAAATCATTAAACAGAGGGTCCAAATACTCATTCTCTTCAGAGGTTGCCATGCATTTTTCTTGAAAGGAATCAATAATGATTTAAATTATGGCAAAACAATTTGTAGAATGCCGCTTTATGGGGATTGTGAAGGCTCAAAAATTTTGAGTAATAGAAAAAATTTAATATTCATAGACACACATTAAAATATTCTACAGAACAATAATTAATAGCATCATGACAATGTGTCATGTTTTATTAGGCAAAAACTATTTTGACTTGCTTTTAATATCCAGATTTATATATATTGATGGGTGGAATGATTCATAATGCCATTTTACTATTAAACTACCCAAGTTTCACTTCGTATTTCAAACTAAACAATTAATTTTGTCCATGCGCACCCTATCTGAACAGACATGAATTTGTCATTTATTCTAATTATGCATGCAAAATAAGCTGCAGACAGCAACACTGTTGAGCTGCGTGCTTACTGTTTAATATTTATAGAGTTCCAGCAATGATTAGGCAGCACTTACAAAATAATCCTTGCTCCTCTAGGCACGTAAATTCTAGTGTCAGGGTAAGGCTTTGTAGTCAAGATATCTGCTTCAAACTCACCTTCAGGGTAGCTCTGTGAATCTGCAAACTTTCCAAGATCATGGATGCATACCTCTTGTTATGCAATTAACTTTGCTTTGACTATAGCACAGACAGCACTACGAGCCCCAGCCAAGAGTCTGAAGAACACAGTGCATTGTTTCCAGCGGGAGAGCAGAATGGGTGAGAGCGTGTAGATGAACCAGTAAGAACTCAGTTTCACCGCTGGAAAACATTGACTCCAAGCATACATGTGGCTGACAATTCTGTCGCGTTTTATGAAATTCCATTTGTTCTAAGTAAGTGCATGGCTGCCTTTGTTAATTTCCGTAACTATTATGAGTAACGTGATGTTGAAAACTTTGTTTTTACATACCATTGGTCTCAAACTCAATCCTGTTTCTACCTTAGTGAAGAATAATTATTTACTAAGAGTCCTTAGAGAAACACAGGGGCATCCACATGTTCTCTTGTCTGTGAAGCTGCCTGTCCAAGTGGCTTTGTGTTCAAAGCTCTTTCTAGTCAACGCGTTGTGCAGATAACATCCTCTTTACCAGGTTCCTTCCTTTCTTTCATTTTTTCTTCTTTTTTTTTTTAACACAGAGTAGAGCACAAATAGCAAATTTTATTTTAGATGTGTCAAGATTTTATACTTCAGGCTAGTTAAAGAGAACAAGTTTTTAAAAGTATCACTCATGACTACATATTTGACAATAATTGGTTTAGCCTAAGAGTTTAAGGCAAATAGTTCCTTCAGAAATCATACTAATAAATATGCATAAATCTGTCCCAAAGTTTCAAAACAATGTTCATTCATTAAAAATAATTCTGTAAGATGCTTTACAGGATACGTGATAAACCAAGGTATATGTATATGTATATATATATATAAATGTATGTAGATGTATATGTATAAACGTACATGTACATATATTGCTTTTAAATACTATCTATATATCTATGTATGTATGATATTTTTTAAAGAAACAAAATTTAAAAAATAATAATATTTAATTTGTTTAAACAATTATTTTGATAAGAGTAAACTTCAGAAATTACTTAAGAATACACTTTGTTTCTTTATAATTCTTTATAAAGAAACAAAGCAAACAAGCTGAAGAAAAATCAACCCTTGGACTCTGACAATAGAACTGAGGTGACTAGAGAGAAAGAGGGATTGGGAGCAACTGGTGGTGGGATCCAGTGGACAGCAGAGTAAGACGATCGGTAAATTGATGGCAGATGTGCTTATCTAATACATTTGCTACAGTGAACTTGCACACATAAACATATATATTTTTTTATAAAGGTTACCCAGTTTAAAAAAGGAACTTCTTGATGGATGGGAAGAAACACAAATTTAGACATTGAAAACAGATACTAGAAAAAAATATCCACTTTCAGATATAGTGCATAATAAAGGTTTGGAAAGAAGAGCACCTGTTTTATCAAGGACATATCAAAAATAGAGGGGAAGAAGGCAGGGTAAGACTCTGAGTTTAAAATAGGATATTGAATGATTCAGAATGGGCTGCATGTCTTTAGAGGCCTAGACAACTGGAAAGGAGGGGAGTGGAGTTAGGAAGAGAATGGTGGAAAGATAATTATTAGAAAGCTTAATCAAGCTAGATAAAGAATAGATCTTTCTCCTCTAAAAGAAGAGTGTTTATATGATTAGATGAGATTCCGGGATGCACATATGTCCACTTGTTTCCAGCAAGAAGTTAATTCACTGAAGTTGTGATTGTTCCTCCTTTTCTTTCATTCTTGTCCGGATAGGGAAGTTCTCTGGCCCTTGTCTTACCTTTTTCTCTCTCTTTTCTTCTACCTGCAGTACTTCCGGTTAGAGATTTTCCATTGGAGCTTGGAGCTTAGACAGGCTCAGCCTACGAAGGTCATCGATAGTGGCCAGCAAAGACATTCAAAACAGTATTTCCCTTTTACCAGAGATCCTTGTAGAACTAGAGGACTGGGGAAGGGCAGGTACGCTAATGAGGTCTTAACACTGTCATGGTGTGCAAGAATTCCCTCCAGGAACTTAACCTCCAGAGAAATCTGTTTTCTTCAGACTATTTGAGAAATAAAATTTGAATTAAAAATTGAAGGCTAAATAGGTCTCTAATAACTTGGAGAAATGAACTGTGAATGTGAAGATATGTCAATATATCAGTGCCCAGTTACCAAAAATGGAGAGGAGAAAGCTTGCCTGTGTCTGGAGCATGGTCCTTTAATGAAGACCTCCCATGTCACATGTGAGAAGTCAATGGAATGCGGAGAATGCAAATTGGAGAATGTTGGTTGGAGAGCCCACACTCTGGCTCAGTGTGTGCACATCAGAAAAGTTCTACCAGAGGGAGGAAGACAGGGGAAAAAAAAGATTTTTTTTTTTTTGCAAAAGATACATATCTCTGTTTCCAAAGGAATAACAGAAGTCCATTTACATTCGAAAAAGAGGCAAGCCAAGAGATGATTTGACAAATATAAGTTGATATTTTAAAAAATCAGACCTCAGCAGAAGAAACTAGGTAAAAATGATGCATTTCCTGGAGGTGCAATGAAGGAAAGAAGGTAATTTGAAGAGACTGTTTTGATACCAGCTGCTTACAGCGTAACAAACACGATGATGCCCTGTGGCTTGTGTAGGGCACACACTGCCAGCAAATGACCCAAGCTCTGCTCCTTCCCTCTCAGGAGACAGCTGTCCCACCCATAGGACTGAACAGAAGCAGCCCACGTGCCCAGTCTCCAGCCTGGCTACCGCCTGGTGTGACCTATAACTCTAACCCCAGGGCTTGTGACCTCAGTTTCCTCAGAAGTGGGTTCTTGTGCTTTTTGGAGATAAAATTCGCTTCAGAGCCTGAGTGACTCATGAGAAGAAAGGAGAGAGAGAATACAGGACTGAGACAAAAGATACTCAGCAGGAAGGGAAAAAAAGCACATCCTGGAGACAGACAGGGGAGTTGGCCATGGTGAAAAGGAAGCGGCCCCAGGGGTCAGGGACCCTGTTTTAAAGGTTCTCCTAGGCCTCCAGTTTTGAGGTGGGAAAAGGTTTCTTACTAGCAGTTAATGTGAATGTTTTCCTTTAACTGCTTTTTTATTTATTTCTTTTGTTCTTTCTCACGTGATGAGCTACTGAAAAGACCCTATGACTCTGCTGAATTCTATTTTCTTAAAATTGAATTTAATCGTCTTTAACAATAGTTTCAGGATTTCTCCAAAATTGAGACTCACTGTGTTAGCAAAACAGCACTGACCCACTAATACAAAATTCCTTGGATACAGACCCAACATGCTGCATGTTTTCCTCAGAATGCCTTGCAGTTTTCTGGAGGAACTATGGGCAGTCGAGTGGCCAGCAGCAAAGGGAGTGGCCGACACAGTGGGTGGATTCTGAGTTCTAGTTCTCAGCCTGCTCTATATTCTCCTCCTAAAACCAGGTGTTCCACGAGGATTAACTCCCAATACAGTGTTTAAGGCAAAAATAAATACTTTCTTAGTAAAGCATTTCATTGTAGTAAAATAAACAAGATTATTTTAAATGGCATTGTTACTTAAATAGACTTTTCATTGATCAGATTATTATTACATGTTCTTCCTTCACCTTGTCTGGTTTCACCCTGCCCTGTTCCCAAGATCGGTCCCTTTTAATGTTGATTCAGTTTGAAATGTAATTTTTATCTCATTTGATTTTTTTTCATATTCAAAATGCCCAGATATAAAGAAGGAAAAAAAAATCACTGCGGGACTTCAAATAAATCCCCCATGAAAAGATTTTCCTGTGTCAACGGAGGTGGAAAAAAAGTCACCCCTGTTATTGTGCAAACAATGAATCTTCTCGGTCCATAAATAATGGAAAGGACAATCTCGGAGAGGATCTCTCTAATTCTGCTGTCTGCAGGCTACCTACCCAGAATGCCTTCTTGTTTACAACTCCAAGTACAAATGCATGATATTTTCCCTTTTCCACTCAAAACATTAGCTTTTTGGCTTATGGAATAACCTCTGCCGTGCGTCTGTGCTGTTGCTGTTTTAAACACTGAGTCTGTTTTGCACTTTTTACCATAAGACTCTTAGAGTGTTGTATAAACTGCTACCCCACAAATCCTCTTTTTTATCTCACATAAGGTCAATGCTAAATCCTCACCCAAATTTACCGAGACAAACTGGAAGTTCTAGGCATTCAGCAGAAGCAGAATATTCTGTCACAAATATTTTGAAGATTGATAATTATAATCACCACACTTCTAGCTTCTAAGACTCAAAAATACGATCACAACACAAACATGCTTCTGATACTAGGAGAGGCTCTTTCCTTGTCCTTTTCCCTCCCTAGTCACCCTCTGTTCCTGGGGGAGTCCTCCTGGGGTGGAAGGGAGCACATTTTTCAAACACAAACCAATCAATTCAATTCAGCAGTTTCCCTCTCTCTCTGGCTTGTATACTCCAGGCTACTATCTTTTTGCCCTACTCACCCCAGGGTCAGGTATCAGACAAATAGAGATAATCCACGTGACTCCGAGCCCACGAAAGTTTTCTAGACTCATCAATCCTAAACTGACCTTTCCTTCCTCGCTTATTCCTTCTCCAAAAAACCACAGGCTAGGCTGTTACTCAAAGGTCTCTCTCTCTCTGACTCACGTCTGAAACTGGTAATTCCTTCTGAGGCGCCCCTTCCCCTGCTCCATGACATGGTATGCCCTCACCCTTTTAGAAATTGGAAATTGTGAGTAATGAACTATCTCTCATTTTTTTTTAGGGGAAGGTACAGACAGGAATATAAGTGAGTAGGCAGATAGGTAGGAAGACAGGGGAGGAAAAAACGTTTTTACTTATTTTTACTTAGTTGCTCATCTTGATTGTTCCCCCACTCTTGGGACACAAGCAACTCTGGATGTATGTGGACTGCGCTCAGTGGAAGGCAACAGGAGTAACCACTACTCCACCAGGTAGGCCATTGACTATCTTTTCAATGGAAATAATTTTCTTAACAGTTTGATCTCATTGTAACTCAAATTTTCTCTTAATATACAACTTTAAAACAGCAACCTAACTAGAAACCAAGAGGGATCTTTCTTATTTCTCCATTGCCTTTCTCTATACTAGATTTTTTTTTTTTTTTTGTATTATTTGCATTGTGTGATTCACCTTTAACCCACTATTACGTTTGCACAGGATTTGAGGTAAAATACTGTGATGACCCAAAAGCCAAGAAACAGACATAAGAGGCCCACATCACTTTGAGTTCTTAGATCCTGAAACATGAAAATACGCTGATCCCCTGTCTGCCAGGCTAAAATAATTCTGTTTACTTTGTAATTCCTTCTCTATTGCCATTTGTTTGGTTTTTATGTAAATTTTGCTGGGAGAATTCTGTTATAATTGCTCTGGTTAGTCTAGAGGAGGGAAAGATATAAATGTTGGAGGCAAAATGGAATCCTTTTTCCTTACTATTTTTTGGAAACTCTGCAAATTTGTAGTACTTCTCCCAATGTGGATTTGAAAATTGTTCAAAAACTTTGATGGGAAGTTAGTTCTCAAAGCCCAGGCTTATTTAAAGATGAAATGAGATGGTCTCACACTGAATTCACGGTAACCTTTCAATAGTATCTTAAGTGTAGATGAGCTGAGTAAATTTCTTACCAGAACTTAAACCAAGTCATAACACTTAGTTTGAAATGGAATGACTGTGTACCCCTACACTAAGACAACTCATCTTCCGGGTCTGTGCTGTCAACCCTCTTTTTGTGATCTAGCATATTTGAACTTCCTTTACTGTACCCTGAATGCTTACTTATTATGAGAAGAGCTTGCATGCACCTGTGAAGCAAATCGCCTCCTCTCACTATTGAGACCGAAGTGGCATAATTGCGAACACCCACAGCGATTAAATAACAAATAATAAAAAGAAGAGTGATAGAAAACAATTTGCTTGTAGATTTTTATAAGTCTCCTACACGTTTACAAATGTCCTTCACTCCTCTCTATCAACATTGAAAGAATCTAAATTACTTGAAAAGTTTATCATGGGGATCTTTGAATTTTGCCGCAACAGCTTTCTACCGTTTACCCTCAGCATAAATCGCCAAAGAGGCATCTTTGCTGTCCCAGGTTATAGATCTTGGCTGATAGAATGGACAGTGTAAACACCACAACTGGGAGGAAATGTAACTTTACTTAAAATGGGTTATTGGGTTAAGACAGAAGGAAATAAAATCTTCATTCCTTTGGTGCCAGGATAGGAAACCAATAGTTTTTGGTATTCTTGGAAACAAAGCATCTTATCAAGAGTTTAGGAGCTAATGGTTACATTTGCAGGAATTTTGAAAGTCTGTTGCTTAATATAAACTTGGAATAATATAGATACTTCTACAAATTATATCAAAGGCAATGCACATTCAAAGCTCATTTCCCAGTGACTCTACAACTGCAACTTAGGTTGGTTCTTCAGGGTGTGGCGTCTATTTTCTCCGTGTGGTGGGAGCGCTGAGCCATGATGCCATTCTGCACATCTCTTACTTTTGCTCCATGAAGTCATGGTGGCAGCTTGACATTGGCTGTGGTGGGAGAATTCACACCACAGATATCAACACACATTGCAAATCAGGACTTGATTTCAGTTTTTTGATTGTTTAGACTAAGATGATGTTGGAAAAATATCAATAAAACAAATGACACTTAAAAATATTTGCATCTGTAGCTGTTATGTTACAAACAGAACAAAAATATTGAGGAAATTATGTCCTGGTATTCAAATCCAGTTTCCAGTTCAGGAAAAAGTCTCATAGTATCCGTGAAGGCATTTTGTTCCGCTTTGCCATTTCACATGTGTACATTGATCATTAACGTAAGCAAACATTTTAAACAAAATCTATGTGTCATGAGTACACTGAGCAGTCAAGGGTAACACCAGGTTGGCTATAGAGAAACAAACGTTCTCAAAATCAGTGGAAGCATTCTGGGAAAGTCAACTTTCCATAATAAGTGTATAATAAAGAAAACTACATGTTTTCAAATATTTGCTTGTGCATCTTGTGATCACTAAAGCTTACAGTACCTTTCTGCATATGTAGAGCTCTCTGTAGACAAATGCTTTTTTTCACCACTGGTTCTTATCCATTCACCACTGCCCTTAGTAACCTGGGACAATTGCTTTTAGCACTAAGACTGCTTCCAAGGGGCCATTCCAAGGGACAATCGTATTTCATATGCCAGTATATTTAGAATCACACTGTGCCTTGCTGGTCAAATCCTTTTTACGTGGTGAAATCTTGTAAGGAAATCTTTAGCCACATTTTTACCCTGTGGCATTCCCGAGTAGACACCCAGTCCACATCAGGCTGCATCTGATAATGGCTCCTCTTTTTCCCATCTTACACCTTAGTGTCACTGACAATAATTTCCCCAATGTGCCTTCAAATTGCATTTTGATCTCCCATATTTGTTGCTGTATGAAATTTTTAATTATATCTTTAATATACGAGAATGACTGAAAGTTTAAAAACATGGGACAAATATCTCTCACTTCTCTGAGATAGCTGGATAATAATTTCATAACTCTGGTGTAGTCCATGAATTTGTGTTGTTGTGCAGAATATCAACAGCCTTGGCATACGCACTTCTTGTTGCTGGGATGGTAGAGTCAGAACCGTGCACCTCACAGAGTGGATGGGCAGGAAGAGACCAGTGGCATCTGCCTGCTCTGTGTTCCAAGAAAAGCGGGACTTCAGGGTTGTGAGGTGGTCACAACTGGAACTTGCTTCTACCCCTTGCCCTGCCATCTCTACGCAGTGCCTCTAACATCCCCTGTGCCCCAAGGGCTCTGACAGTCTCAAGAGAAAACCAACTCTGCCTGCCCTGCACACCACTCTGGAAGGGTATGGGGTGGGGAGGTGGGGGCCCAAAGAACTCTGTTCTGGAACCACTGAAGTTTGACACAGGAGCAAGGAGAAATACTGAGTGTGAGTTCCAATATTAACGTGTCACCAGTCTGACTTTAGTCTCAGCGGAGAGTCACAGAAACCCCTTCTCAGGCAGGGCTGGCTGCCTCTGGGTCCTGGGTCCCTCCCTCCTCTCAGCTTCCCAGGCTTTCCTGGCCCCAGAGTACATGTCTTGAGTCAATCCTCCAAAAGAATTTCAGGACACACTCAAAGAGACAATGAAGGAGAAGAGTTTTTATTAGAGAAAAGAAAAAAGAAAAGCACTCTCAAGAGAGAGACTAGGCCTTCCTCTCCAAAGGAAGAAAGGAGGCAGGTTATGCAATGACTTCCAACTTGACATTCGCCAGTCATCCATCATCCGGGGACTAGTTGCTGATTCTCTCCTTTAGCTGTTTGATATACATGCACCCATGGGGAGTTCCAGGGGGTTATGCACTTCCTTTCTTGCTTTCTGGTTCTTGGTGAAGATCACCTTGCTTTGGGGTGTATATAGTGTGTGTGTGCACCAATGTTACATACAGCTCACTCTCTCTAACAGCAAAGCCAAGCTTGTGCTCTTTTAGAAGTGGTGAAGGCAGCTTAATTTCCCACAGGCCCAGATTTCATAATCTGAGCAAACAAGCAAACTTGGGGGTACACTTTTATAGAGTGAAGGAGTGGGGCAGGTGTAAATTAGAATAGGAATTACAAACAGAACTCTGTTAGTCATTTGTGAATTCCTCATAGGAGCAACACACAGGATTCACACAATTGCAAAAACGCACATAGGGCTCCATTTTCAGGTGATAAAGAAAAGTCCTTTTATCTGGCCAGTAGCTTCCAGCCAGCACAACTGCAAGGCACCTGATGGCTTGGTGGCCTTCACAGCTGGCCCACGGCGGCTAGAAACTGGGGGTGCAGCTTCTTCTTCTACACTATCTCTATGCCCAAGCTGCTTAGAGTGCCTGTTTCTGTTTTTGTCTTTTCATATGATAGTTACTGAGCTATAGTAAGAATGGATTGGTTCAGGTGAATTGATTATGTTGACATTTGGTATTTAAAGAGAGCAAAAGAGTACAGAGAGACTAGACACCAAGGTGACCAGGAGGCCACACAACAGATCAGTATTTTCCTGCAAGCACAGTGTCCTTGTTCTAAAAGGTTTTGTGTGGTGAGGTAGAAAATATTCATTTGCTTTATACTCCTGAGAACTCCCATCTCCAATTAACCATGTACACATATGGCTTTCTCAATTATTTTACCAGGAAATTTAGAATTTATTATTCAAGGGAAATGGTGCTATAAACTTCCTCATATTTATTTGTAACAATTTGTGAATACAGGGTGGATAAACAAAGGGTTGGGGCCATTCCCCAAGAATGCTCATTTTAAAACATTAGAAGAAAACTGTCATTTTACTCTAAAAAATATCTAAAAGCATTGCTTTAAAAAATTGCAGCGTCCTCTATTGCTAAGAAATGTGAGAATTACCTGTCAAGACAGCGACAGAGAAAACCAGAGTTCCTGACTGCAGATGGCAATAGAAATCTTCTCAGAGGCCTTCCAACTCCAAGATTCGAGGATTATGAGTCTTCTCTCAGTGTTTTACTCAGAAGTGCATCAAGGTCAAAGTTTGTAAAAGGAATATATGCTTTATTGGATCTTGTAGACAAAATCATCTCTTGGATCCCCTTTCCCTGATCCAGAAACTTGACCAGATGGAAGCCCATAAAAATGTCCCCTTTCAGAGAAGAAACCATGTAAAAATGTTCCCCTCCACTCACTTCCAGATAGAAGCTGTGGAAGAGAAAACTTTCTGAGGCCTCCCTAAATTTCCTGCGGTACCTTCACTTTTAATCACCCTGTGCTCCCTTCTCTGGGTCTCCAAACAACACTCAGTCAGACGGCAGGAACATAGCCTCTTTTGTAAGAGTCAGACCACTTACCCAAGGAGCCTTGTTGTAAAAAGCCCACTGAGTTCTGCAACTGTGGGCGTTCTGTACAGAGCCATCTGTCTGACTGCTCTGGGTGTGAATTCTCACATGAATGAGTTAGTAATTCTTTACCAACTTTCCTAATTCTGCACTCTTTTCACTCCAGTTACTAGCTTGAATAATACGGAATGTTAGGGGTAGATTTCCCTCTGTCTCTGTTTCAGAACATACACATTCACTTGAATAACCCCAAGATCCGGTGGTGGCTGATCCTGAAGGCCTGCAGACTCAGGGTTGAGCAGCCTTGGAGGAAAGCTGCCGATGGCTTCCCACTCACAGAACCAGGGGCTGTGTTCACACCTGAAGGAGGATTGAAAGTGGGGAAAAAATCTGTACCCAAAAATCTCCCCAAGCCAAACTATTTCTTAGAAGCAGAAAACACTGCAAAGGACAAGCTTGCACACTCTCTCTCTCTCTCTCTCTCTCTCTCTCTCTCTCTCTCTCTCTCACACACACACACACACACACACACCTCTCTTTGCATTTGTAGTGAAGAGAGTAAGATTGATGCTATTTTCTATTCTAATTTGAAAACCATAGCACAGTAAAAATTTCAATTTCCAATTTGCAAGCCCATCGTTATGGATGGAATCGATTTTGATCAAAATTCTCGGGTTTTCAGAGTTGATCACAAATTTCTCAAACTCTAAAACAAATGCTTTTTTGGTCACCAGATGGGACACCACAACTTTATTGCCATTGCCCAGATGTTTTCCTGCCCTGAAAATGTTTAAACCCTGCAATTAAGGCTCCTCCCTCTTGTCTAACAGCTGCTTCGTGCAGCTTCCAAAAGTCCAAGTTGGACTGAGAGTTGAGAACAGCAGCATCACTTAAGCAAAAGGGGACCTTCCCCGGTTCTGGAAGGGGTGTGGATTATACTGCCAATGGACATGAGGATGGTGGTCATTAGTATAGTAATGGTGAGAAATAGCATCCTTGAGGGCAAACCCAGAAGGAAAACATTATTGCCCATTAAGAAAGTGTTGCTGTGGTGTCATTTAAAGAGAGAGTGTGTATGAGTGCATATGAGTGTGTGTGGTGTGTGTATGTGTGTGTGAGTATATTAGTGTGTATGTGTGTGTATGAGTGTGTGTATGAATGTGTGTGAGTGTGCAGTGTGTGTGGTGTATGTTTGTGTATGAGAGTATGTGCATGTGTGTAGGACATTAGGAATTGCACTGTCTTTTAATTAGTGTGAATTAAATCTGCTCCACATTAACAGCATCAGCAACAGGATTCATTCATGTCATATCAATAATACCATATCTCTATGCATCTCGTGTCTAAAAAGTGATTTGTGAGGGTGTTGGGGGAAAAAAAAGATTGAGCCAATTTGCTCATATTTATTATCTACCAACATTATTGAGAATTTAACTTAAATATGCATGATCATCTCTGTGCAGTGCTCATAAAACAGTTGGCATCTATTAAACCCTCAGAGCAGAAATGTGTCTGTCCACTAATGAGTACTTCCCACAACAGAATGGGACAATGAGAACAGTGGGATGTGAAGAAGTGAAAAACAGAGTTGCCTTGGCTCCATTCAGCTGAATCAAGCCTCCATATTTATGAAAAATTTCTGGTCCAACACTAATGATTATTTCTGACTGTGTTATTGAATTTTACTAACTTATTTTAAAATCTCTGGATAAGAAACAAGATTATTAGATATTTTCAGGCTAACCAAATGCAAAGACAGATTGCTTCATAACCAGATATTTCATTCCTCAATGTTTGATTTTTTAAATGATAATTTTATCTTATTTAATAATAATTTATCACAAAATTTCCCTTATACAGTTTGGGGTATTTTTGTTTTAGTGTTTGTTTTGCTTTGTTCATCTTTTTTTTTAACAGAGAAAAGTCATATAAGAAATACTGTGGCTTTGGTCTATGCAATCTGGTGCTCTGAGCTGAGCTCCTTCCAGGATAACACAGTGGCGACCCTGCATTGGATCCTCTTGGTAAATGTTCCTCGAGGCAGTATTTTGTGCTGCACTGAAAAAAGCAATACAGTGTGCCCTGACTATCTGATAAAAGATATTTAAAATGTGAAAGTGGAATAATACCTGTCAGTGACAAAGACGAATGAAACACTTTATTATAAAGGTTTAATGGGATAAAGATGAAAAATTTACACCTATTATTGCATAGTTTGATAGCCTCGTTACAAAATCTTCTTTGCTTTCTGAGACCCTACACACACTGATGGGACCAGGACCATAGAAAGAAGGAATGATGTGGAAGGATACAGGGTGAGGGCATGTCACCTCAGCTCCCGCAACACTTTTGTATTAGAGCTATACGAACAAAGAGGGTATTTAAAGGAAAACCTATACATTCACTAAAATCTTCAGCAGCTTCCAGGCTTGATTTTTTTTCTTTTCATGTATAAAATAAAGACAGTGTCTAAATAACTTTGGTGTTCCTATTGTTCTAAAGTATGATTCTGTGTGAAACTGAATTTTACACATAAACATGCAGTCCCCCAAACTCTGAAGACATCAACCAACCTGTTTAGGACATCTTGTCCCTCACAGGGAATGCAGGGTGTACCACCACCAGGTGATGGTGATCTCTCTGGGTGAAATTTAACTTCTAGCCATAGTGTTAGTGGACCAGCAATAGGAAAACCTAACAACTTACTGGAAAAAGCTTCCTGTCCAAACCTGAGGGAGTCCCTAAGCCTAGACCTTTGAATGGTGATTCAAAACCTTGTAGTTCTAGATTATAGACAGATAAATGCCTTGGGAAGTAAAATCTTTGACTAGTTGATTCGAACCCACCCTAACACAACTGCTAGGACTGACTTAAAGGTGACCTTGCACCTCTATTTTGAACACATGAGCATGTGTGACCAGGCATGAGTAAAGCTGGCACCTGACCTGTAGATTCGGAATCTTCCTCAGCAACCCACTGAGTAATCTCCGCCCACTTCCCCAACTGAACCCCAATAAAATCCCTTAAGCAGAGCCCTTGAAGAGGCGGTATTGTTTCATGTATCTCCTTATCTGTGACAAGTAATAAACCTTTCCTATTTAAGGAAACTTGGCCGATTTCTTTAGGTTGACTCACCCAAGGAACAGTGCTTTCTCTTTAAATATTCCACTGTCTACCCATTATGGTCAAGGTAAAGGAAGACCAGACTCCCCAGTCTGACAGTACACCTGTCATTCATCTGTGTCCTGGGACCCATCCTCACCTGTCACAGTCCCTCCCCCACACTTGCACGCTGCCCATGAGCTCCACCCTACATCCCCAGTCAGGCACCTCCACCCTGAGTCTGTGCACACTTCTGGGTCTGAAGCGTATCCATGCACCACCGGGGTCTTTGTGTCTCCTTCGGGACAGGTTTAATACAGTCAAAAGAGCACTTGGAGTCTGGCAGACCTCTTACAAACTGGGCAAGTCAATTAACATTCTGAGCTCCCTTAGGAGGTATTTGAATTTCCATGTTATCATAATACTCAAACTAAACCCAGAGAGTTACTTCTGTAAGTAGGTGCTATAAAGAATGGAAAGTATCAATGCCTGGAGCATAGAAATTATTCAGAAAATGCTACTAGTATATCAGTTATTATTTTTCAGACAAGCTCAACTGTCCCTACTGGAGAGTCTTCTCAATGCCTCCTCTTTACTCTCACAGCTGTCTCATCTACCTACTTCAAATAATGGATACCATTTACTAATCAATAATTGCCCATCTCTTTCCAGATAACTGAGAATCACTAATGCACATATGAGCTTGCTGTCCCATCTCACTGCACAGGGATAGATGCATACATCATATTTTACATTTTAAAATTCTGAATATATAGGATTAAGAAAAAACTACAATTGAATATATATGCCTATATTAATGGAATGTATTTTCAGACTTTTAAAGAAGGGAGAGGAGAAAGCTATTTATTTGTTTACTTATTTTTGGTTATTCTCCCAGCCCTGGATCGAAAACCCAGGTCCTTGGGTTTTTATGGGATCCAGTTGCAGGCTTGGTATCTGAGCCACCAGGGTTTGTCCCCTTAAAACTTCCTGCAGTATTTCAAAAACATTATGTGAATATCATACCTTTCTCTCAAACTCATTCCTCTTGTGCTAGCTACATTCTTAGTATGAAGACTCCATAAGGAATCACAATCACAGGACCTGGAGTAAATATTTTAATGGTCAGAATTGATGCCTTTCATTGGAATTAGTTTCGTTTACTTCTTCTCTCACTTGCTTGTAAACTCCTAGAGGACCACAACTAAATTTTTATACAACTCTATAGCCTTCACAATTCCTGATATGTTATTGTCCTTGTGCTGTCTTTGTACTTCAGTACAATATTTGTTAAACAATGTACTGATTGGAAAAAGGACAGTTGAAGGAAGTTTTGCATTTTCTGTCATTAGCTGATAGATAAGTAAAAGCATGTTCTTGCTTCACTCATCTATCGCAAACATTTTTTGAAATTGTAGAAAAAGTAACACCAAACACATGTTTTGTTCTAACTACACAATGAACAGCAAACTACCATGTTCTTTTATCATAAAAAGTACCCCGAATGTCACTGTGGGAACAGACTCTTTAGCCTTTCCAGGATCGCCAGCACACAGATTACATGCTGTGGAGTTATTTTTCTTGATTTTTGCTGAAGCTTTCTGTTCGGCATTAAGAGGAATCTTCAGACAGCGAGCATTTTGTCATTGTTCTTTGAGAGCATGTCTACAGCGACTATTCTTAGAAACTGTTGTGGGAGGCCCAGACCCACCTCTGGGAAGAGTGAGTCACCACCACTTCAAGAAATATGCATTATTTCTGCTGCAGATTAGGGGTCTAAATAGCCACAAAACCAAGTCCAAGAAACCTGGAAGCTAATTGGGCAGAAAAAATCCTTCTGAGCAATCCCAAATTCAGGAGATACACAGTCAATTGAGTGTTAATGGGCAAACCCAGGGAACCAATGCTTCTACTCCAGGACAAAGTCAAAGCAGACACCTGAATCCCCAAAGCAATTTCTTGCTAAGTTCTGTTGTGTGTGGGGTCACAGTGACTCCTGGGGTGAACAAGAGAGAGCATTGTCCTTACAGAAAATTGTCTTCTAATGGGGAAGAAGCAATTAGAAAGATCTTCCAAAGACATATGGGAAGGATGAGAGGAAAACAGAGATGTACTCAAGATCCCTAAAGGCTTCAACTATAAATGGAGATTCTGGAGTTTGGGCAAGAGCCTCCTGTAATTTCCACCCAACCCCTAGGCACTTTCAGAAATCATAGGGCAATAGGAAACTTCATGTGGATGCTCTTTTCTGGTCCTTTCACCCAAGGTTCTGATTAATTCCATATAAAAACTTGCTTCTCAAACTAGAATATTCACATCTCTCCAGGAACTTAGCCAGGAGTCAAGGTCACGTTGTTAAGAAGACACAGGCACACAAACACACACTTCACTCTGTCTGACGGGAATTTGGAGCAGTGTTTATAGTTTATAGACACCAACAGACACATTTATTTAGCACACGTTTAGGCTGACAGCTATGTTCCAAGGGCTCTTCTAGACAATGGGATTTAGTGTTAAACTAAATTAACAAAGACTGTTTCATGACATGTCTTCATGGGTGGGAGGCAGAAGATGAGAAACAAATGGATAAATGAGGAAATCATATATTAGAAGGTGAGTGTCAGAACACATCTGAATCAGACACAGTGACCAAAATTCTGATTTTCTGGGGACTCAGGATTGCCAGGAAATGTGACTTTCAATGTCAAAACCAGCAAGTGCTGGGGAAACTGGAATAAGTTAGTTTTTTTAAGATATAGGACACATGGAAGAATCAAAGGTGAATCTAAGGATTTTTGCCTTGACCAACGTGAGGATGGATTTGTCAATAAACAGAAATAGAACTAGTCGAAGGGTTGTAGGAATGGCAAAAGGAGAACACAATCAGGGTTACTTTTGTGACAAATTCAATCTAAGATGCTTATGAAATATGCAAGTGAATATGTTGGGTTAGTAATTAGATATATGTTTGAACTTCAGGGAAAAAAATCAAGGTAAGTGAAATAAATGTTGGAGTTACTGAAAAATAAATGCATAACATATTGCATTTAAGCTATTGGTATGAATGAAATCACTGAGGGGATAGTCTAATAATAAAAAGGATTTGAAGACTTGTGAGTTGGGGACCTATAAAGTTTAGAGGTCAGAATGGAACTATCAGTGAGCAAGGGGAGAATCACAAGAGTCCCAGCCACTGAATTAAGCAGTCTGAGTATCAGAGGTTCATCCGTAAGAGGGTTTTCAAATGTTACTTTAGACATACATGGGTTATGACATAAATTGAATGGGTATGGATAGGTCTCTTTTGAATGAGGAGAGAAAAGAAGAGAAGAGGTGAGGAGGAAAGAGGAAGGGAGGAGAGGGAAGGGGACAATAGAGGAGAGGGGAGGGGAGGAGAGGAAAGGGAAGAGGAGAGGAAAGGGAAGAGGAGAGGAAGAGGAAGAAGAGAGAAGAGGAAAAGGAAGGGGAATAAGAAATTATGGTAGTTAATTGTGCCTATTATGCATAAGTATTATTTTTTGAAATGTGTGTTTCTGTGCAGCAAGTCATGATTAACTTAATGCTCACTGTTTTTGTGCTGAGTCCCCACTGATATTTGAGAGCCACTGCTCTATGATTAGCCAAACAGTTCATAGTAACATCAGGAAAAGTGTTGGGAAAAGTTGCCATGAGTCGGGAGTCGCAATCTTTAGCAATGAGGGATGCTGACCATGCCAAGTAAAGTTCCTTTGTGGTGGGTTGGGGAGGAAGGAGCATGACCTGGAGTTGGCAGTAAGCAGTATTTCTCCCTCTCCTTCAGGTCTAGTGGTGGCAAATGTGGGAGAAAGTAGCTGGCACTAAAGCAAGCAGCAGGGGAATTGCCATCTTCATGGCTGAGATGATATTCTGTAGGGAAATGCAAAACACACACAAGTGTTCAAGATAAATATAGAAGACACCAGCACTTGTCACTTAAATGTGGTTAGTTCTTCGGTCTCCACTTGGGCTGAAAATGGCATGTGTTCACTCGCCTTTGCTTGTGGTGGTGTCCATACTTCTGTGCTGCTGTGAGGGGTACTCACATAACAAAAGTAGACAAGTGTGCTTTCTGTGCCCACTAGTGCTTGGTCGTCATAATTTTGTTATCAGAAAAGCAACATGCATTAAGTATCATTCTAATTTTAGAGATAAGGAGACTGAGATGCAGCACTTTTTGTTCTAAGAGCAGACCTTAAGCCAGTGGCAGACATGCAGAGGATACACGTCCTCCTGACCTCAAAGACTGAGCTGTTTTTACTAGGCCACCTTGTGGTCTTAAAATGTCTCACGTGCCCCACCTGGAACTCTGTAAGGGGTGGCTGCTTAACGTTTTTGTCCCCACTCTTATCATTAAGCATCAGATGGTGTTTGTTCAGGTCAATTGATAATATAGTGCAATATATTCAATTATTAGCTACCCAGACTTTAGGGAGCAGACACAGTGACATCAGAGGATGACTGAGCAGGAAAAGCATGCTTTTATTGTACATATTGATAAACTCCTACAGAGGTTCTTTAGTGGGTGTGTAAGCTAGACCCTATTTCCTCATCAGTGCAGAATGAGAGCTGGTGATTGTGCCCCACGTCTCCAGGGTAGAGAGCACAGCCAAGAAGCTGACTGGATCCCGTGCCATGCAGTGAGGCCTCATGTAACTAGCAGAAGGACCTCACCTACTTTTCATATTTGGGAATTTTAGACATCCGAGTTGTATACCCAGATTAATTAAAACTAAGAGGGTAGTGCACAGTCACCTAGCTTAGAACTCAAAACCGATTCTGCAACAAATGCAATGTATGTCCAGTTTGCTCAGTTGTACCCCAGGAGCCTAGTGCTCCCTGTCCCTTGGCCCCTCCCTCTCCTTCTTTATCATTTTGACCTTTACATATAAGCCATGTTCTTCCCCTTACTTCTTACCACTCATAGCACACACTTCTTCAAAACTCCTCCTTAAACTTTCCTCAAGTGACAAGGTGGACAAGGGAGAGTGAATTAGATACTGACACCTCCTGCCCTAAAAAGAATACTGTTCTCAAGGCTGTTAAAGCAAGACGGAGCCTGAAGAAGAGGGAGGGAAACTGACACAGCACAGGAGACAGACCTATACTTTGACCACATAGGGCTTCCACTAGACTCTTGGGAGAAAATATGTGTGCATCATACATACAAGGAGTTAATATCCAAGATGTACAAACCTGAAGTGAATAAAAACTAGATTAACGATGGTGGTGGTGGTGGAGAAAGGATTTAAAATTCAGCATTTCAGAGGATTCCTCCCCATTGCTTGAATTGCATGGGTCTATGCCATTCACACCACCTTTTTCCCTCACGTTTGCCCCTTTCTGATGTTACGAATCATTCTGGCTAAGATCACAATTCTGAGACATTTGGTTACTTGCTGTGAGCACCCAACTACTTCAGTGCAAACTGAGGAAAGAGAAGCACTAAGACTTTAGGACTATTAAAATGATTCAATCTCTTGAAAATAAATATACCTACTTGAAACTTTTAAAGTGAGTGTTAATTAGTACATTTGCATAACTAGAAATTTAGGAACCTATAACTGCTGTCACAAAATCACTTGCATTATAATTGATCAGGTGCTTCTTTCTCTTTGACATGAACATGAACTACATTTTTAAGATCAAGGACTGAGTATTTTCAATGCCTAGTACAATCTCTGGCTTAATGAATGAATGAATGGATGAATGAATTGAAATTGACCAAGGAGATGTGATAATATGAATACCAGAGACCAACCAATGCGATTAGCCTTAGGTATAATTCTCTACCTATTTTCTAATGATATAAAGGAAAGGAGAAGATTGCTTATGACTTATTACTTAAAGAGGGGAGATAGATAAGGTGTTTTAATCCTATGGGATTTATTATCAGATAACCCCTATTATCTTTGTGAGGTGTGAAGTGAGGTTATCTGTTAAAAGTGAGATAGAAAATAGTGATAAATGTGACTAGACACAAATTGGAATTGGGAGAATAAAAATAGAGACATGGAGAAAGAATTTTCTTTGATGTGTTTTAATTTTCTCCAGCAATATCCAATGACTAAGTGGCTTTATGTTGCTGAGTAGTCAGGAAAAACGGATGTTGCATTAATCAGGGTTTGGAGATTTACCAAGTGGTTATGAAAGCTGATGATAAAGGCCAGACAGTGATGGAAGTAGAGCAAAGTAGTTCTTTAAGCCAGAAGGGAAAGAAAGGGAATATGAGAGGGACATGGTATGTGGAACTAGCCAAAAGCCTTGATTTCTTTGGCAAAGGATGCTGGAAGATGGTAGGAATTATTAAAGTAAATTTTGTAGGCAGTGGAATAAAGAATTCATATGTTTATATAGAAACATGTTCAGGCAGTACTGAAGATATGACCATGTTGAGAGAATACCAGAAGGAAGACTATGTGAGAATTCTGTTTCCGGTCTTCAAAGGGCAAGAGACTCAGAAGCACCTCTTCTGATATATCATACATATATTCATATTCATGACAGAGATGTAGACAAGTAGGAATTTTTCAGGAACCAGATACAGAAGAAAAATGAAATCTTGGACACAAGAGAGTGCCAGAACCAAAATTTGTCCTAGCAGTGCCAATCCCTGCTGACTTTGAAATTAGCATTAGTAAGTCCCTAGTAACCGCGATGGTGAGCAAAACTTGAGATTGGACAAGATAGGAAGTCATCTCAGAAGGGCTTGCTTAGTGATAATACTCTCAACAGGAGAACTCTGGATGAACTGGGAAAGCAACCGCACAGAGCAGAAGAGACAAAGGAGTCTTTTCATAAGAGGGTGCTGGGTCTCTGAGAATTATTAGTCATGTGGCAATTTTCATGAGTGCTTGGATTCTGAATTCTCTATCCTGAGGGGACCCAAACACTCCCAAGTGTGCTGAAAGTTCTGACATGAAAGTGATGTAAGGGATCTGGTGGAAGAGAGATACTGCCCTTATTCTTGGAAAGCATTCTTTAAATCCAGGCATCCAAGAACCCTTTTAGCTATAACTCCAAGGAACATACACTCAATTTTTAAAAAGCACTCACTTCATGAGGAAACAAATCAAAGAATGAGATTCACAGGAAATGACAATTTACTGAATTCTGCCAATCAGATATAAGAGTTGACTCATGTAGATTAAAATGAAAAGGTCTAAGATTTTTAAAGATATAAAGTGGAGAGTGACAACAACATCAGGGCTAAATAAAAACATCTTTGTTTGTGTTCCCCCCAAAAGCAATTTGCAAACAAACATGCCTTTTGTGGGCCGGCATCACACACCAGGGACCTGGGAGAGGTCTTGCTCACCTGTGCGTGGATGTCAGACAGACAGACCTCGGCCCAGCCGTGCACACTGTAGTGCCCTGGACCCTGCTCCAGCCCATCTCAGCTGCAGTCTGGGAGCCCCTGGAAAACATTCTTTTAGATAATGACTCACGGACAACTTAACCTTTGTAGAAGTTCCAGTACAATGTTGGATTAAGATCAACAGCAATGGCGACAGCATTCAAATACATTGGAGTAGTAGGTAAGAGGACTTGGCTGAATTTTATTGTTTCTTTACCTTCACTTGGGAATGTGTATTAAGATTATCAAACGGGAATGAAAGTATTGGTAGGGGAGAAGGTGGATATGGCTAAATGGATTTTTTTTTAAGGAAAGATGCCAGTAGAACTGAAGTTTCTGTAAGGTGAGTAAGAAGGTAGGAAGAAAGAGAGATGAAGAGGAGGAAGAAGCATTTATTTTATTTGGTTATTCATCTTGGTTGTTTCTGCTCTGCCCCAGGTCACAAACTTGGGTCCTTGGGTTGGATATGGACTAAGTCCAGTGGCTGTATCCACTAGGCCACCAACTGCACCTAAATGGATCCTTTAGAGTCCTTAGCCTATGCTTTCCTTGAAAGTTATTGTAGAAAAAAAAAGTAGAAAGATCATTTTATTGCATTCCTTCATTCTTGTTTTTCAAAGAACAAATTCCAGGTCCTACAAATGGCTTGTATGGAAATTTTGCATCTGCATTTTAAATTATTGAATATTAAATAAATAAATAACACATATCAACGGTTATACTAGTAGCTTAAATATTTGTTCCCATGAGCTACAGGACCCCCTTGAAGATGTAAATTGTGGCTCATTCATGCAAGATCTGGGAGGTGGCTGCACACCAGGAATGCAGATTAAGGAGCTTTCCAAAGGGATGAGAACTCACATTTTCTCCTGTGTACCTATTCAGGGAATTGTGAACTACTTAATAAAGAACACTGGGCAGTTAGGAAAAGGACATAAGATAAATAACTGCTGTAAAGAGAGTTCTCCATTCCTTTAGATAACCTGACAATGGCAAGTAGCCGAGACTATACTTGAGATCCAAGTGTTGAATCAAATCTTAGCCAGTCAAGTTCATTTGCCCTGTCCTATCTCAGAGCCTGTATCTCCAAACTGTCCAGAACATGCCTCCTGGGACTCTTTTTTAACCCTCCTGAAGTCTCTTCTCCTAGGAAAACTCCCTCAGTTGGAATGGCATGAAGTGAGTAGGTCACAGAGGCTTTAAGCTGATGACTATGGAGCCCTGTCTCACATTTACAATCTTCTTCATAGTGGCCACCTGGTTCTCCTGCAAGTCCTCCAGGCAACAATGTGGAAGATGAGCCTGAAAGGTCCTTTGGACAACTTCCTTTGAAGGCAATAGGAAGCCACCTAAACCTTCTTCCCTCTCCCATCCATACCCTACTTTCTCTGAATCCTACCTGTAGACACATTACTTTCCTAAATACATAATCAGAAACTGAGCGAAAGGTTTTGTGTGACATGACATTGACTTTCCATTATTTTTTTTTGAAGATTTCTCCATTCCACTGAGGTCAATGAAAAACATATTTACCAAAAAAAAAAAAAAAACTATGACAATACACCTGTTGTGCTTCTGCATAGTTCACAGATTCTGTAAAGTGCGAGTCTCTCTCTTGCCTCCTCTCTGAGCAAAGAAACACAGATTTCCTATAATGACATCAGTTCTGGTACATTTTCGCCTACACTTGCTCACAGTCTTCAAGACTGCAGGCCCTGACGGGCGCCCAGATGGCCCCATCCACTCCTACGCCACGTGTGGGATGGCGAGGGCCCTGAGCCAGATAGGGCCACAAGGCATCTGGAAGCCATGTTCTCATCGTCTGCCTAGTTGGTATCATTCTATTCATTTCTTACGCCTTAAACTTATTTTTTGGAGAAGAGGTAATTCCATTCACATTGTTAGCACATCAAAACTATAAAAGGGTTTATAATAAAGTTTCCCTTCTGCCTTGAATCCCATTTGCTAATTTCCAGAACCCCACTCATTGGTAACCATGGTGACCAGTATTTTTTTTAAATGTCTTACAAGCAAATACAAATATATATTCTCTTTTCTATCATAGTGACACAAATACTGTGCACTTTTTTTCCCCTCATAACAGTATGTAAATGAGACAGAAGCAGAGACTAGGAGGAGTTCAGAAAAATACACCTTTCCCTTTCACCATAAGCAGGTGAAGTTCAAAGGCAGCGGAGGAATTGCACTTTCCCACCTTCCTGGACCATGGGACTAGTTCTTTCAGATCAAGTGTGAGTCAAAGGCACACTCACTTTCAGGTCAAGTGTTTGATGAAGCAGAATGTCTCTCTCCACCTTTCTCTAACCTAACCCCTTGGCTGGATGAAGGTAAGAATGAGGCTCTAGAGAGGCAGAGGACCAGAAGAGGAATGGGGTGCAAGCCCCCAAAATCACCTTGGAAAGCAGCATGAGAAATGAACTTGATAACACTGAGGTACTACAGCTGACATTTTAGACCAGTCTAGTTTACCCTTTCTAGTACAGAAGTCATACCTGTTGTTCTATGTGAAACTTCCTCATTTTTTGTGTTTGCAGCTATTTACTATTTCATTATGAAGATGATCCACTGTTCATCTTTAGATTGTCTCCCATTTTGGATATTTAAGTTGTTTCTCGTGTTTTGCCATTATGCTCTCATTTACTGTGAATAAGGCTGTGCAGTGATCACTTCACATGTGACTGTCTTTCAGAGAAGTATTTTATTTTGAAATTGAAAAGCACATCATTATAATATTTCTTTAAAGTATGTGTGTTACATAAGGCCTTTGCACTACTGACATTAATAGACGTGTGCACATAGTACTCAGTCCCCTTTTGGAAGAGATTTTGCTCACTGTCAAAAAACAAGTGTTGCCCAGTCACTTAGTTATTGGGAGGTCACTTAATCAGCAGCTTTGGATACTTGGATTAAAAGTTAATCCAGTTAGAGAATGAAATAGTCATCTTGTCTTTCAAGATACAGGACTTGAAAAGTCATGAAATTTGTCATAGTTCATTCATGTTCACTTAGCCCCCAAAGTGCTCTTACTTTACAGTTTCTGAACAACAGAACATTCGTTATGTGACACAATTCAATGCTGGAAAAGGGGAAAGAATGATAACATTGGGTCTTTCTTCGAACAAGAAGAGACAGGTGGCAGAGAGAGCTCACAAAACTGTGAAAATCAGGCACAAGATTTCTAAGGCATGGAATAATGACCACTTTATGCCACTTTATAGCACAACAAATCAATGAAGACTCAATGTTAGGAACCAGAGTCAGGGAGGAGTCATTAGTTTATTTGAAAGTTTTTTGTTTTAAAGTACTATTTTACTTAGCATTGCCATGTAAAAGATTAATATTTGATAGGTACTCTTTAAGTATGTATGTGAAAAGACAGTTCATTTCAGGTAAACAAAATATGAACCAGAACATTTCAGATTTTGATCATTCTGAGCTCTAAACTGTATACTGTGATAGGAGTTGCTAAACCATTGGAAAAAGGTGAAGAGAAAGTTCTCTTAACGGAAGAGTTTGAAGTTTCTAGTGCAAAGGCACTTGGCTTTCTGACATTTGTGTTCTTCCCTGGGCCTTATTGTTGGGTGGCCTGAATAATACCCTTAAGATTGCCCTTCTGCCTCCTGTCTGAAATAAATGATGCCCCAGTGTAGGACCGCCCTGGCTCATTCATCAAGAACAGTGCTTCATCAGAACTTTAGCCAAGGAGAGGAGGCTCGTTAAAATAATACAGGGGAGAAATGCAGACCATCAGCCTTCTCTGTAGTTGCCGTTTCCTTTGACTCACCAATTATTTTCCTCCACCTCTGACCTGCCAACTTCTGTTCTCTCCTCAGATTAAGCTGGTTCATTTCTGGGAGGAGCAACTTTAAAGGAAGCTTCCCCAGGCTGCTGACAATGTGGAGGAGGAGCGGGGAGGTGCCCACTCTTTGGGGTCACACTGCTAAATGGACAAACAGCTTGGCAACCGCCATAGCTGCTGGGGGAAAGCTGTTTGGATTTAAGATACAATAAAGGTCCCTTAGCTACTCTTTACACAAGTAAGGCATTCGTTTCAGTCCTGTTTTGTTAGAGGCAATTGTGTTTTTATTTGCTCAGCATTGCTATGTGATTATTGCAAGATTCTTCTCCACTTGGGAACTGAAGTGGCTGTTTAATATTACATGGGAAACAGCTGCTACTTCCTTTCCTCTACTCCCCAAAAAGGGGTTATGGGGACCCTCAATGCCAGCTTGGAGGTCAGGAGACTTTTGGGTGAGTACTACTCATAAAGGACAAAATTATTAAAATGAAGTAAACACTGAGTTCTCTTCTCACCGAGACTATAATAGGTCTTCACATTTTGCAAAGAAACAGATGGGCCAGAACTCTTTCCTTGATCTGGAATTAACAAATTCGACTTTCTGATTATGCTAATCTGAGAAGAGTTTAGCATAGAGCATATGTGTTTGGATTCAGGATATTTCTTATTTACAAGCAAAACTAAATTTAATTTCTCCTTCTCACTTTCTGAGGCCCTTTTTGCAGGTTTTAAAAACTTGTTTGGGGACCTTGAAGAAAGCATTCAGCTCTGTCTCTGATACCAGAATTGGGCCTACATTTGTTTCACACCATTATCAAATTGGCATAAACATGTAATGATTCTTTTAATCAACACAACAGATCATCAGCGGTCCTGTCCCCACCCATCAACTTTATCCATCAATCCAAAACCTACAAAACACTACCCTAAACATAAAAACAGAAGTCTTACGTTTGCATGATGTTCAATAGTTTATGAAGAATTTTTATTTTTTCCCTTTTTAAAGACTATTATTAGACCAGTTTTAGGTTTATAACAAAATTGAGAGAGATTTCTCATGTGCTCCATGTCCCCTGATTGTTACCATCACTCAGAAGAATGCTACATTTTTTACTAAGAAACTGTGTTGACATATCATCACCCTAAATCCAGTTTACCTTAGGATTCACCTCTGTGTGGTAAAGATATGGGTTTACAGTGAAGCAAACGACATCAGTCAATCATGATAGCATCCTTTAAAGTACTTTCACTGCCCTAAACTTACCTGTGCTCAACTAGTTACCTCTCCCTTTCCCCAACCTCTGAGAACCACTGATCTTTCTTTACTGTCTCCACTGTTTTGCCTTCCACAGAATGTCATATTGTTCGAATTATGGAGTATATAGCATTTTCAGATTGGCTACTTTCATTTACTAAATGTAATTTCATTTAAAGTTCCTGTGTCTTTTCACAGCCTGATGACTCATTTGTCTTTAGAGCAAAATGATATTTCATTTCTAGGATGTACCAAAGTTTTCCACTCACCTACTCAAGGGCATCTTCGTTGCTTCCCAGTTTTGGCAATAATAAATAAAACTTCTATAAACATCTATGTGTATTATTTTATGTGGTCATACATTTTCAACTCCTTTGGCTAGTCTGACTTTTGCCTCTCTATACACTCTCAAGTACTGATTGCTTATACCCATAAAATAACTTGCTGGAATTTAAATTCAGGTTGCATAATAACCAGAGATCAGGTTGGAAATTACTGACAAATCTTGACAATATTTCTTATTCATGAATCTGCAATAACTTTCCACTTATTTAGCTCATAGCTTTTACTCATCAAAATTTTGCAGTTTTCCTCTATAGATCTTGTGCAATATTTTGTTTGGTTTATATCTACGCATTCTATCATCTTGGGTGTTAATGTAAATATGTGATATAGTGTTTTAATACCACTTATTCATTGCTGGTTAGAAAAGAAATTGATTTTTGTAAGTTAATCTTGTATCTTGCAGTCATGATATAATCACTTTTTAGCTTGAGATTTGGTGGTGGTGATTCATTTAGATTTTCTACAAAAATGATCATATTAGTACAAATAAAGACCGTTTTAAGTCTTCCTTCCCAGTGTGTATACATTGCATTTCCTTATCTTGTCTTATTGCATCAGCAGTGACTTCCAGTTTAAGGCTGAAAATAAGTGGTGAGAAAGATCATCTTAGGCCTTATCTTAGTAGGAAGGTTTTGAGTTTCTCACCGAACTTATAATTCCTGGTAGAAGTTTTTTATGGAAGTTATTATCTAATTGGAGATCCCCTCGATTTTTATTTTACTGAGATATTTTTATCATGAATGTGTGATGGATTTTGTAAACTGCTTTCATTCATATGTTGATATGATTGTTTAATGCATATTTTTTGATCTATTGTTATGATTAATTGATAAATATTTGATTACTGAACCAGCTTTTTATATCCAAGATAAATGTCACATGGTTGTGGTATACAGTTCTTTCTGTGCTTTTTGGGTGAATTTGTTATTATTTTTTGAGTGTTTGACATCTATCTTGATGAAAGATAATGGTCTGTCATTTTCTTATGATGTCTTATTCAGGTTTGGGTGGCAAAGTAACTCTGGCCTCATCAAATGAGTTTATTGGTGTTCCTCTGCTTCTAATCTTTAAAAGATGGTAGGGAGTTAGTATAGTTTTTTTCTTACATGTTTGTAAAATTTACCACTGAACTCATCTAGGCCTGTTACTTTCTGTATTGTAAAGTCATTGTTGTTTCAATACCTTTGACAGATAGATGTATTCAGATTATCGCTTTCTTGTGTTTTCACTGATAGTACCTTTTAAACAGTGGTTGTATTTGATCTGGTTATCTTATTTATGGGCATAAGGTTGTTAATAATATTACTTGAATATCCTTCCAATGTCCATGGTATCTGTAATGATGTCTTCTCTTCCATTTCTGATACCAGTAATATATGTTCTTTCTTTTTTTTATATCATCTAGCTTGTCCATTTAATTGTATTGAATAAAGCATTTTCTTATATTCCATTTTCTTCTTTTTTTATTATTCTAGCATGTATGATATCATGCAATCTATTTACCTCATAGTTTCAGGGTCAGTTTGATCAAGTAGGAAACTTCTTCAGGTCCTTAGGTTCTTGCATTTGGTACAAAAAATTATCTTTTGAAAGCAGTTTTCTAGTTTTGTTCCAAGGATCATTTCTATCAATATCACCTGGTGAGTTGTGGGTGGAATTTCTAGCTAATAGATTTTATTTATGTTCCAGTGATAAAATGAGTATCAGAGTCTTGTCAGGTGAGGTCCAGGACCATGCAGTCTGGGTCTTTTCCAGGGTGACTTTTGGCACAGTGCAATGCATCAACAATTCTTCACAAATATAATGGCTATAAATTAGGTCCTTTATCTCTTCACTCTTGTCCTTTAATCGCTCAATAGAGTTTTCAAAATACATGTGAAAAATACAGTGACAGACCTTACAACTTTTTTATATAATATCTTAACATGAAAATTTCATTATAATTTGCAGGTAATTTTTGTAAATCACTAGGTCTAAAGTGCAACATAGAGATTGTTTTAGTATGTCCATTGTGAGAATGCTTTTCCCATCTTTATGTTGAAGAAGTTTTTAGTACACAAGTGATTGAAGCAGACTTTGAAAGGATGGACACACTTAATTCCAAGAGCAGAAAATAGCAGGAATTAGGCAAAAATAAAAAGAACAAGAAAAATTTATCCATCAATCAGTGGTTTGAAAAAGATGGAGTCATCCCCAAGTGCAGGTAATAAAGGGGGGACATTGCATCATTTTTTCAAATAATAAGAAACTCATTAAAAGTCAGTCTGTTTTTTTAAAAATTTTTTCCAGCTTTATTGACATGTAATTGACATATAATATTACGCAACTTTATGATTTATATTGTGATTTGGTATATGTATATATTGCAAAGCGATCGCCACATGGAGATAGTGCATCACTTTTATAGTTATCTGTGTGTGTGTATTTGTGTTGAAAACTTTTAAGATCTACTCTCACACACTTTCAATTAAATGATAGACTTATTAACTGTAGTCACCATTCACACATTATATCCCAGAAATTATTCCTCTTATAAGTGTACGTTTATACTCATTGAACAATTGGACAACTCCACTCATTTTCCCTTACCCCCAGAACTGCTTTTAATAATTCTAAACTATTTCAGTGAATTATTTCCTTTAAAAATCATTTGTCTGCTTTTTTCAGTTCTGTTACTGTTAAGCTTTAATAATCTATATGCAAGCTTCAAAGGAGCAATTTTTTTGCTACTTATCCTTATATAAAGTGCAGTCTATGGTTAAGTTATTTCAGAGAGCTCAGCCATATGTGTCTATCTGGAAATTGAGTTTACAAAACTTTGGGGTCATGTGCAGTTGTTTTGGGTATTTGTCATGATTCCGAATCCTGAGGTAATACATGTACTTGCATTTGATTAGTGGATTTGAAATAGAAAATGACAGCACAGTGCTTGTAGGGGGGAACTGAGCAGCAGAACTTGAACTACTCTAATTCTGTTCATCGTTGCCCGTTTTTGCATTTATTTACACTCAAAATGTTAAACAGTGTAACCATGTATACAATGTGAGTCTTATTTTTGTTTGATAGATACCAACATTAGTTAGCGCATGTTGAGGGAACCATCAGAAGAATGTGACCAATGACTTGACCCTCTAGATGGATGTTGACAATAAAGAGCTTCTTATCCTTCCTCCCCTGAAAATGTTCTTTCCCAGAAGTTGCTTCAAAGGTAAGGACTTGAACGCTGTATTGCAGTTTTGGTGTATTGTCCTGAATATTTGCACTGCATATATGACTGAATATAGCAAAAGCTTCTGTAAAAATTGTGAGGTTGACTGGGGTCATGGAAACCTACTTGTCAATGACAAAAAGTTTCTTAAGGTCCCTTGCTAATTACAATTTAAGTAGTGTTTTCTTCTTCCGTGGTCTCTCCCTGTCTTTGGTAGAGTGTAGATAGAAGGGGCTGATTTCAGATTACACCTGGAAAACACCTGTTTTTGTCTCAAGAGTGCAAGAAATATTTTAATGAATTTGTGTATCAATCTAGAACAAAATACAATTGAAACACAGCTTTTTGTTTCTTAAATATTAGTGCACTGAAATTACAGAAAAAGCAATGAATTGTGGATCCAACAAAATATAATGAAAATTATAAAGCAAAGAAATCAAATTTTGAAAAAGAATGTCAAAGGGTTGATCAAAGATGTTACTCTGACATGGCTAGGAAATAATAACTAGGCAATGTTTGAATACCTCTCTTGTCAACAAGAGGACACTCACTTATAAAATAAATAAAATAAAGCAAACATGCCTGCTTTCATTCCATTATTTTCTCTGACTTTTGTAGGTAAAGAAAATACTTGAAATTATTTTATCAACAAATGATAGTAATTTATAATAAATTTCCTGGTAGAGTTCTTTTGTGGGATTTGTTTTTTATAGAGACATGTAAAAACTGCAAGACTGGAACTCTTCCTGAAGAAATAAAGACATGTAAAATGTTTTAATTTCTATGTTTTTTGTATAATGAAGTTTTTATGAATCTCTGTCAAACATAATTGTGTACAAAAAGTTTGCCTCTTCATGTGAAAGGAAGCATTTTGAATTTAAAGTTAATAAGAAGTATTCTCTGATCAGCTATTAATGAAGATAAATGAACAAATCTGACTCTACTCTGTTGAACATTAACATGCAAAAGATCAATTTGATTGTCATTGATAAATTGGCAGAAGTTAATGCTCAAAAGCAGAAATAGTAGTGTTACGATTCTTGCCTGTATCAACCAATATGGCGACCATGAAAACTGGATCATGCTTCTTATGCATTTCCCTGAGCACTTGATATTACTGTTTTGTATATTTCAAAGATTTCCATAACTTCTCTCATTTCACATGTACTCTTAAATTGTTTATTCATTTAATGTGTCTTGAATCATCTATGTATATATGTATATGAATGTGTGTGTGTGTATATATATTATATAGTTTATTTATTTCCAATGCTTTATTGCGTTCCATGACATGAATATCTCTTTTCTATGCACAATCCTGACAGAAAATTCATGTCGTGTCCAAATTTGGGGGGCTACAAACATTCCTGCTCGTGTCTCCCAGGTCCATAACATGTAACAGCAGTGACTCAATTAGACTATAAATTTCTTACACTGTACTAGAAATTCCATAGTCTTCTTCAAAATGCACAAATTTATATTCTCACAATGAGTCAAAGTTCTCATCACAAACCTCAACAAGAGTTATTACTGTCAGAGCTTTTTAATTTTTTCAAATATGAATGCAAAATGTTTTATTACTATGGTTTGCTTGTAATTTCCCTAGTTATATTGTAGCTTCTCATCTTTTCAGTTTTTAAGTCTTATTCTCAAATTTCACTCTTGCTTCTCCACCTCCTCCAGAAAGCACTATATTCTTGATATTGAAATTGTGCAAATGTATATTTACTTTTTGATGGCTGGTCTACTGATCAATGATCATTAACATTTACTCATAATAATAACCCAATTGAAGTTCATTTTTAATTAACCCAGATGGTTTTAAATTTCTACTTCTGCATACAGCTATTTTCCTGTATTTAGTATAACTCTGTTTAATTTTACATCTACTTGAGTGTTTTAGCATGCTAACATTTCTTGTTAAAGTAAAAATATTGAGAAATACTCATTTGCCCATATTCCTCAGTGATACAAAGAGAACTGTCATCTTGAGGCATAAAAATAAGTCAATGAAAATCTAAATAATTTAAATATACATGAAAATGTGAGAAATACAAATCATCATACAGCCCATGTTCTACAAAATCCAACTTCTTATCTTGGCCTGCAGGTCTTATTCCTTAACCTCAGTTCTTCCCAAATCACTGCCTCACTGAGAGGAAGCCGATCATTGAGCATCTCTCTCTGCTTAGAACCCCAAGATGTTCCACTGGGATCCCCTGTTCCCCAAATCTTCTGGAAACCTCTCCAGGTTAGATTACTTGAGTAATTTAACCTTAAACTGGCAAATCTCTATCACATTCTTTTCATTTCTTCATAAAGTTTTTTCATCATCTGATAACTTTTTACCTTTTCTTTTACCAGTTTGGCTATATCAGAATACTGCTCAGAGAAACCAGGAGCTCTGCATGTCCCTGGTACCCAGAAGAGTACCCCACAGGCAGGTGTCCGGCAATTCTACTATGAAGGTTTATTGTTCCAACGTCATACAAGAAATGCACACTTCTCACATTTATCTGACAAAGCTTTCAAATTGAAGAACAATTCTATGGTACTAGACTAATTGAAGGGCAGTTGAATTACAGATACTGACTATGATTTTTGTATACGAAGAAGAAACAAGTGTGAAAAATAAGGTTGCCACAACATAATATTAGCAGACTAGAAATTTCAGTGGTGTCTTTATTCAAAAATGATGTTTCAATGATTACTGCTAGGGTCAGGGACAGCCCAAAGGTACTAATATTCAACAAAAATATTCACTTAATTATTCTAACTCAGCCTGTCATGTGGAGGCCACAGAAATGAAGAGAAAAATATCATCAACTGTTTATTCCCATTGCCAGAAAGACCATTCACCACAAAGACCTCAAAGACAGTCAGTGGATTTAATCTATGCGGATACTTTATGTGTTAAAAACAAATGAAATTGGACAAATGTTGTCATGGCATGCTCTTGTGGCGTAGCAATTAAATCCATTGCTCTGACTGTGAAAGTTCACATACATGCAAAGGACCCTATTTCAGGAGACCCAGGAAATAGTGTTAACAACCAAAATGATGAATGACTAAGTGAAATTAATAAAATGCTTCTCCCTCCTTTCTCTTCCTGTGTGGCTTCATTCCAGTCTACATATTTCCATTTCCTTTCACAAATGCTATTAGGCTTTGATTATTTATTTGGATACTTTCTTGAATATCAGCAACGTGACCTCATGTTTTCAATTTACATGTGAATGTGTTGATAACATGAATGAAGTCACATTTTTCAGCCTACTGATCCCAAATAAAGACATACTCATGACTCAGGGAGCTGTTTGTTGACTCTCATCTTTACAAACACTTTATTCCAGATGTGACTAATTAGCAGTATAAAAAAGTTAGCTTGGTGAATGTTTGTGTGACTTAGGAAAAGAATGTAATTAGGGAAGAAGATACAAAGGACATATCTCTGGGAAAAGTTGCAGATTTGGGTGATTAGCATCTTATTGAGAACATCGTCTAAATGCCCCTTATGGGAGATCATCTATTATTATTTTTTTGAATTCTTGGCGTTAACATGTAAATGCTTATATATGCTTATTCTTTGATTTATATAGTGATAGACAACATTTGTTTAATATTACCAATACTACCATACGTTTATCAACAAGGAAAATAAAACTCTAGGAAGTTAAGTCACTCAGAAAGTTCCATTTTTCTATTAGTCTAATTGAAATCACAACTTCTGATTCTAAAACCTGAAATAATTTCATGGAAGCTTCTAAAGACCTGGACTGCATGTATATTTTGTAGTTCACTTCGACTCATGAGTAGTTGGTATCTCTTGATATTTACTAATTTATCATCAAAGGAAATGACAAAATCAATAGTTTAATCATAGACGCTTTTGCCAATGGCAATTGAGGATGGGTTTATGAACTTCCTATCTCGAATTCAGGAAATTTTCCATAGTTGAGAATCCCCACATTCATATTTCAGACGCTTTCAATTCATGCAATCAGTTGTGTGACAGTAAGTCTTGGTGATAATAAAATTACTACTACAGTAATGCCCAGTGATACATGGGATTTAGATAGAGATGCAGTCTCCAAACTGAGTTCTTTGGGAGCTTTCTTCTTCCATTGCCCATACCTATCTCACCCTGCAAATGGTAGCTGATGGGGAGTTGAGTGAATGAACAATTAAAACCTGATTGTTCACCAGAAAAGTCTTGTTACCCAAACCCTAGATAGAGAACAAGCTTCAGTATATAATTTAGTTAAAGATTTCTAATAAACAGCTCAGAGGCATTATAAATAAAATGACCTCCCCACTCTCCTCCCACCCCCAACACATCACACACCCTCCCCTCCAAAGGAAGAATATAAAGTCCTTCTATCTATAGCCCGTGATTTTCAGTTGAAAACTATTTGCATTTTGCACACTAAGAATTTAATGAAATTCTATAAGCTGCAAATTACCTATTCTAAAACTTTAAGATACTAAAAGGCATTTAGTATGTTGGTTTTGCCAGTTGTGATTTTGAAAAGAAAAATAAAGCCACCACCATTGTCATGGAGACAATGACAGTAAAATTAAGGGAGACAGATATTATATTATTTAAATGTGCAGTTTAAAGCTACATATTGAAAGTTATGGCCCATTAATGTAAATTATTTTGCAGTGGAAATATCTAATTATCTCTTCCAGATAATAAATATAAAAGTAGATGTTTCAACCTAATCATAATTACCTGCCGGGAGAGAAACTGCACAATCAGAATTTCAGAATGTGCCCCAAACATTGGAATTGTTCCTGCTTGGTGTCTCTGTTCTGCTGGTTCTGGGTACCCTTTTTATAGAACCAGGAAGGAAAAAGGCATTTTGATTTTTTATGTTGAAATTGCATTTTTATAAGTGCAACTATTTGCTGTGATTAATCATGGCTGTGTTTTATTTTTAACTTGTAAGTATCATGGTTCTCAGTAAAATGCATCCCCAAAAGTAAATGTTTATATGTTAATTTGAAAGTTTCTGTTTTTTTTTTCCTTTACTCATTGATGCCCACATAAGAATTGTTAAACTTTCTATAGTTAAAAGCAAATAGAATATTGCAAGCATTGCATCTAAAATATATACTGAAAAAGATAATTGTATTACAAAGAATCCAGACACCATTTAGAGTTTGGGTCTTGTCCATGTTTCAATTATAAACAGGGCAGGTACTATATTTATGTATTTTCACTTTGATATATCTAAGGTCTGATATCGTAACAACGAAGTCAAGCATCATGAATGCTGAAGTCCTGATTATGCAGCCATGATCTCAAAAATGCCATTTGATTATGAAAATCTTTGATAACAAATGAGGAGGTTAAAAATAAAGGCTTCAATTGCTGGAAGAGTAGAATACCTCCCATGTAAGTGGAAGAAATTAGGTATCTATTTTACCTCCCCAAACTCCATTAGAGAATACATCTTTCTGTTAAACTAATTGGAAAACACAAAATTAAACTGCATGTTTACAATACTGGGCTTCAGAATTCTTCCAACCAGCATGTACCAGACTCTTCAGTGATTTGAGTTACTTTAGTAGCAAGACACAAGGGCCTCCTAGGGTGAACTTAAGGAGTTCGTTGTCAAGATTCACAAGGGAAAATAGTGTTTTATCTACCCAGTCAAATCACTCATGAGAGTTGCCCAGCCTAGTCTCAAGATAGCTAGAATACCATCGGGAGAACTGCCTGGTGTTCCATTACACAGAACAATTTTAGTAATGAAAGTATTGTCATTCCCATCCCCAGTTGCTGCCATTATGATGTGTTATCTGCTCTCTTTTCTCACTACTCCACCTACTGCTTAGTAGGTGCTCCTTATAGTGCTCTTTGATCTGATGAGGGATTAATCTAGATAGGGGTTCCCCAAGAAGCTTCATCCCAGGTTATCTTTAGATCAGAATTCCAGCTTTACTCCATCTGGCTAAAGCCAATGTGATTACAACTGGGTTCCAAGCAAGTAGATGCAGGGATCATAATTCAGAAAAGGACTGCACCAAATCTTTCCCAAACATTATTAAACTTTAAAGTATTCAGATTTCTAGACTGCTCAGTCTTCCCCAAATTACTACAGAAACTTTAAGTGACTTCACAGTTTGCTAATTTGAATCAACACATCTGGTTTTATAACCTGCCATCTACACACGTGTCCTAACCTATTGAAAAATTTTTAAAAGGTCCTCGAAAGTACTGTGCTTCCTCATAGCTCTACTTTTGCAAATCTCATGTTTAACAATGGATTTTATCAACCCTTCTATTTAACTAACTAGTACTCGTGTTTCAGGATTCATGTCATCTCTTATTTCCAACACATCCAACTTCTCTTCCCCTTCTTTTAGTAATTTTTCTTTGGGAACTGATGAATTTCATTCACATTGTTTAAATGAAACTCATCTCAAACCCTGATGCCAAGGTTGAGAGGGTGATATTTATCATTCAACCAAAAATCAATTTCTTTATTCTTTTAGCCTGATGTTTGGATCAAGCATGGGTGTGGGACCCAAGCAAGGTCAGGAGCTCTCAATCATCTGCGTCCATTTTGTAGAACTTTAGGAAAAAAGTTTTGGTAGTTTTTTTTATTTGTTTGTATAAAGTTTATTAACTAGTAAAAATCTAAGCCTGGAATTTCTTGTGTCAATATGACAGCACCTGAAGATAGCCATTGTATAAGACAATTGGACTTCAGAAACGGAGAGAGATCTGACATTAATGGAATAGCGGATCAAACTTTACCTGCATTTAAACTCATCCTGAATTTTTCATTTATGTATGATATTTTTTTTTCCTCAAGTGTAATTGATCTGAGTTTTCTGTTATCTGCTATGTAAGGAGTCCTAACAAATACAAGCTAGTTAAGACAGGTGACTTCTTACAGCACTTATCACACTGTCTCAGCAATTTTTGCACTTCTGCACAGTGAGCTCATGAAAGACTGGAATTGTGCCTGATACATAATATTTTAGTGCTGGCATTTATTAAATCTTCACTTAACAAATGAACAATGGAGAAACTTTTTTAGCGATCTTACTATTAGCAGTGTTTGCTGAATTGTTAAATATGCTCACTCTAGTTCCTAAAATGCCAACTTTTCATTAAAATGAGCACAAGTTTATTTCTTAATCCAGCTTAAGTTTGTTTATTGCTTTGTCAATGTTTATCTACAAAATGAAAATATCCAATAAACTTAACCCTATACTTTCTCAATAGAATATCAGCATCGTGTAAGATATTTCAGTCTATCGATTGCATTTCTGTGGTTCAATGAGAGTGAACAACTAATAGAGAAATTAGGTTAGCGAGGGAAAACCAAGTCCAGTTCAGGTTGGGTCTCATTTCCTCTACTTTGAGATTTTATAATTTGGGTGATTTGGGGTGATTGGGGAGTAGACATTTAAGATTCAAATTTTAGAAAGAGCATCAGGGAGACTTGGGGATGTGGGGAAAGAGAAAAGACGCCTGACCTGAGAAGACACAGAGCTGCTGTGTGGTAGGTCCCGGCAGGAGCATGGGGAAGGGACAGTGAGCATCCCTGCGCACGGAGTCAGCGCGGAAATTCCAGGCAGCACGCAGGGAGGAGGAGAGGAGCAGAAACGTTCCAACCTTCCTGGCTTGGGTGACAGGCATTCCTTAAAACAAAAATACATTATGCAACAAGATGGGTAGGTCTAGAAAAGAAGATTGAAATTTGACATAAAGATTTTTTTTAAATGGGAACATTTTGTAAAAGATAAGCATTGAACTTGACTTAGCCTGTTTCTGGCAGTAGCTCCATGCAGGAGCTAGAGCTGGGAGCTGGATCCCTCTGCCGTGTGACTGTCCTGCCCGCTGAGCAACACCTTCTGGCACTGAAGGCAGAGATCTTTCCAGCTTCCTGGGCTCACATGCCTGCCCTGAGCAGGATGTCACGGTAAAGGCCTCCAAAGGTCGTTTCTGCCCAAGCCTTGAGAAAGTTCTTCTTTGGCTGATGAATTGCCGAAATGGCCTGGGAAGCTACATTTCACTTCAGGCTGGTCACCTGTGGGTTTTATAAGAAGTTGAAAAAACATGCTTTCTTTATGAGGCTTGCCACTAACATGCATTGTGACTGGTCCCTCCTGTGCCAGTACGCAGACATAAAGACAGAACCCATTCCACAAGGGTGGGTGTAGGCCTGGTAGAAATTCCAATTTGTACTTGATGGCTGGTATCTGATTTCTTCCCTTCACCAACAGATGTCTCTGTAACAAATGAAAGAATTTTGAAAGAAGTCCAGCGATGTAATTAAGTGAGACAATACAGATGCCAGAATTTAAACACTGCCAGTTTTATGTAATTTAATTAATACTGTGGAGAGGAAAAAGTGCTTGCCTCTGCAGTATTTTGTGAAGTAAAAACTGCTGACTTAAGGGCATCATTGTGACAGAAAGCAGAGAATAAAGAGTTGCTTCATAGATGGCTCTATTTGATGAGAAAGAGCAGCCAAGCCAGAGTCCTGCTTATTATTTTATGTCTGACATTTTACAAGCCTGTGTAATGCAGTTATCTGTAGAAATCCCAACAGCATGCCAATTGTCCTGCACAGGTGTCCCTGTCTTTCCAGACCACTTCCTAGGTGCCTATTACTTAGAGCACCTTTCCTTTAGCGGATGACTGGACATTAGGAAGGCACTGTCCTTGTAGATGAGAACTGAGGAAGGAAATTTTGAAAGGAGAGACTGATTCTCTTACTTAAAGTGACAAATATGCTGGTGTTGCATTTGCCAGGCTTTATTTATCTTTTATTCAGCCAGGACATTTTGATAAACGTAGATTTCATCTTCCTCAGAGAAGTAGAAGCTAATTCTTTAAATGCAGACTCAAAATCAATTTTGGTAATAACGGTGGGTATAGCTCACAGCTCCCTAAATGAAAATCAGGTAACATGAAAAGAGAAGGCTATGATCAGCAAAACACTCAAATAAGATCCTGATGTCTCAGGTGGCTCCTAATTTACAGCTTATGGATTTTGAATGAGGGAAAACTATTTGCAATTTCAAAGACTTTGGCGTTTTAAATGTGTCTTTTCTGAAAATGTGCCTTTTTTCTCTTTGTGCTTCATAGTTCTTTTCAAAACTTTCATCCTCAGCACACAGTAAACACGGTTCTCTGTAACTGAAAAACAAGCTGATAAATAAAAACAAGGAGAAATGTAAGGATGTGATGCTGATGGAGGTCAGAGGGCAAAGACCAGGGAACAATCCTCCCTGATGTGATGGGAGTCAAATTTCTTCATTATGGATGCATAGAATACAGTCAATATAGTCTTCATAAGATATTGGGGAGACTGAATAGTCTTTGCTAGTTTCATGTATATGTTTATATATATAGACATAATTCAAGTGTAAATATTGTATTCCAATTAAGCATATTTTGCAGTGAAAGAAGAACTGGAATGATGGCACTCAATGTGCCATATAATGAAGCTGATTTATTACAATGCACACCTTAATCCTCTATTATGTTACAGTGCCATATTCCTTCAATAAAATTCATTTAAAAACTGTACACTTTAATTATACTCTAAATGCTTGAAATTTCAAACAGTCTAATCACTTGAGGAGACAATGACCAAAACCTGAAAAAAACATTCATTATTTTCTCATCTAAGTCGCTGTTTGGCTTACCCATTGCTGAGTACCCACCTACTCCTAAAATATTCTGGTGTATAATAGCAGCCATTTCATGTGGTCATGGTTTTGTGCATCAGGAGCTCAGTTTGGCCTGATGTTTCTTTTGCTCTGGGAGACACTGACCAGGATTACAGAATTATGGTCAGATCACTCCTCTCACAAGTAGCACCTTGGTGGGATGTTGCAAGGCAGAGGTCAATCTCTCTCTCTCTCTGTCTCTCTCTACCCCGTGTCTCTCTCTCCTTTATCTCTTTCTCTCTTCGCCTCTCACCTCTCGCCTCTCGCCTCGCCTCGCCTCGCCTCGCCTCGCCTCTTCTCTTCTCTTCTCTTCTCTTCTCTTCTCTTCTCTTCTCTTCTCTTCTCTTCTCTTCTCTCTCTCTCTCTCTCTCTCTCTCTCTCTCTCTCTCTCTCTCTCTCTCCTCTCTCTCCTCTCTCTCCCCTCTTTTCTCCTCTCCCCCTTACCACCAACTTGGTCAGTTTGGTTCTCTTGACAAAATGGCCAGATCCCATAAGAGGAATCCAAAAGATGAAAGTTTACAGCACCTTCCACTGCATTTCTGTAGCTAAAGGCTGGTTCCGATTCAATGAAAATAAGTCTCATTTCTCAATAGGAGAACTGTGCAGCCATCTCTAAACTACCAGAAGCCAACCTCTGACCACAGATTATTTATGTTCTCCAACATGCAGCACACAAGAACCTATTGCCCCCAATACATAAAGGCATTGAGTTCTAATGCAGTGTTCAGGATCTCATCATCCAAGTCAGACATTCCCATGCAGTTCCTCTAGTAGGAATACTCGGGAAATGTAAAGACGTCTCTTAGTCAAGATACAATGTAAATGAAGAGATAGTAGCAGAACAGCTGCAACAGACATTCTGAATCAAAGACAGAAAACGGTGTACCCTCAAATAGTGAAGTTCAGCCACGAGTCAACATCCCTTGTTCAATGAGGAAGGTCTGAATCTTCCACTGAAAGCAGTTCTGTTCATCATTTGACTTTCTCCTCTGGACTTTGGACACCACTCTCTGAGTCACCAACTCTTTTCTCTAAGAAATTATCTTTATGAAAAAGCAGTTTGTAGAATGTCCTCAGAGTATAAGGGTGGGGGAAGACTACTCTCCATTCTGTGTGTATTTGACCATTTGCATTCATACCAATAGTTTCCCAAACAATGTTGTGGGATTTCACTGTATAATGTTATAAATTCAAATCACTGGACAATGTCCTGCTAACTTATTCCTTTGAGATTGCCTTCTCTCTATATGGTGGGCTGTGAATTAGAGAGCCGTATGACAACAACCTTGGGAGTTTTAGAATTGTGTCCAGCTTGGAAAAAGTAACAAACACTTATTAAAACTTTCTGAGATCTTAGCAAATATTTTAATGCTAATGCCCTTGACTTGACCCTAACTCTGAGGCCTTATGCTCCTGGCAGTATCTGTCTTCTCTTTATTCTTTGCCTGAGTCACCTTTCACTTTGAGAAATATTTGCCCACTACGCAGGATAGACATGATAAATAATTTTATTTTCCAGTCTAGTATGACTAAGATTGGGATATTTTCTTTTAATTCTGCTTAAAAAGCAGAGTTCCTTTTCAAATTCATGTCTTGCCTCTCCCCACACTTTATAACCAAGAGCTGAAAGAAGCCCATCAGCATTTTCTACATTCTGCCTGGAAATCTCCTTAGCTAGATCTACAAATTCATTAGGAACATGTTCTATCACTTAAGTGCCTGCTAGTACCAGTTGGCCAAATGCTTTGCACCTGCAGAACAGCTTCTTCGGGCATGAACAGCCATTCCCTCATTGCCTTCCTAGTCTACACTCTTTGCTCACTGTCCTTCAGGGTTCTGTGCACAGAAGTCAACGCCATCTATTTTGGGAGTTTGTTACTGAAGAATCTCCCTTCTGAAACCATACTGTTTCAATTTTCCTGTGTCTGGTTTAATAAAACTCCTCAAAACAATGACTTAAGTAATAATATACTGTAAGTTACAATTCTTTGTGTGACCAGGAAGTTCTGCCTCATGAATATCATAGGGACTGTTGGAATGACTCGAGTCTGCAAAATGTTCTCCCTCATATGCTTGGTAGCTGGTCATCACTAACTTTTAGTCAAGCAAACCTGGGAGCTAGAGGCTTGATCCTCTTCCACAAGACCTTTCCCATATGGCAGCAAGAGGTTCATCACAACATGGAGTCAGGGTTGTACTAAAGGCCACTCTAAGAGGGGAAGACAGAAACTCACAATCTCAGAAGACTTGACCTCAGATGCTATACAGCATCATTCCCACCACATATTATTAATGAAAACAGATTTGGAGCAGCCTAGAATCCAAGATCAGTACAATAGTCTACTTCTAAATAATGAAATGACAAACTTCAACTGCAGAAATATATATGTAATTGGGAGTTATGACGCAGCCATCTTAGAAAACACTTGGGGATGTTGCAATGGAGTGAGTATTTTCTGCATGCATGAAGAGCTTAAATTCTAGGGATTCAGAGGACAGAGTGCTTAACTTAAAGCACTCTGGTGTTCCCTCTCCAATATTCATATGTTCAAGTTTCAAGCCTCTAGTAACCCAAAATATGACCATATTCGGAGCATTTCAGATGTAATTGGTTAATATGAGGTCATATGGGACTAGGGTGTACCCCTATTCCAACATTGCTGTTTTGGTGAAAAGAGGAAATCAGATACAGACATGAACACCAGTAGAAGACAGACACAGGGATGAAGCAGCAGAAGCCAGAATGCCAAAGCTCACTCCAAAACTCTAGGAACAAGAGAAAGAAGGAGCAGATTCTCTCTCAGTCTTCAGAAGGAATCAGTCCCCCCTGCATCTTGATCTCATGTTTCTGGCCTCCAGAATTGTGAAAGAATAATTACATTATTTCAGCCACCAGATTGTTGCTACTTTGTTGCAGTAATACCAGAGACTAATCCAAGATCCCTGAGACCCAAGTTAAATATCTACCTTGGTAAAACCAGGAGAGCAAATTCCCTTCAGTTAGAATCCTTTGTTCTCCTCAATAATTCAGCTTTATAAAATAGCAACAATTCTCACCAAAATACATCAAATACTGTCTTTACTGAGACCGTTTCTGACACTATTTTTAGTGATATTTCAAGTAGTGTTATGATCAGAATTCAGGCAGGTGTTATGATTTCCTCTCTGCCCATAAAACATAGTCATTCTCAATGACCTACATTATCAGAGTTTTCTGTTTTTCCCTTCGCACCACTGGTGCTGTAATTTTAATGTAGTTTATAATGAGACTAGTATTAAGATCTCAACTCTCTCCATTAGAGGAAACTCCTCCAGAAAACCAGGATTAGTCAACAAGATGCCATTCCAGTCTTCAGGTTCATAGATAACTGGTGATCTCAGTCAGTTTCGCAAAGAACAAGTCCTGGACTGTTGTATCCTGGTTTCCCAGTTCGTTACTTTGCTAGCTCACAAAAGGAATGAAGGATGCTGCTGACTCATGCCAGTATAGACACTGAAGTTCCAGTACAGATGCTGGAATATGTATGAGGAGATGACGAAGATTGATTTGTCTATGAAGGATTGAAATGTGAGCATCTGCTGTAATGGCACTAAAAAGAATTAGACTCATCAACTATAGTGATTCATATGATAGCTCTGTTTGCTCTTAGAATATTAAGGGAATCAACCATCCACTTAATTGCCAAAAAGGACTTTTTTAAAAAACCATGCAACATCTCTCTCATTCTCTCAATATATAGATTTTTAAATAGATAGAAATATCCCAAAATGGTTTCACTGACTCAAGCATAAATGTAGCAAAGAAAAATTAAAATGAGCTAATATCTTTGATTAATGCTAGTTTCTGTGCTTGAACTCAGGAGCATAAATATCCTTTTAAAAGTAATACTGTCTGCAAATAAGATGAAATCAAATTTCAAACCACTTTGTTAATGAAGAGTATCGATTTTTATAGCATTTGGGTCAAACCATTGCCAATTTCCAATCTATCTGGCTTCCCTTTTAGAGATGAGTTCTTCATCTTATACACAGATGCCCTTCTCGTTTTCCTTCATGGCTCCTCTCTTCCTCTTAAGTTTCCAGCCTCATCTCTTTCTTCTGCATCCTCTTCCTTATGGAGCTTGCATCCTCCTATGATATCACTTCTAGGAAGAGAGCATCTAGATCTTAATAAATGATATCTCCCTTTCCAATGCTTTGGTCTAGATAGACTGCACATTCCAAACAAATGGCTCCCTGAAAGCTTCCTCTTCTCCCTCCACCCCTCCTTACAAACAGTTTTAAACTTCCAGTCCGCCTTTTTTGCATTTTACTATCTTCAAAAAGTATAGCTTGGGATCCAATTCCTCCCTAGAGGACTCACATACTTTCTTCCTGTACAACAAAACAGTTTCTGGTATGAGACGGGGTCTGCTCCTTCTCCAGCAGTAAAGTATATTGATGAGAAAGTTGAGATCTCTTGGGTCAGAAAAATAGTAATAGTAATTCGCCTAGAAATTACTCTATTTGAACAGTTGTTACCAATTACCAGAATTCTTAATTGATTTTGAATCAATTAGGAAAATGTGTAATGGAGGTAAGCAAAAACAAATAAAATAAAACAAATGGGAAAAATGACCATTTGTGACTTTTTGAACCCAATGACTCAATGTGTGTTCTGAAACCAGGGGCTTCTTTCTTTGTCATAGGAGAAAATAAAAAATACTCAATTAAATTTAAAAAAGCAAATGTTCAGAAATAGCCCAGAATCTCCTCTTGAGGTCACCCCACAAGGATCTGCCTTCGGGAACATGTGACAAAAATATTGATTTAGCCTCACTTCCCAAACAGAACATGGCTCCAAAGAAAGCACCCTTAGAAAATGGTAATTTTTATTTGAAAATGAAGTACAGAGTTACCTTGCTTGACAAATCATAGTGTCCTTGAGTGCCAGGGAAGTTGATGTCCAAAAGCAGAGAATTGTTATTTATCAGCTGAAAACAAGGCATCTCACTCTTTGAAAGGCCTTTGGATAGAAAACATCGTATTAGGTTAAAACTTCCATTTCTCTCCAAGAAGAAAGGAAGCCTTTGAAAAGCAGAAATAAAGTGAATACCTTTTCTACTTATTTGCTTTTTCAGTCCTGCAGATCTATAGGGTGTGATCAATTTAAGGACATAGATGGTATGGCCAACATAATACTAGCCTAGTAAAATTAATCATCGTTGCTATAACTTGGCTAAATAATAAAAAACATGGAACCAGAAGTGAAAAAATGACTGACAGATTTTTTTTCTCTATACATGCTGAATTCAGTTGGGTTGACATATTCCTCAATAGAGCTTCAGATTGATAATATCATGTAAAACTGTTCGTGGTTCTTCCCCTTGATTACATCTTTTTCAAATCAATCTTTTTAGACTTTTTTCCTGTTTCTTTATCTTCTTCATTTTTTCAAAAACAATATGCAAGGGGAATTAACATAGTGTCTCAAGCTTCCATCCTGAATAGCAATTAAAATTTTGTATTTTATTTTCACATACATTTTCTTCCTTTTTTTCAATAAAATTTTTCCCCCAAACACTTTTGATTACCGGTAATAGGTGGCAATCTAAACCATCGTTTTCATGTAAAAGTTAATTCCTCAGACATATATATATGTCAGACATATATATATATATATATATATATACATAAAAAATTTCTATTGCAATTTTTATATACTTATGCAAATGTTTCCTCTTGAAACATAAAGCTGACCTGTGATTAACAATACCTACAGACTGGTTGCAATGTTTCCGGAGCACATTTTCTGAGTATCTGATAAACACTATTTCCAATGATTCATTGTCACTGCTGTCAGATGGAGTCTACACAGCAGAGAGAAACCTGTTTCCACTTATTAAACTATTTTAACAGCTTCCTTTTGTTTTGAGGAAAACAAGTTAAAAAATCTGGAATATTATTCAACCAATTTTAACAAAGGTTTCTTCTATTTCTATCTCTTTTTTTTTTTTAAAGAGTCTTTTCAAGAGATTAGAGAATATCCGACTGGACTAGGAGGTGGTAACCAAATCAACACCACGTGGTCTCTAAGCCTGGACTCCTGCTTCCGTTTCTACTCTGACGCCTCCTTGAAAACGACGAAACAGGCGAGTTTGGGGATCTCGGGGGTATGCCTGTAACCCCTTATTCAGCATCAACATGACAGAACAGCTGCCCGAACTTTGGAGGTGGTTTCCCACTGTGTTCCCGGAGAGGTGCAATTGCTGAATAACGACGCCACGAACATGTGCAGAACGGCGCTTTCTCATGCGTCTTTAAAAAAAAAAAGAAAAGAAAAGAAAGAAAAAAAAAAAAAACAATCTGTTCCTGGAATCCCCGCTGTAATGAGTTGATGACTGTAACTGTGAGCAGGTGAGGCCGCACGGCAGGTCTGGACACCTGGCTCCTGATGTCAGGGCCTGAGGAGGTCTCTGGGACGCCGGTGCAGAGGTAAATCTCCCAGACATATGGCCTGTGTGCCACCAGAGGCAAAGGGACTATATCTTCCATTTTAACTCTCATAAAACATGTTTTGGGACCTCGACATTTTTGACGCATAAATCGTGTGCACTGAAAGTTCAATCTTGTTCTCTCGACTCTGGAATTATTTCAGGCTGCATGCCACTGCCAATATTTCCTGTACAGCAAATGATGTGAGTGAGTGAGGGTGAGAGGCAGGGGGAGGCAAGGGGAGGGCGGTGGTGGGTTCGCACACAGGAAAAAAATTCCTGTTTTTTACCTTAGCTGTGTGTTATGCTTAAACATCAAAAACTCATTACTTTCACACCCAAGGAATGAGTCCCAAAACGGAAACCACGGCAAGATCAGTGACTCATGAATGGTTACTGGACACCACCAAGGCTAGAATCCTTTCCAAAGCAGCACTCAGTTTCCTTGTAGTATGGTTGAACTTCTGCTGGAAAACCTCCAGAAGGAAGAAACCTAGCTTCCCAGTCAGCTCACGCACACCACGCTATCTTCTAAACAGATGTTCTTTTGTTGAAAAGTAACCCTATTTTCACCTCTTCAACTTACTCCTCCATAAAGTAGGAATACATTCCTTATGAGGATGTGAAACACTCTTGGAAACACAAAGTTTGGTGAAAAGGGAATACTGTTGGCTAAAGACACTAGACCTCAAATGGACTGTTTTAACTGGGATGGTGATTCAGGGAACACATGTGTTTTAAATAACTGTTGTAAAAAAATGGGTGAGAGAAGGAGGGTCTTGTCTCTGGCATTTTTGAGAAGGTTTAAGTTCCATGTTTAGCATACCCACACGTTGAGAAATAAAAGATGAGTCAATTGGGCTTTCTCATAGACGAGGCATATTGGTCCCAACAGAAGTTACTTTCCTGAATTTGCATATAAGAATAAGACATCTTCAAACATTGAGTTCACATGGAAAGCTAGTCTTTGAACCAAGTCTTTGTTACCTGAGTTTCTCTCCTCCCAACTCTCAACACTTCCTGTTACTGCTCCTACTTCCAAGGTGCTAAGGAAGCCTTAATAAAGACATACTCAAGGGTGCCCCACAAACACAAATCCCTACCCAAACTGGGAGGGAATAAAGACAAGAGGCAGAGAACAGCAAATTTCTTTTATTCCAGCTGTCGGGTTTCCATTAGTCCTGCTGAGAAGTCGGTGACATGCTGTCCTTCAGAGCCTCTGCTGGTTTTCAGAACTCTGAAATTAGGATGGAAATGAACTCTTGTTGCCCTCCTCCTCTGAACATCTTGTACATAATAGCTAAGCGCTCTTCATGTACCGAGAGGAACATCACCTGCAGGTTTACCATTATAAAAGGTGAGAAACAGATTGGTAAATAAATTCGGTTTCTGGAAACTAACATGTGCAGGGTAGTCCCTGAACCAGCATCACCATGCGGAGCTGGAGAGAAAGGCAAAACCCCAGATCCCACACTGACCTCCTGAGCGAGACACAGGGGTAACCTGTGTTTTAATATCCATCCAGAACATTCTGATGTACACTCAAGTATGAAAACCACAGGGAAATCACCAAAACACTTTTCTTGTAAGAGTCCCTGCCCTTTCTCCACGAGGCAAGAGTTTATGAACTCACAAAAGCACGGATTTTCCCATGGAGAGGACTGGATTAAAAGTTAGAAATTCATTGCCAATTGCCAAACTTTAAATTTAAATTCTCTATCTTAATTTTATGATAACAAAGCTGGCTGCTGTGGGAATAATAGGATGTAGCTAACTGCCCTCAGTGGTCATATTTCATCCAGCTTGATAGGGTAATTTGAAAATATCATTAAAGTGATAAGTTGTACCATAGAGGATGGAAAAAGTATGATTATCTTTGGAGATTAAATCTCCAAACATCATGTGGCCCCAAAATATGTTTCTCTTAGTGATTTAAAATCTTGGTTAATGGCTGAATTTCCTGAATACTATTTCAGACACACAGACATGTGTATCTTTACACACACTTTTTAAGGGTTTTGAAAATAACTGAAAATCTTGAATACTCCTAAAAACCATGGCTTGATTTCATTCATTCTCAACCTGAGGATTTTCTTTTTATCTCTTACTCAATTTGATGCTTTTTAATTGAGATGTAGAAAGGGAAGGCAGAGGAAAAGGAAGTGGAGAGGGAGGAGGAGAGGAACAAGGAAGAAAGTATCCTAAAAAAACAAAAGTACAAAGAAAATGCACCCTGAATTCCCACAGTTCTGAAATTAGCACTGTTTTCTGTCCCATCTTCAAGATAAAATGCCAGAGGACTATATTAAGGATTCAGGAGCAACATAACAAATGTACATATATGGACTCATTTCATGTACGTCATTCTTCATTCTGGTTTTGCTTTTCTTTTAATCCATTTTATTGAAGAATCATAGCATCACAACATTTTATAGATTTAAGATGTGCAACATTGTAAATCAACATCTGTATATAATATATTAAGTTACTACCCTCAATCCAGTTCTTCCTTCACCATAAAACTTCCACCCAATGTACCCCTGTGGTTAACCCTGTAACTAATTTGATTTTATAACTGAGTCCACTTTTGTTTGAAATCTTTTCAGTACTTGTCAGAAACACCATTTAAGTCCTGTATATCTCCATCACCCTTTGTCATTATTACACCATGTTCCATTTTCTAGATATATGTGGCAAATATACTGTAATTTATCTACTAAAATTTGTAATTATTTGTGTTATCCTAAACAATGCTCTTATGACATGTCCAGATAGCTTACCTATGCAATGTTCTCGGGAAAGGTCACTAGAAATCTGACATCTAGGTCAAATGATATGTTGCTTTAATTTTTTGATGCATATTACCAAGCATTTCTTTAGAAATATGAGCCAGTCTTCAATCTTTCCAATAGAATGAATCTGAGTATTCTTTTAAGCCCTCAGTTACACTTGGTTCTGCCAACGTTTCAAATATTTAACAGATGAATGAAAAATAGTCCTTTTTAGGCTTTAAATAATTTCCGGTGGAATAGATGTCCTTTTTTCAATTATTTGTTGAACAATTGTAAGTCCCTTTTTGTATTCAGTTCATAGTTACCAATTTGCAAAAGTTCTTTGCTTAATAGGTGTATCATCTTTGTACTATGTCTCCAAAATATTATTATGCTAGTTGCCTTTCTGTTGAATGTATTTGTGGTCTATTTTCTAAGAGAAAAAGTTTAGTTGTGCTTATATTTTAAATATCGATATTAATTCTGCTTTATGACTTCAGACTTCCATGTTAACTTTTTAAGTTCTTTTCAAATTCCAGTTTTCTTTTTTAAGTCTAAAACGTTGCCCACCTGTGATTTAATTTTGCTATAATGTGCTGCGGGCTTATCACACTGTCTTCCAAGATGGATACACCTGGCCCAGGCCCCAGCAGAGCCCTCATGCTCTTTCCCATCATTTCCTGCAGGTAACTTCACCTCCTGGGCTGGGTAGTGTTCATCAAGGGGTACCAGGGGTCTCAGCCAAGGAGAGGACCCATCAAGTCAGACAAGCTGTCTTTCAGGCTGTCAGGGAATTGTGATTGTTGTGAGTCAAACAGAGGAGACCCAGGTACTACTCTGCTTAGGACTGCAGAAGCCCCACTAGCTATCCTGTGCTCCTCTCAAGCCCACCCCAAACCAGAACTCCTTTAGCTCTCCTCTCAGATAAGTCCTCAGAAGTCTTCTAGGACCCACTTCACATTGTCTCTCCATTTCTTCTCTCTTAATTCATGTCTCATGCCTCCAATACTGTTACTATAGATGGTACTCCAACAAAATTACTCAGTTGCTTACTTGGCTATTTTGTCTGGTATACTCTGACCTGTGTATTTTTTAATTTTCAGAACATCAGAGTCATCATGACTCATCTTTTTGAGGGGGGTTGTTTAGTCACATCTATTTTCCTCCTAAATCTGTAGCCATTTCTCATTCTTTTCTAGAATATACATTTGTTGAGAATTTTGTTTTTAGCATTTTTAACATTTGTAAGTTACCTTGTTTCTTTTGTCTGGTTGTTTGTAGAATTATTTCTACATCTTCAAGTTCCAGAGCTTCACCAAGGCATGCCATGATATTTGAGCATTTTATCACATATTCAAGACCCTGATGAATTCCTTTGGCATACAAATGTTCATGCCCCTGTCTTTACTTTATTTGCTTTTTTAAATCAAAGGTGCAGGAATGAATGAAGGCAGGTAGGCAAGCAGGAAGGAAGAGAAATAAGGAAGTATTTTTTATTTATGTTTACTTTAGTTGTACATTTTGACTGTTTCCCTCAGACCTTGGGATGCAAACCTGAGTCCTTGGGATGGGTGGATTGCATTAGCAGAGGGCAGTGGACATATCTACTATGCCACCAGGGCACACAGGAAGATTTTTTCTTAACATGTTTGAAAAACTTGATTGTGGATAGTTGGTCACCAGTCTGTTATTAAACATCTATTTTCTGTTTTCTTCTAATGATCACATTTTACCTTCTGTGATTTGGGTCAAGAAAACTTCTCATCTACCCTCATTGAATTCTCTGCTAGCCTCACAAACTCCCATTTCTAGTTCATTTTAATATTCCATTATGTTGTTATTTTTCTGTATGATTTCATAATTCAATTATACCAGACTTAAAAATAATTATTATTCTTTTGTCGCCTTTTTAAAGACTCTTTGTAAATGAATGATCTTTCCTTTTCCTGATAAAGAGATTTCTTCAGCTCTCACATGAAAATCTTCTTCACCTGTTTATTTTTAATGTATCATGTTTAATCTGTCTCACTGTTTTGCAGTTGTTGTGTTTTACTTGTTGATCTTTGATAGGGACATGAGCTGGTCCTGCTTCTCAAGTGTGCATCATATAACCCAAGCTCCATGAGCCAGCCTTCTGTGACTCAGCACCACCAGGTTCATCCTGTGAGCAACCTCGATGCTCAACTTGCATTTTCTGTCTAGCTGGGAGGTTGCCTGAGGGACTAGAAAGGCCTCAAGGTTCAGGAGACAACAGAGGGGAGAGACTTTGGCCTTTTTTATCTCAAAGTATTGGAAACTTGGCCCCCAAGTCAGCTCCTGGTGAGGGTTCTGGACACTTCCATGGAAACTGGGCCCCTTCACATGTGACTAGGTCTCCCTGCTCTGCAGCTGATAATGGTAAAACAAATGAGAGTGAGTACCCAAGATTTGAGCACATTCCCTTTGATGAGTCAGGATGTGTTTTTTCTCACCTTTAATAGACACCACAAAGGTTTCTTTTAGGCCTTTTCTCTCTTCATTTGGAAGCCAAGTTGGAGGAAAAACAGCCTGACTGTGCTTTTTTGACTGAGTTTGTATTTCCCTTTGGTCCTAAGTGTGATTTGGCAGCTTTTACCTCTTCCTTTACTGTGTCTGAGGTCAAGGCCAGGTGACAGGGGAAGTGAACAGTGTTGGGTGCCCTCCCCACTCCCAAGAGCCACACGTCCCTCCCTGCCGGCCAGACACCCATCAGGGTCTGTAGAACCTTGGTGCAGTGCCCACCCGTGCATCAGACACTCTCCATCCACATTGTAGACTCTGAAGGCTTCCGTGTGAGAAGGAAGCATTTTGTTCTATACTTACTTCTTTGTCTTAATTCTGAGGACATCATTTTTGTAAATTGGAGAGAGAATTTGCAAACATGCAATTTAGCTGATGTCTTTCCCAGAATTTCTTGTCATATTCATTTAAATTAACTCAGTGTGAGTTGATTTGGCTCCATAATATGTAATTTGAATATATGCATGACCATATTAATGACATATCTTCAGGGGTCTTTGAACAGAAATATATGACATCGTCTCCAAAGTCATTTTATAAAGAACTAGAGGAGAATCAATTTGGCTGAAAATCTAAAATTTTACAGGTGAAAACAAAGGTTATTTGTGTATTTTTGTTTTGTTTTGTATCATGCAGTTACAGACACTATTCTCATGTTTATCCAATATTGTCTAACAATTATATTCAGATAATTGGATTTGCTTTCAGCACTTGTGTAGAAGATTTGAACATGTGCTTGTGAAAATAATTGGGATTGTCTTAATACAGGACTTAGCCTTAATTAGGTACATATATTTACATTGTCCTTATTATTGCTAACAACACGGGATTCTCTCACTTCCTACCTATGCAGAAAGAAGCAGAACAAAGACTAGAACCTTCTCTATGATTATTCATGATCTGTACTTCAAGACAAAGTCACCAACTTGTCAGGACCTAGGTGATCTTAAGTTTTATATGATCCTTTTCTGCTGTTATTTTTAAATATAACAACGCCCCCCAATATGTAAAATAAGTACCTGACCACAGGGCATCGAATAAATAAATGCGCTTGGCTTGGATAAATTGTTAAATAAACACTTTCCCAAGGACCCAATCAGCCTTCCAAACCTTTCCTCCCAAGTTCCTTCTAAACGCCCCATGTATGACAGATTCAATAAAATGATCAAATTAATGCCTTACTTCTGTCTGTAAATGTTGAGATTGAAATAGACAGACTTTAATAGCGGCATTAATTTAGTATACTCTGGGAGATTAATGTAAGTGAGCCCTACTTCTCAGGGACCATGGTAATTGGGCTAAGGAGTATTATGAATAGAATCACCCAGGTGAGAATGACATTCAGAGCAGTGACCTGCTATTTTCCTCCAGTTACAGAAACTAGCAGACGCTGTTCTAGCACTGCTCTGGAATTCGGAGAGTGGACAAACTATCTTCTGATGTCGTGGTTTTTCAAATTTTTAAGAAGGTAATACAAACCTCACAGAAATTATCTAACTATGAATTATATTAGCTATGGAAATGATGTGAAACTTTTTATTAAAGGGGAAATTAGGACACAATTAAAGTTCTATATACACATATACACACATATATGTATGTGTATTTGCATATATACACATACATATGCACACATATATATGTGTGCACATATATATATGCACATATGTACACATACAGATATATAGATATATAGCTATATCTCCAGACAGTGATAGTAATGTTTAGAAGCTGTTACATTTAAGTGCTTATATATTCAGATCTCTGGTAAGCAATGTAAGCCATATAATGAATTAAAATTCTTCAAACTGTATATAAAAAATTTTTCTACTCTTCAAAGTCCTCCTTTGGGTTTTAAAATCAGCGGGTTTTGCATGCACTGAGGCTAACAATGAACATAAAGAGATGAGACTTTCTTTCTGCCTGATTCCCTGAGTGGATGCATCATGACCAAAAATGGAAATTTCAAAAACAAGAAACAAAACTGTAAACATAGCCTCTAAGACATTTCCTTAGCAAGACCTAGTCTCCTTCACATGCATAAGGTACCCTTTAGTTTAGAAAGCATTGTGGTTTAGATGTGTTGTCCCATAACTGTGTGTGTGTGCTGGTACCCTAATGACACCTTGCCACAGCCTGGGACTGGATGGGCCAGTGTTACTGCTCCCACCCATAATGGGAAACCTACATGTGACCCCAAGGCTAAGTCAGTAGGAAACTAAAGAAACAGCTTTTCTGACTCCAACTCCATGCCTCATTCCCTCAAACCTCATGATCTTCCCTGGTTCAAGCGCCCACATCTGTGAAAAACCTTTCCAAAGAGCTTCTCAATACCAAGAGGAGAAAATGTAATCTCTTCCCTCTTTTTTTTTTTTTTTAATCTCATCTAATACTCTTCTTTAAGTACCAAGGTATTAGCAGATAAACCATGTGGAAATGGGTAAGTAGATGAATTGCTTTTGGTACTGTATTACACGATGGATTGGAATGGATTAAAATTTCATCATTCGTCTTCTCTAGCTCTCAAACTCCAGTGTTATTTTTACCATTTTATTTAAGCCAAGCAGATATGCTTACAGGACTTATGCTCTTCGGCTATGAAATCCATTTGCTTTATCCATTATACTTTCAGAATGATTGATGCAGTGCAAATACATAATAAAAACTAGTAATTACTCAGAAAAAAAAAAATCCCTGACCACTTAAGGCTAACTTAAGGTGGAAAGCAGGACACACATTTTAACAGCCGTTCTCATACACTTTCTGATTAACATGTTACAGTCCCCAGGGCTTTTCTAAGACAGAATTGCGATTTGATTGGCTGACCGAGTTGCACGCTCAGCCTTGAACAAGACCATCTCTGCTCACGCTGAGTTCCACATTGACTTGGCCTCTCCTTGACTTTTTATTGAATAAGTAATGCAAGGAGGGTGCATCCTTTAGGCAAAATGACTTCCCCGGTGTATCAAAGAGCAAGTGTGGACACTTATTGCTGATACCTCTGGAATAAAGTTGGTGTGAAGAAATCAATGAGAATCACACTGCTGGATATATGTGCTTACTTTTTTAGGTTTTTTGAAGTCATTTTCACATTTGAAAGTTAAAAGAGAATAGATGTCTCTTTCTATGCCTTCTTTTTTTAATGATCTAAGGTTAATGACTCATGCAAATTTTTTTTCTAATATAAAATAAAAATGGAAGGTAGCAACATGTTGATATTCTGAAGAGATGGAAAAATAATTTGAGGTAAACTCATCGTTTTCAGAATACACTGTATACAACAAGAAATTCAACCAATTGTAGAGATTATAGCGAATTATTGTAAATGACAAGTATCTAGACACTGGGGGTCCATTTGAGTCTTATTTCAGAAGAAAGCACGTAAAAATAAACAGTACTCTTCATGTCTTGCTGGCTCAGGGGTTGAGCCTGATACAGGCCACCACGCACACATGGAGCATGGAACTGAGTTTGTGGCCCAGCAGGCAGGGAGGGGGGCTACTAAAATGAAAAACTAAACAAATAAATGCTTTTTTTCTCCTCTCTCTTCATGCCTGCTTGCTTTCCGCCTGTCATTATTCCCACTTATCTTTTTTTACTCTTAAAATATTTTAAAAATAATTTAATGAAATAAAGTGAATACAGCTTAGCATTGCAATTATTATCACCTAATATCCTTACTATGTGTCTTCTTGTCTCTGATCTGCTTGATTTAGACCTGGAAGCTTTCTGGTTTCTAAAGACTGTTCACTAATAGTTTCCAAATTGGAACAAACATTTTAATTCTCCATGGAAAAACAACTCTGTCATCGCTGCCCCATTTGTGTCCCTTCTGTGTGCATGGGTACTACAGCAAGAGCCCTGTTTTGCCATTTTTTGTAGTGAATATCCCGAATTTTCAAGGAAGAATTCAAAGTCCCATGTGGCTGTAATTTGGAGTCATGCCTACCCTTAATCACTGCTCTGCCCTGGAGGGCAGGGAGGCAGGAGACCCTGTGCAGGTAAAAAGGTCACTTGCTTTTGTTCTGCTATGTGTTATTTCACTCCATATTCATTTCAATTTAAGTGTTTTTAAGAAAATTACCTCCAATTTCTAAAATTCTGGAGAAACAACTCCCAAGGTATATATATAAAAAAGGTTTTTTCCTGCCTAAGTGCAATTTATTTTCAAGTATTGTATGGTTTGGTAGATTTGACATTCAATCTGCAATTTGTCTTTTTCATAAATGCTAATTTCCAGTATTCGCAAAAGTTGTGTATTTGGGGAAGCACTCGTACATTTTCAAAGCCACAGACAACAGAAGGAAATCACCTGTGTCTATAAATACAGCTTCTGTTGCTGTGGCAGATTCAGAAACCAAAATGAGCAAAAAGATTTCCTTTTTCTTCCTGCAAGACGATTTCCAATGTGTGAGCATTCCTTTATGAATGTTATAATGAGTGGCTATTGTTATCCTCCTGCCTGATGCTGGGTCTCCCTGGCACTGGGAAAGGAAGGTTCTGGAAAAACAATCCTCCAAAAGTAAGAAGGAGTCTGCACTGTGCTCTTTGTGAAAAAGAGCGTGCTCGCTTTCTCTCACACTGAAGCTGGAGCACAGAAGGGATTGAAAAGAGAAAGGTGGTAATGGGTAGAAGTCTGCAATCTCAGATACCAACTCTGGCTATCGTGAAAATATAATACAAGAAGTAGAGTTATGAGCTCACACCAGCAGTAGCCTCCAGTGCTGAATTTTCAAAGGCACTAAAAAGAGAAGTTACTATTTTACTACCATTGATCCTGTGTACTGCTGAGATTCAGTGTTATTGCCAGATTTAGTATGAAGGATAAATTCACTAGAAGCTAAATTGAGGACAATTCTTATGCACTAATTTAGCATTTATGACCTGTCACAAATATACTTCTTTCATCTTTTAAAAAATTTATTAATCATACTGCTTGATCAGATAGTCCAAACAGAATAAATGTAAAATGTGTAAAGAATGTCGATGAGCTGTCTTCTATTAAAAAACAAAAACAAAACCAAAACAGACAATATCACTCTTCCAGTCAGCTCTTTCTGCAACTAAGTAGATGCTAGGTCTACTCTTCAGGGTTACTACCTTCTATTCTCAGTAATCAAATCTTTTAATTCACTAGTAGTTGAACTCTGAAAAAGAAGCTTTCCTACAGAGTAGCAGTGGTTGTACAGGATAATGTGGGAGGACTTTTTGAAAATGAAATCCACAAGAAGTCATGTTGAGTCCAATCACCATCAAAAGTGAATGACTGCAAACAAAGCAATGTGCAATAAGAAGTCAGTATCAGGAGTACCGAGTAGCGATTCAAACCCTATCACTCAATTTTGATTAGCTAACTTTAGTTTTTTGTTATTCTCATTATTTAGTGAGAAAAGTAGGTTGCTGAGAAGGAGCTGTGGTATATACACCCAAGTGAAGGACTCCATCCTCACTCACCTGCACATACACATGGAGCAGGTAACAAAGATGGCTGGTCCACACCAGAGCACAGGAGGAGCTGAGGGAAGAAGTAACATGAAATGACAAGAAGAACAAGGGTGCAGATATGGGGGGCCAAGGGATGCAATGTCACCTGTGTCAAAGGTACCTGTGTACATGTATGCAGAAAAGGACGCATGGACAGGTGCCTGCCAGTAGAGTAACTGTACTGTCTCAAGTATGGCACACTCGCGATGCTTTCTTCTTTTCATAATTCTCTGTATTTGTTTAAATGGATGTGAATTATGTATTACAGATAAGGCTATTTCTCTGTGAATAAAGTAATCAATTTAATTAATATTAGCAAAATTCCGTTGAGTGGGCATCTTTATGGCTAATACACGATCAAACGCGTGAAAATAGAAAGTTGTTCTGTGGCCAAAATATTTGCATCTTAATAATATAATTATAAGAAGTCTTTGAGCTATTATAGCAGAAGGACTTTTCCATGAAATGTACCTAATACATATGTTTAATGTGGGATTATTTTAGTCAGTAAGAGGAGGTCAAACAGTTACTTACAACACAACTAAAAGCATGTAAGATGACAAGTATTTGTGCATGTACATGGTTTTCTGTCAATAAAGCAGTGAAAACAGGTATTTGCAGACATGTATGCATACATGAATCCAAACACATGCATAATATGCAGACATGAATGGATATATGAAACCATACACACTTGCACATGTATAAACAAGCAGAATGCATACATGTATATACATATATACCATCATGGGTATTCACATATATACTTGTATTTATGCATACACAGAGACATGTATGTGTGGCCACATACATACTCACTGAAAGATACGCACACCCACATATGCACACAAAGGCATATGTGTTTCTGTGCATGGATAACACTGACTAAGAGATCAGGATACAGACCTCTAAATCCTCACCTTACAGACATGTTTCTGAGTGTCATAGGGTTACTTTCTTCTCTGTAAATTTCCCAGGTGGGAACAGGGGCAAATGATTTTAAACCCAACAGTTTTAACAGGTACTTAGAAGGCTTTAAAAATGCCTTATGCAAGCAAATGCCACTATTTGTAAAAATGAAATATTGAAACAAGATTTGAAATGTTATTTGTTATAATCTAATACAATGAAAGCCACTAATACATCATCTTGTATGGGTTAATTAACTTCATTTTATAGAGATCAGGAACATAGTTGTTACGAATATTCAAATATTTTCTTGTGACCCTGTTTTCATTCTTGCATTCATATCATTGCTAGAAAGCATATAGCCTCCTGGTTAGTCTTTTTTTCCCTCTCTATCATTTTAGTACTCAAGAGAAAATGCACAAATTTTCCCTACCTACCCACAGGTTCCAGGCATCATGAAATGGTGGGCTTTGGTCCATATTTGCCATATTCACACGGTAATGAGCAAAGACAACATGTGCATCATGTTAAAAATTTTAGAATTTAGGATGCTTCAAATACAAATTCTAATAAACTAAATATTCTACATTCAATTTCTTAATTATCAGCACATTTATAAATTTAGCTCAAATGTTAATAATGCAAAGAAAACTTAAATTTTGCAACAAATCAAATAAATGATTCAAATAAATGTGAATGATTTAAACTTTCAAGATATCTGTGATTTAAAAAAATCATTTAATATCTCAAGATGCAAAATACTTTGAAGGCTGTCTTTTGCCATTAAGGCAAACATTATAATTGGTTGAAAAATCAGGTGATTGACTTTCTGCAGTTATATCCTCTCCAATGAAGGGATGCTATGTTTCATTACTCTAAGATACACTGCTGTTTTTCAAATATGACAATACTTATCACTTTCCTTAGACAGGGGAACAATTAAACTTAACCATTCCTCTGGGTTTTGGTGATGAGCCTTTCCTCTGTTAAGTGGGATGGGCAAGGATGTATGTGTGCATATTCAGTTAGAAACATATATTCACGCATTTATGCACAATTTTCTCATTGAATAGCATTGACATTCAGAGGAGATAAATACTGTGGGCACCTTGAAGAGACAACGGCTTCATGTAATAACCAAATCCTAACACTCTCTCTACAAATCTTCTAGGATTAATCCACTGGGTATATAGTTTCAGAACTAGTCAATTTTAGTAGTTCATTCAAGTTAATAGCCAGACAAATATGTCAGTTTTAGGAGAAAGGCAGGAAAATAAGAGGGAGATGAAATAACCCATCTCTGAGTCAACTTGAATACTGAAGGCACAGCATATACTTCCATAGATAAAGTACATTTTCCAATTCAAAAAATGTGTATTTGTTAAGTTTCTACTAAGTTCCAGGCAATGAATTCGGTTAAATGAATAAACTGACAAGAAGGGACAGTGGGTTTCTTTCAGAACAGAAAGCTCCTCAAGAAAGACAATTAATTGGAGAATAAGAACTAGTGGCATGTACAGTACTCTCATTTGCTAGGGAGGGGATGTAATGGTGTGGCAATTCCAAGGGCAGTGACTGTGAAGCAGATGTATAGGAAGAGTCAAATATTAAAGGGGAATAGAGATGATTTCCATCAAAGAGAACTGGACATCTGGTTGTCCAGGAAAAAGGAGGGTATGGCATTTAAAAAGCAAACTGTTGGCGCCTGGAGTGGAGGAAAAACATGGAGGGGACAGGGGGAGGGAGACTGTTCAGTCGTTCAGCTGTGAGGAAAAAATCTGATTTAGATGCAAATGATTCAGGTGCATTTTTACTGTATACTTCTTAAAACTATCCATGAATTTCAGATTTCAAAGAGAAAAGTTTGTGGGCCACATCTTAAAAGGAAAAAAAAATGTATATCTCTCTAGAGAATTTCTCAAAAAACCAGCGAGGAAATTAGTTTTAAAGTTTCCTATAATCTACAAAGAATAAAAGCACATCATTTCTAAAGTTGAAGTTGATGGTAGAGTTTTAAGCAACTCACAAAGGCAAACCACATTGAAGCAACTTTCTACCCAATTTAATGTCAACCATCTTAAATTTCAGAAGTAGTTGAACGTCACAATTCTAGGAAATTTAAAAAAATAATTTGTGCTAATTATAGTGGAACTAAGTCTCTAAACTGATTAAAACAATTAGCTATTAGTGTGTATTCTAAAATAGCCTTATACGGTTTGGGATTAACTGTCATATATATTCATCTCCTGCATGGTAATACATGAATATTCCAGAAACTGGGTAAAATCACTTTAAAAATAAGAACTATAACTTTTCATTGCACCTGTGTCACTGTCATTTTTTTTCTTAAAATCTTTAAGCTTTTGGTAAGTGTGACCTAGCAGCATAATTCTTTCTATGGCTCTTGACATGATATCAAGCAGTTAATGATAACTTTTAAGACCAGATAATGAAACTAAATGCTAAGATCATAGCAAATCTGAACCACAGCTACTCAAAATGGGATATATTGGGCAAATATAGTAACAAGGAACCTGAGAAGGATGAAAAGCTGAATCTGAAGCAAAATGATGTTCCAATTCTAATACAAACTCTCCTTAAATGGTGAGTTTGGAGTTCCTTGGGATGATAGTACATTTGTGGAAAGTTGGGTGATAACATAATTCCCAACTGATATTGGTAATTGCCAGTTTCCTACTTTAGCCAGAAATTTGTTTATTCATATTGTAAGGTGAATGTCAACTCATGTCATAAAGTACAATCAGATTGACTGACAGATCTCTAAACCAGAATTCCATCAAAACCCTTGAGGAAATGCCCATCAACAGATGAGTATAAATATGTGGTATATACACAAAGTGGAATATTACTCAGCTCTAAACCAGTGAAATCCTTTCTTCTGCAACAACATGGAGGGAACTGGAGGTTTTGATGTTTGTGAAATAAGTCAAATGAGGAAATACAAACACTGTATTACACTCATATGTGGCTTATAGAGAAACCAAACTAATGAACTAAATATAACAAAAATAAATTTCAAGACCATAGACCAAATTAGTGACTAACAGAAAGGATGGGGTAATCATTGACCTTATTATAATATGTGCAGATATAGATATGTAATGCTACACACATAAAGCATAAAATGTTACCCAATGTTACTTCATAAAAATTATTTAGAAAAAAAATTAAATAGGAATTCAACAATTTCAGTTAAAAATGGTATTTAGAGCTCAGTTCACTTTGTATGTCTCCTTAATAGAATATACACAGACATTTTAAAAAGGAAAGATAAACATTAAAACATATGAAATAGGTAAGTATGCCTATAGTGGACAAGAAATGTTGTGTAACAGCCTGTTTTTATAATTAGGTTGATATTGACTAAGTAATAATAGGGAAAACTGGACTCGTTCTGTGGTTTTTCCCATAGAATCTCAGAATAACTCCAAGTTTTTTACATTATCACCCAAAATTACTCCACAAAGAATGTTTATCTCTGTCTGGAAGGGTTTCCTGGACCTGAGAAGGATGAAAAGCTGAATCTGAAGCAAAATGATGTTCCAGTTCTAATACAAAGTCTCCTTACATGGTAAGTTTGGAGTTCCTTGGGATGAAATCCCATTCAGAAGAATGGACACAGCTTACAGACCAAAGTTTGATTTCTTGAAAACACTACAGAATAAATAGAGCAAAGCAACCAACAATCATTGCTAAAAGTAGAATTTATGGAACAACACATCAAATAAACTCAGCAACAGAAGAGCAATCCAATTTAAAATAAAAAATGAGTTAGAGATTTTAATAAACACTTCTCTAAATAAGACTTAGAGATGGCCAACAATCACAAGAAAAGACACTGTACCTCTTATATTAAGGAAATTTGTATTAAAACTATAATAAGATATCACTTTATACCTGTGAGAATGACTATCATTCAAGACTGGAAACAAGTGCTAGTGAGAATGCTGAAAAAGGAAACTTGAGTGCAAATGTAAAATAGTGCAACTATTAAAAAGCAGTATGGAGATTCCTCAATAGAGTGAAAGTAAAAATGCCAAAGGACCCCATTATCCCATGATATTTACATGACAAACACAAATATACTAATTTAGAGAGATATATGGCCCCTGTGTTCACTGCAACACTATTTACAATGGTCATGAGTTGAAACAACCCAACTGTCCATCGACAGATGAGTGTACAAAGAAGATGTGCTAGAGACATAATGAAATACCACCCAGTTATGAAAAGAACAAAAAAAGTCATGCAACTTGCAATGGTATGGATGAACCTACAAGGGATTATGTTTAGGGAGATAACCCAAAAGGAGAAAGGCAGATATCATATAATTTAGCTGATATGTGATATATAGATAAATCAAACAAACTAATGAATTAAAAAATAAATAAATAAAAATTTCAGTCAATAATATCAAATTAGAGTTAGCAAGAAGGGAAAGAGGATGGGGGTTGGTTAATTGTTGTATGGACAAGAATCGAGAAAAAAAAATGAGAAGGTTAAAAAATGAGAGGGTTAGAAAATCCAACCAGAGACTATCCCAGGAGGCAGTGATGGAGTAGATACATGGAAAAAAGTAAAGAGACTTGGGGAATAGAAATAGATTTGTCATGCCAAGATAATAGAAATATGAGAAGGAGAGGAAAATGGAGAAAGGAAAATATATAAAGTGATTATAGCTTTTCCCAGAATTAAAAAATAAAATTTTACGTTTCAAGAATTCTCAACTTCCAAACAGGATAGATAAGGAAGACTGATATGTAGATACCATGATAGAATTCATGAGCAATGATGATTCAAAAATATGAAGCTATTTGGAGTGTGACTAGAGACATGATAGCTCATGGATGACAGACATACACACATATATAGACATACATGATATCCTTACAAGAGCAGAAACCCATTGTGATCAAACTGCCTTCAGCCACACTAGATGCAAGAAGACAACAAAGGATTTTCAAGAGGAAAAAAAATAGAAAAGATTGTAGCAACAATGAGGATATATGTTCCCTGTCAAGATCTTACACTCTTTCCCGGCCACACCCTCCATCCAACCCCTTGTCACACCTAGATTCTGCCTCCAGGAAATGGCTCCAGTTCAGTTCCCCCTTTCTGTTTCAAAGCTCAGATCCTGTTTATACCCAGATAATGAGACTCTACCTAGTCAATTGCAAAGGTCTCTAACAGATTCTCTTTCATCCATTCTCTGGCCCTTCCAAAGCATCTTCTAAGTTGTTCTCAGAATTGTCTTTCTGTAAAACAATTGCAACAGCATTTCTTCTTATCCTTCAACATGCAAATTACCTGTCCTCCCACTCTAAGGGCCTTCCTGGACTCCACCAGCAGTGATTTCTCTCTTCCTCTCTTCTCTCCCAGTAAGCTGTCCACTTCCGGGTTCACATGAAGCTTAGTTGACCTTGTAGATAAAGCCGGATTTCCAACTGAACTGTCTGTCCCAAATGAGCAATATTAAGCTCAATTTATTTCTTGATTTATTCAAGTGAATTACTCTCCTCTACATTTTAGCATAGTTGGTGCTCAATAGGTTGATGAAAATGCTTTTGAACAGTAACACAACCAAGAAAGACACCAAGAATTTTCCCATTCAGGCATCCATCTCCATTAAGTCCTCTGCAAAGATAAGAGTGGTTCTGTAATAAACAAGGGCCAGTGCAGTTGAAACAGGAAGATCTGCTGGGTGGTCACTCATTTGCATGCATGGGACCGGAGAACATGGCACAGGAGATGCCGTAAATCACCCAGAGCTCAGTGACGGGGCCTCTCAAAATGCCTGGCTCAGAATTATTAATTAAAGCCTCCTCAAGGCTGGTTTGTTTGCACATCAGTTGAGCTAAGCCACACTGGTATCCCTGTAAATAATAAGACAGCCCGATTAGGCCCAGTCATTAATTAAGTGTCTTTGCTGTGAATAAACAGTGAAATCTTTCAGTCTGAGCCGGCCTATGGCACAGTGATAAATCCGCAGCTGCCGACAGTGGTGGAGTTGAGCTTGACATCTTCATCAGTTAGCCAGAGCTCTCCCAGGGGAGCAGAGGATGCCAGGCTTACATCACCAGGGAAGAGGGCACTTCAGCTGCAGTTGGCCCCTCAAGTGAGATCATCTTCCAGTTTACAAATAATCCTACTGGGATTAAGCAAAGGGGGGAAGGGGTCAAACTCTTTTTCACAATCACCCTTAACTGTCACATTTAATTGTCTGAGGCAATGACATTCTTTTGGTACACAAACTTGGACAAAAATAACCTAGTGCCTTTCACTTTTATGAGAATGTACATGTCTTGTTATTTAAAGAAAAATAATTCATCTGGGGCCCAATTGCAGTTTCTTCCAAAGCCATTAACTGTTTTCTGATTTTCTTTTGATAGTTCAGCAAATGCCCTCGAACTGATGAAGAACTAGAACTAAAATGTATCATGCTGATAATGTTTGAAAAATGAATCATCTCTACATCAAATACTAATAAATTTCCTTTTCCTCTTCTGCTTGTGAGGTGTTTTATGAACTGTACAATTCATACGATACATATCAATTCTTTTTCATTGCAATTTCCTCAGGAAGCTGTATGTGCTGACAGGGTTTAGATTATTGTGTGGGTGACTCCCTAGCCAGTCTTCTAGAACTGGGAAATTCTCAAATTCTCCCAATAATCAGAAAGCTGTATGCAAGAGCCCGCAGTATGGGGAGAGGGCTGTTGGTCAGTATAAATAGCATTCACAGAAGTTGCTTCCAGCGAGCCCATTAAAATTGTCTGCCAAAGTGGGGTGCTACCCCCAAGGACCTAGCCAGCCTTGTCCCAGTGTCCAGAGCTAACCCGCACAGTCTTCAGGCTGCAGCACAGCAAAAGTGGTCAGAGGAAAGTGAGAGACACAAACACCACTCACACTGTTGTTTGAGAAAGTGTACATGGAAGGGAGAGGATGACCAGCCATCAGCCTCTGACCAGCAGATGGACCAGAACAAGAACCCCATGTCTCTCCCTGAAACAGAAATGGCCCATGGAGTTAGTGGGCGAAGGTAAGTTTGTATGGCCAAGGTGAACCCTTCTCCACATCTGCATCATGGGAGCACATGGAACAGCGTTCCTGGGACTCATCTCTGCAGATCCTCACTCAGTAGCTTTGCAGTGGAACTAGGAAGATGCATTTTAACAAAAAACTCCTGACTGACTCGGTCCCACTTTGAAAAGTGTAACATAAATTATGTGTAATAAGCACAATAATTACATCTTCAGGGTCCTAAATCTTCCTCTGGTTGGCACACAGGGCTCACAGACAGGAATTGGACTTCAGATTTCTGTCCCCTGCATCCAAATCAGACGCCGGGTACCTCATCTTCATCAGGGCCAGCCTTGAGTGGGTTCAGAGTGGCAACCCCTCTTTTCTTCCAAGAAGCATTTGGGTTTTCACTCCTGAAAAAGAACCTCCATCTGTTCCTCAGCATGTCATTGTGAGACATATAATCTTCAAAGACTAGGAAACCGTGGACACAGAAGACTTCTAACTTCAAACTCCTGCACTTTCCACTAGAATACATTGCCCAGAGGAGACGTAACTTTGACAGGGCCTCCCTAGAGGAAGCAGCCCTGTGTCCTGACCTGCGGGAGCTGCTTGAATGGCGCAGGGACAGCAGAGGTTTGTGGCACCTGCGGCATCCTTCATACCCTGCTGGACAACCCCGGACATCATCCTGAGCTGGTGGATATGAGTTCTAGGTCTCCGAAAATATCTAAAGCAAAGACAATAGCTGGGTGAGCTCCATTTCTAAAGGTTCCACTTTAACTGAATTTTTTAAGAGAAGAAATCTGAAGCAAAAGAAACAGGCACCAAGAGAAGTGGAACAAAAAGGTGTGTAAGTGGAGGAAGGATTACCTCTGAACCTTTGTCACCTCCTCTCTCACCTCCTTACTTTGAATCCTGAGCTTTATCCAAAATTACAGCCAAATCCTACAGAATATTTTCTAGAGCCTGGCACTTGGGGCTTTCAGTGGTAAGCCTCATTCTACTAACAGAAGCAAAACAATCTCCATTCATGGTCTAATTTACTGTGCATTTAATATCTCCCAGGCCACCTGCTGTCCTCAAGGTGGGAAACAGGGTAGGGAAAAATGAGCTTGGTAGTTTATCCTTTTTATGAGTGAACAGACCCAAGTCCAGAGAGGATACACATGTTCCTAATGTCAAAAGCAGGATCTGAATCAAGGCCTGCAGTATTTCCAAGTCTGCCTGCTTACCCTTTACCTGGAAACAGCTTTTGCATGCATAACCTGAGTAACTCTGTTTTAATGTTACACATGCCTGACATGAGTTTCGATAAAGGACAAAACAAGAAAAGTAATTCAGTTACATAGAACTATTATCTATACATATATTTTAAATAATCTTTATAATGGTCCAACAGATTATCGTATTGTTGCTTTTTCTTGTTTTTGAAGGAAATGGGCAGACAGAAATGAAGGTGTGTAGGCAGGCAGGGAGGAAATGAGGAGGAAGAAGCATTTTGTTTTATTTCATTTTCATTTAGTTGTTCACACTGGCTGTTTCCCCCTGGACCCGGGACGCGACTCCAAGGGTATGTGGCCTGCGCTCCTTCAGAGGCAATTGACCTAACCATTGCTCCACCAGATCATGCCAGCCATTTATAATTTGGCTAGAATTAAACACAAAGAGTTTGAATTGATGTGCTGTTCTGTCAGTTGCTCCTCAAACCCAGATGGCTAGCAAGAGTCTTGGTCCCAGGTACCACCAGGGAATGTCAGGAAGGACAAAACTCTGACCTGGCTGACTAGGTGGACCTAGCTTTGCGGAGAGCTTTAGGACAGCTACTCTCTAATTTTGTCATGACATCTTCTCCTTTGGGATCCATTTGAACAAGATCAGCATTTCCACAGTCATGCCAGACAACCAGAAGTCCACTACGGGACATAGCTCATCTGAAATCTCTCCTTGGCTCACTTCCTGCCATGCTCCTCAGTTCTTCTCAAGCCTGCTGTTTGTGTCCCTTGTCTGGATAACCTCTACTCAGCATGTTCCCAGAAGTGCAGGAACCCAAGAGAACAGTTTCACTTTTATAAACATACGCGACATGGTGGCACTCCCCTTCTTCCATGGAGACATAAGCACTGCAGCGATGACAGGGGTCTCCATCTAGAGATGCAACCCCACCTTTCAAGCACTATGATGCTATCAGGAAAAAAAATACCACCAGGCTTTTATTTTTCTTTTTTCTTTGGATTTGTCCTGTATGTGTTTGTACTTTGTCACTACACACAGGTCTGGGTGTCTGCAAGTTCCCTGTACTGCAGCTCTGAAGAGTAGTTCTAACCATCAGCAGTTCACTGGGAAAGACCACACAATAGAAAAGAAAAACAGATGCTGAAACAGAAAATGCATTCCTTTGTTTGCATGCAGAGGTTTCATCTTTATACTTCTCTCTAAGGACCAGTGGTCCCAGACACTAAAAAGCCTACCATCCTGAGAACTGAGATTCCCAGATTTTAGCCTTCATGCAATACCTTAGCCAGGCAAACCCCATCTTGGACCGTCTGCAATGTTTAATCCTCAGATTTTTCCGCTCACAGCTTGGACATTGGAAAGTGTTGGATATCACAGCAGTCCGAGAGTTTATGAACTCTTCCTTTGAAGAGACACATAATTCCTTCCTATAGAGCCTATAAAGAACAGAATAGGAGTTGGGCTTCTTTAACCACTTAGTTTGGATTCACATTTCACATCTCAAAATTCAGGAAGAAAGAGGTTCCAGTGTTACTTGACCCAACCCTCATTTCAATTCCCCTGGCATCTCTCTCTCTTGTGTATGAAAAGCTTCTTTTGAAGTCAAAACTCCAGGCATGAGGAAGAAGAAATTTGTCAAAAGAGCTGAATTCGGAAAGATTAAAATGTAGAATGTTAATATAGCGGTAGCTGACACATGTCGAGGAGATAAAAGGAAGATTTTGGATTCTAAGAGCAGTGCCAGATGTATGAAGCACCAATTTAAAAACACATATTATTTTGATTGAAATTTGTAGGGGAAAAATCAATATTATCCACCACTCTAGTAAATGGATGCACTAAGGGAAGGTACTTGGCCTCACGGTGTTCATTTATTAAATGGGGGAAAAAAATCCTTTCAGTGAACATAGTTTCAGTATGTTTTCTAACAGGTAATATTTCTAAGTGGGCTTAACCTGAAAAACCTTCTCTTTCTAATTTTATGTAGAGCTATTTGCACACAAACAACTTTGTTAGCTCCAAGTGAAAGTTGATAAGAGCATCACAATATATCAACACAGTTGAAACAGATATCAGAATCTAAGAATTTTGAATGAATAAACCTTTGAAAATCACAGTCACCCTCTTTCTAAAAAAATAACATGTTATGCAGGTGTTCAAATTATGGCATAGTAATGCCCAGACTAGTTAGTTCGAGAAAACCATGAGAAGAAACAGGTAGAAAGGACATGGACTTTATTGTCCTCGCAACACGGGGTCCTCATGGGGAAGGTCAGGACAGAATGCTCCTCCTGCCGTGGCTGCCAGTCTTGCTCTGATCTCCCAGTGGCAGTGGGTGACCTAAGTTACCAAATGTAGAAGCACCATCTGCAGAGGTCTTTTTTGTTTTTAAAGGGGGTATCAGCAGAGGGAGGATAATGAGCAAGCAGGGATAGCCTGTGGGCCAGAACAAAGAACAGCCCAGCAGGCGAGGGCAGCGAAATTCCAGAGCAGGACTTGTCAGGCACAGCCAGTGTGAGTAGGGGCAGCTAACATCCCGGAAAGTTCATCTCTGGCATTCAGGTCCATGCTCAGCACTAACAGTCACCAAGCCCACTTTCAAGGTTGGTCATGGGTCATGATCTCATGCTACCCTACAGAACAATTAAAAATTTGCCTTTATGTAGTAAAGAAAAGTGAAATTCTGAGTAAATGATTTCAACAATTTTCCCTTTTCATTAGTATTTCCTCTCACACTCAATACCCTAAACTTCAGAATGCACTTACAAGAGTTTTACCATCCAATAAAATTCCCTTTAAGAATGTCCTAGGAAGAGACTACCAGCAACACAGAGCAGTTTTTGTCTCTCGAATCCAGGAGAATTCTGAGATTTTTCTCATGATAGGTTTTCTGTGAATATTCTATTTTTTGTAATAATATGGAAGATCCAATTCTTGGAGAGAAAATTTAAAAGCTCAAGTAATATGTTTATTACTATTATTAACTAAGCAATTGCAATCAGAAGCATGGAGTTCAAGTTCAATAAACATTTTCTGTTGCTTCCTCTGCTTGCTACCTCATAAATTGTGAGATAGTGTCTCAAGGGGTATCTTTTATGTGATTTAGCCTCAGGACTAAAAACAGATTTAAGTGCTCTCCCTTTGCTCAGCATGCATATCTGTATCTGAAGAACACAGGGAAGCGTTCCCCGCAGTCTAATACTCTCTGCATGCAGTCCACATACATACTGAGATCCCAGTTCAAGACCTGGGGCCAGTGGGAACAACAAACGTCAACACCTGAAAAAAATAAAGTGCTTCTTCCTCTTCTCTCTTCCTACCTGCCTGCCTACTTGCCTTCTTTCCTGCCTGAACCTTTACTTTTGTTGAGAAAAGAAAAACGAACATCAGGAGAAAAAGCATTTTAGGAATTAAGGAATAAACGATTGATTTCGGGTTGCCATAGATTTTAGAATGCCTCTGGGGCTCTCAAGTACACATGGATGGTGATGTGCTGAGCTTAGAGGAGCCATGGAGGTTAATTATGTGGACTCAGGACCAAGAGTGGTGGGATAACTCAGCAGGTAAGTATAAGTGGGGAAGACATGAGGACCTGTAGCAGTCCTGCGGTGGTTAGAGAGGAAAGGCCAGAAAAGAAGAATGAGAAGGAAATGTCTGTGTCACAGTGTCAAGAAAAGGGGGGCATTGAATGAAAAAGATGATTCCAATTTTTCTAAAACTACTGGGAGGTTGAATAAGGTACACATGAAAGATTGAACTTTTCCATCCAGAAAAAAATCATTGGTGGCAAACAATTTTGTTAAACCAAAATCAGATTCCCTGAATTTAGTGGACAATCAGATTCTCGGAATTAAGTCAACAATATCTTATTAAAGTTGCAATAAGAGGCTCTTTTGAGATTTTTAGACTACGAAAAGGAAGTAAGAAATAGGGCAGATATGTGAGTGGATGTGTTGGTCAAGGGAGGTTGATCACAGATTGCTAAAAAGATAGAGGGTCAGGAGGATTTTCTAGAGAATGGGATATTTCAGGAAGACACAGGACAGTCCCATCCAGCAATGATGGATCTGACCATGCAGTTTACTAAACACTGTCATCCCCATTTACAGAACAACAACCAAAGAATTGATGGTCCAGAGAGAGTCAAGCATTGAATTTCTGATTTCACATTGCACCAGCTCTGCCCATGCATCTAAAGTTGAGAAAATTGTAAGTGCTGTAGAGATAGAGGGAGACATCATGTGGCAAGACCACAGTCTCACTTACAGTATTCAGCACACATAGCACTCAGGAAGTTCTCATGGTGCTGATGAAATGTGATGTAGGATGCATGGTTGTGATGATGTAGTTGTGAGGGGAACTTCGAGTTTGCAATTCACCAGCCAACCCTTATGCCTCTGGCATGACCTCAAATGCAACATTTGACATCAGGCTACACTCAAGAGAAATTAACAGTTGTTTCCAAATAAATGAAAATATATCAGGTTAAAACTTGTGGGATGCAGCAAAAGCAGTGCTTAGTGGAACATTAATAGCAGGCTATGTACATATCAGAAAAGAGCAAGGACTTAAAATCAATAATGTAAGTTTTCACATTAGAAAATCAGAAAGAGGAAAACGAATCACACCCATTGTAAACAAAAGAAAGTAAAAGTTAAAGTGGAAATTAATAAAATTGAAAACAAAAAAATAGGGAAAATCAATGAAACCAAAAGCCATTACTTGAGATAATTCAATGAAATACACATTTTTATCTAAATTAACAAAGGAAAAAATGAAAAACATAAATTACTCTTGTCAGAAACGAAAGAGGGGTTATTATCACACATTCAATTAACATTGAAACGATAACAAAGGAATATTAAGAAAACACACAAATCTGATAACCTAAATGAACTGGCGATATTAGATAAAATAGATTCAGTTGTGTCTGTTTCTCTGGTTTGTCCCTGTCCTCTGAGATGGATCTTCTTTCTTACCTTACATTGAAGATGTGCAGATCTTTTTTAGGTATCACTGAGTTTAAATAGTTCTCCAAAGAATGACTATTCCCAAGATTCATCTTCTCTTTCCTTTTCTCCTTAAAATCAGACCTCACATATTTCACTATCAGAATGCTAATTATGAGAAAAACATCTTTAAATATATATGCCCCCAGAATCCCAAACCCCAGGTTCATATTTTCAGTCATTTGTTGAAAACTTGTACGAAAAATTATCTCCAGCTGGCTCAACTTTAGTCTATAAATTAAATTTGTGATCTTTCTTTCCCCTTACCTAGCCTTTCTCCTGATGTCCAAATTTTCTTTATGTGCCATTGTTCTCCATTACGAAAGGCTAAAATTTCTGATAATGTCATTATTCCTTTCCCTTTAGCTTTTAAGTCATGGATATTGTTTCTTTCAAATGAGACTCATTTATCTTTGCTTATCTCCTATTGGACCAATTCAACTATCTTTGAAAACATCTTCTGGGACTTGTGTGTTGGGTGAGTTTGTAGTTCTGGCACAAATTTGCCCAGTGCACAAGTCCTAGGGCAAGAAACAGGTGAAATTTTCAGAATTAAAGTTAACTTCGCATAGCTGAATTATATTACCTAATCTTTTTCTCTAGATCATGTCAATGTCTAGGACATGACTTTTGCCAGATGGGTTATTTTTTTAAACCTTAGAATAAACATCAAGAAGTATCTCTGCATACCCAATCTTCAGTGACTCCTGGAAAATGGAAGTTGGGATATGTCACTTTCTTTCAAATGAATTGCTGTGGGCGGGACAATGTAGTGTGTAGTTGTAGAGGGAAGCATGGTTTGTGTTGAGAGCTGTGATTCTGGGAAGCAAACAGACTGAATTAAATATGGCTTTGCTAGTTTTACTGTCAATGTCCCTTGCTTTTCCAGATCCAAGATCCACCTTGTCTTGGATATGGGGTACTGGCTTATATCACTCTTCAGTGACCTCTGTGACCTTGACTTTCAGTGGAATTGAACCATTTGGCATTATTTGATAGGGGTCTGTTGAAGGGAAGGAAAAAGGAGGATGGTTTATGTATTACTCCAGATCCTCACGGAGTGGCAGGACTGCACGTGGTCCAGTTATATCCCTTTTGCTGGAGCGGGCATCTGATCTTGAGGTGGCCTATCTCCCCTCAACAGCTCCCTTCTGTCATGTTCTGATAACCGCTCTCATCTTTTTGACTCCTTCATCCTGGGTTGGCCCTAGTTCTTCCCTCTATTATTAACTATGGGATACCAAACTATTATATGTGGTATTTCAACATCTTCCACATCTTTGATAATACTGTAGTAACTTTATTACACGTTACTGCAATACCAAATTTGCTTCTGCCATATGCTTCTTGTGAGGACCCAGATGGATTCAGCCACTTACTATATGACCTTATGTCACTTACTTAACTTCTATAAACCTCAGGTTCCTCATTGTTAAAATAGGAATCATATTATTAATCTTACAGCATTTTTGTGAAAAATAAAAGAGATAACCCTTTCTGAAAATGGGAAGCTCAGACTCCATATAATAGAAATATGCAAGTCAACTTGAAAAACTGCAAAGTGAATCCAATAGAAAGATGTAATCAGTAAAAAGGAAAAAATAAAAAGGAATATAACCTTTTTAGAAGGTGCTCAATCACATATATAGAAAAAAAGCAAATTAAAACTACAGTAAGATATGCTTTTACCTGTCACTGCAAAAGATCAAAAAGGAGGATCATACATTATGTTGATGAGGATGTTAGGCATCTGATCTCTCATCCATCATTAACAGGAATATAAATTGGTACAACCTCTTTGGAATGAAATTTAACAATATCTAATAAAATTTAAAATACATATTTCTTCTAGGCCCACAATTCTACCTCCAGGAATTGATCTACTAGCTGTACTTATGCACATGAACAAAAATACAGATAGATCTACTCATTCCAGCATCTCTCACAGACGCAAAAGATGAGACACCCCCTAGGCTCCTCCCCTCAGCGTAGAAGTAGCATGATGCTCTGACTCCCACAGCCCAACTGGGATGAAATGAGGTTTCCCAATTCCTTCTCGTGTAAGTTTTTAGATAGAGGCTCGCTGAGAAAAATGCACGAAGCACAAAGGACAGAAGGGAAACACCTGTGAGTGTGAAGGTTGGGGGGCGGAAGCCTTCCCTGCATCTGTTGGACACACCATGCACTGAATTGTGGGTACACAGAGGTCAGGGATGATCTACTACAGAGGTCAGGGATGATCTGCTACAGCTCCTGATGCTTCTCTGCTTCCAGGTTCTCTGGATGGTCAGCGACAGTGGTGACAGTGGTCGTTGAGAGAAAGATTGAATTTTACAAAGTTTTAGACTATCCTCAAGGGTTCCTGCTCATACTGACTCAGTCCTCCCACCTTGTGCACACCTGTCCATCCTGATGACCCCAGACCTAACCATCAGCAGAGTCCTTAGACTTCCATAAACTGCTTCACCAGCCCCCAGGTTTATTCTGCATCACTCAGAATGACCCTGTTTCCCACCTCAAACCCCAAATGATACAATTCACTAAATAAAAAATTATGATCGTTCATAATTATATAAACAATGAATCATTATTTAGGCATCAAAAATAATGAAGCGGTCCTATGTCTGAGTAGAAAGCCATGTCCAAAGCAATATCATTAAATGAAAATGGTGTGGTTCAGAAAAATATGTATCAAATGCTACTTTTCAGTTTAGAAAATAAGTGAGGAAATGCACACACCTTTCCTCAACACTAATATGAATACGCTTGTTTATCATGGGCTGTTCTGGTAAGACACAATAAAATAGCAACTTTCCTCTGGAGATAAGAACTGAGAGGAATAGGAAGAATGATGCTTCATTCCATAGCTTTTGTAATGTTTGATTTTTATGCATGAACTTTATTAAATTTTTAAATAATAGTGACTTTTTTAAATGAAGTAACTCATGAGATCTTGCTACAAAAACCTCCTGACTAATATAAGGTGCTTAGTAAATGTGAACTTCCTTGCATTCCCTAGGGTGTAGCTCTTACCTCGACCCCTGTGTAGATACATCCATGTTTCTTTCCCCTGTGAGACAAGGTGCTGATGCTGTGGACTGTGCGAAAGGCAAGATGAGTAGAATAGACCAGGACAGGGTAGATGATCTCTCATTTTAGTTAATCTGAGTGTCAATGACACAATGGAATTATATGTGTGTTTATGTACATACATATATATGCTCATATATACATGCATAGCTACACATGAGTTAATCTGTGGGAATAGAAAGTAAAAAAGATATTCAGTAGCTTATCTTGAAGAAGGAAGGAAAGGGAGGATCTTCTAAGAGTAACAGTGGAACAATGGAGAGAAACTGTTGGGACAGCTGACAGTTTTCTCAATTTTAGTTTAGTTTCCCTGGAAAGGGAAAGTATGGACTTGCACTCTGAATTAAAAAAAAATAATAATTCAATGAAGAATTCTAGCAAAAGTTTCTTTTTAAATAATTTTATTGAAGGACTATTGCTCATAACACATAGGTGAAAGGTGTACATCTTTGTAAATTGACATCTGTGTGTAATGCAGAGTTTAAATGTCCAGAGCGTAATAAAAATCTCAAGTTCGGAAATTTTTACTTTTACTTACACATCACTTAAAAGTTTAGAAATTATGCTATGTGTGTGTGTGTGCACACCGAAAATTAGGGAACACATTTTTTATCTATAAAAACAAAAAAGGTCTTCTGAAATCGCAGTGAGGAGCATCTGAGATCTGATTTAATGTATACTGGCAAAATATTTATGACAGATTAGAAATTTTGTGAAATATTCACACAGAAACATAACTACTGGGGTAAAAGTATAACTTAAAAGCCTCATTGCCTTGAATAAGGCAATTTTTGGCTAACTGGTTTCAGGTATAAAAGTCATATATTAAGGACTAGGTAGAGAAAAAGCAACTCTACTCTTACAGCCTTGGAAACACATTCTCCTTCCATCCTCTGATTGATCCCAGTGTCGCTGATGCCGCTGGACCTCTGTCCATGAAGTCCTTTCTCCTCCCCCACACTGCAATGCCCCCACCACTGCTGAGATGGGATTGGCTTTGAAGGCAATGGTTCAGCGGATGGATTCCAGATTCCAGGAAGAAGGAAGGACAGATGTAGAGAGAGGGTTCTGCCTCGGATGGGAGATAAGGATTGGAAAATGTACAGGGCTTGTGAGAGGCCACCACAGTGGGTTCCGTTGTGTCTCCATGATCTCGATCCACAACCGCCCGGGGCACTTAAATGAGTGACAGAGAAGAGCAATGTTTCCAAAATGAAGTAACCTCATTTAAAATGCATATCGTGTCACAATTGCTGTCTCTAAGACCAAAGTGTCAATGTCTGATCAGTTCTGAACATGTAAACTGGACTATGTGCCGTATTAGATGGAATTGGTATATACTCTGATCTCTCTAGTCCATAAACATTAAAACAACATTTATACAAAACACAGACCACTGATACATAATTGCAACATAATACCAAACCCTTTTAAGCACAGTTTTTCTGTGCTAACCAGTCCTGACACCCAGACATCCAGTTTTCTAGGAGAACTTTTCTTTTTGCAAATGTGGCTTAGAGAGCAATTGAGAAAAGGAAAAGGGCATCTACAAGTAGGCAGACTTTGCCCCGCTGTGATGGCTCCTTCCTGCATCACTCATATGCATCACAATAATTATTCTCACCAGGCATTTATAGACCACTTTTCCTCCCCCAATCAGTTTATAAGTGGTTTTACAAATGGATTAGAAACAGCATAGATATGGATCACCTCGCACAGCACGGGAGTACAGCCACCTCAAGGGGAAAGCGGGAAAGTTCTCTATAAATCAGGGTAACATGAGGCGAAGGTTTAAGATCAACCATGAAGAATAGCTTGTTTGCTTGATGCCATAGGGAATGTTAGGTAAGCAAAGGACATTTCCTTCCCCCGGTTACAAGGTCAATGTGGCCTCCTCGGCTGAGGGCTGAGGTTAATGAATCCAGCTTCCAGATGGCAGTGCTTCGAAAGGACGAATGCACAACATATTCCTCTTTTGGAGGGAGACTAATCAATTCACAGCAAGACCTTCCCAGGCGCTCTGGGAGCAGCGAGGCAGAGCTGCCTTGGAGAAGGGGTCCTGAGCTCAGATAATACAGCAACATAACCCGATGCTTAAAAATGCATCAGGACCCGAATGCTCTGGTTCTAGTGTCCTCTGCAAAGCCAGTGCTGACATTTTTCTGCAGGATTCAGAACCACAGAATATCTTGCTACTGTGCAGAACCCTGTGCAGAAGCCATCGGCCCAGCGGTCTTCACATGGACACCTGTCAGCAGTCACTTGGATGGTATTTGCTGACCTTATCACAGTCGCCTCTGCAGAGGCTGTCAGGAGGTACTCTACGGAGCCTCCCTTTTTTCAGGGTGTTCCACCCCCAAGCAATGCTTGAAAAGTAACAAGCTCCTGTCAGTCTAGCTTTGTAGACACAGACAATCAATCTACTTTAGTGTGTGACTATGAGAAGTGAATTTCCTCAAGGCGGTTCTGAGAGATGCCAATTTTTAATGAGACGTATACTTGCTAATTACTATATTTAGACCTAGACCTTTCCACCATGGGATTTGGTGAATTTTGCTAGCAGACTTCAAAGGTTTTCACATGTCCATGTGATGGTAATGAATAGTGGCACACGCAGGAAGTAGACACAATCATGTAGCGGATACTCCGGAAGCCATGAAGGCAGCTGGGTTGCTAGTCAACTGTTAGTGAGAGTTTAGGGCTCATCAGACACGGCAGGCCTCCCATTCTGCCTGGCATAAGCCTGAGCTTCTGTATTCTAAGATGTTGCAAATTGGCATCCCGGCAAGAGGAATACTAGGCAACCACTACAAAGGTGAAATCATCGCCTTGGAATAACCTGAATGCAGCTGGGGCGATCATCTTGCTCAGTAGAATAAGCCAGAAAGAAAAACAGAAGCAGAGGCTGGTTTCACTCAGGTGTGGAATGTAAAGACACAATGCAAACAGGCAAATCTCAGCACAATTCCCAGGACACAATGCTGGGCTCCCAGGGAAGCAGAGGAAGCAGGAGCAAGGCAGTGACAAAGGGCCCTAGAACCCTGGTGCTGGGTGTGGTGTGAAATGCACACAGACTGAGGTGCAAAATCAGCATCCTAAATGCATAGAGCAATGTGAACAAAAACAGAAGCCTATAAAAAAGAGCTCTTGAAATAACAGCAACAATATGACTAGGTTATCAGTACCTTTCAAATCCCAAATCTGAAGGCTTTTTCCCAATCAGTAGTCACATGGAAAACTCCTAGATAGAATTCTTCCAGGTTCTTGATGTAATGAGACCAGATCTCTCCATGACAGTGCCACGCTCAAGAGAGTGCCTGGTGAAGAGCGTCCCCTAGAGAGGGGAAGGGGTCTGCCAGCAAGCCAGCAAGGAGCCAGAATGACTTCTCTCCACCCTCTGCCTTCCACGATGGCCATTGGGCCTGGCTCCAAAGGAAATGCAAAGTCAGAATTTTTTTGCAAAACCAGATCTCATTCTCCTGGTATTTTGTGACAACTAAGAAGCAAAGGCAAGGAGTTTCTGAGTCTTTTGGAGCACTGGGTGGGTGCCCCAGGGAGCTCAGTCATTTAGGACGCCCACAGGCCCCTTGGGAGCATTTGCAGATGAAATGCAGGTGTTCACAGTTTTGGAGGGGCCTGGGGAGAGGGCACCAGAGGAGAGGACAGGAGAGAATCATTCCATCTGAGAACAGACAATGTGCTACCTGGGATGAGGACCCAGACTGCACTCCCAGGCAGACTCAGAGGTAGAGCAAGCAGTTTCTCTGCTGAAGTCAGAAAAAAGAAAGGGTGGGAACCGGACGGTGCAGAAGTCCAGATGGGCCCGCTGGTCCCATCTCACAGAAGTTCACAATCACGGGTGCCTGACTCTAGCCTCTGTTGGCAGGAAAAAGAAAGTGGTATTTGCAGTTTGATACGAACAGGTCACCCAGGTGGTACTGGCACTTCGCTTCTGGAGTGGGTGGTGGCAATTCATTTTGCTTCATTTCAAGTCATTTAGGTGTCTCCCAGGGGTGAGCCACTGCGGACACCCCTGGGAGACGGAAATGCAGCTGGTCCTTGGAGAAGTTTGCTTTGTCCAGTGTCCAATGCCATTTCACCATCACGTTGAAGAAAAAAAAAGCAATCCGATGGCACAAAACGTTACTTGAAGACCTTCTTTCATTGCTCCACTTAAAGTCGCAGTTTCTGAGAACCCACGCTGGACGTTAAATGAGGACGCCCTGCAAAGCTTGCCTCAAAGGCAAGCAGACTTTCCTTGCTGCTTCTCCAGTGTCTAAAACAACACGTGGGGAAACAAAAAAGCTAAAGGAAAAATAGCAACAACAAACATTTGTTAACATTGTTTACTATGTGACAGGCACGGCACTAAAATGTATTCTTTGCATCTTATCCAAGGTCAAGAATAGCAAATTAATTGCTCTGGAGGACACAGTTATTCTTCCTGAGGATTAATAACAGGTCAGGGTTATTAATTGGTGAGCCTGTTATGAAATCTCCTGCAGACTCCCTCAGTCACCACAGGGTGTGGAGGTTTATATATACTTCCAAACAGGGATGATCTAGATTTCCATACAGATCTAGTGGCACCAGAACATTCTTCCGAGATGATCTGCCTCCGTTCCTGTTCTTCATGGTGCTAGTCAAATGCTGGAGGTGTGAGCCTCTCATCCCCTTACAACCCAGATCAGTAAGAGCCTGCGCTGTTTCTGGTGTTTGCAGAAATTCTCCTTTCTGGGTACTTGCTGATGTCAAAATGCATTTCTCAGTCCAAAATGGAGCTGCTCCTACTCTGAGCGTCTGGTCACAGATGAAACTTCGGTCACTTCCCAGCCCCTATAATCCTGCATTGCACCTGAAATGCAGTCTACCTGGTCAGCCAGGGCCCAAATGCCAAGCCAGCTCTGCATCCTACAGCCATTTCCTGGGTCCTTGATCTTTCTAAATAAGGTCAATTATGCCACCTGGCCAATCAGCTGGAGCCCAGTCCTCTGCACCCCTCCCTTTAGGAAAGTGCACCGTCTAACACTGTGCATGGCAGTTCTAGGACTCTTGAGAGTGGAACTGTCCACTTCACGAGCTGTAAAGTTTCCTTACCAAACTTGTCTTCTCCGATCCTTTTGATACTAAGTTAGAAGGAGCAGTGACAAATGTGCGTAACACAGCTTTCTAATAAAGGGACTTAAAACAGCTCTGGGCTCTTAAAGCAGAGACTCCCAGACTTTGAGGGGACCCCACCCTGGTGTGTGCAAACTACTTTGAGCTGAACGAAATGGCTACTTGAGAGGCTTCAATCTTTTTTTATAACCCTCTTGTCCTTCTCTTAATCATACTCCCTTAAGACACTACCCTTCCTCTAAGAGAAATAATCACTGCTCCCTAATCACCAAGAAGCATGCAGATGAGGAAGGTCTTTTACCAAGTCTAAGAAACTCATCTTTACTCTCAAGAACCCCCATCTCTGTCACATGAAGTCTCCACCCTTTTTCTCTCCCTTTACCTCAGGCCCTTTCCCACATTCCTCCATGCAAGATTTAAAACACCTAGTTTCTCTGATTGAAAGTGAGACCTACCTAATCATTGCAGTGCATGCTATTAAATTGATAATTTTCCACTACCAACCCATTTGATGCTGTTTTGATTATTCGATCAGCCCAAGAAGAACCAAGAGGGGAAAGGGAAACTTTTCCCTATTGGATCCCACAACTCTGAGAACAGAGTATGCTGAGAAGGAAGGATAGACGACCCTCCCCTCCATAAAAATGCCTCTGGATTCAAGCACATCAAATCAGTTAGATAGTATGGAACTACACTGTTGTTGGGGGGCTTAATGCATCATGTACAGAAGCTTATTTATGATGATGCACACCTTAAACATCTATAATGTCAATAACCAGAGTGAAATGGCCCCAGAAATGATGAAATTTAATTGTTTGTTAACTAATCTGAGGATTCAAACCCAGAAACAATCAAAGAGATCACTCTGTGTAGACTCTCACAAGTGTTGGGTGGGCTTTTACAACACACCCTTGAGTAGGTGATCTCCCTTACACCTACACCACAGAAGTTACCAAACAGTTTTGTGTACTAAAGAGGTTCTTGATTCAATATTAGCTGGAGATCATGGGAGGCAAGAACAGGGCGATTAATACAGTTGCTATTATAGGAACCATAGGGAAGACTCAGATAGACTTCTCTCCTGTGTCCTGTGACCACAGATGGGTAACAGGTGCCGTTTATTCAAGGCAGTAACTTCCTACACAGTTTCTCCACAGATCAGACAAGTTCAGTTCTGACTTCCACTTGTGGAGGTTTCTTCTGGACCAGGGAGAAGGGTCCTAGGGGGTGAGTTGATCTACAATATTAGATGCAATGATCCTTCAATGACATTATTAAAAAGAAAGAACAGAAAATGTTTTAAACTAGAGGCCAACTCTTACAAATGGAATCCAGGAATAATACCTACAATTAGCTCCCCAGCCACTGCAGCTCTAGGGTAGAGACTGGACAGTCTCTGCACCTGCTCTCCTCTCTGGTCCCACGAGTCTCGTGCAGCTGCACATATCACCACAAGTCAGAGAAAGTCATGCTTACTCTCAGAAGCTCCTAGCACTCCCTTCATCCAAGCACTCAAAGAAAGCACTAAACAGCTATGTAGTTGATGTGTAAGAATAAAATTAGCCTCAATTATTTTCTTAATGGGGAGGATGAAGAGCTCTCCTGCTGTCACAGATCAACGTGTGAAGTGATGAAGAACTTTTCTTCCACAATTTACTTTGCTTAAACTCAAAGCTCTTTTGTGATAGCCAAGATTTCCCCCAGAGGAATTCTGTAGTTTTGCAGCAAATGCCATTTGCATTAGCTCACTGAATCACTCTCAAGTTTCCTGCAGGAGAGCTTCAAAAGATCTTTGCATGGGGCAGGAGCTAATGACTGCACTCCTTGGGAGTCTGCTCAGAAAATGTTTTCCCTACAATGACTTGCAAAAGCTCCCAGCCTACCTCTTGGAAAAGTCTCAGATGTGATCATTAGAGCAATAGTCATTTTCATATGACCAGGAGGTATATCTCAATGATGGGGGAATCCAAATTCTTGGATTTCAATATGCAAAATACAATGCAGTCGTCAGAAAATACTTATGCATAACTCAAGACCAAACCAGAATTTAAGGGGGAAATAAAACAGCTTTCCAGAATACCCATACCAAGTTTGGAACTCATGGTCTTTCAGGATGTCAGCCCATTATGGTTTGGTGGCCTAGCCCACTGCTGTAGAAAAAGTTATTTTCTAGTGCAATCAGAGATCAGTGTTTAAATGTATTCTATTAAAGAATAGAACTCCCCAAGATATTCAGAACAGGCCTTCCAAATTGTGTCACTTTGGCATGTGGATTATTTCTAGTTGAGGTCAGTTGAGGTCCTCCAAGCTCAAGAGAGACTTATCACTCCCTTAACTATTTAGAAGAATAAAAATTGAGCATCTTAACCAGATTTAGTGTTATCTCCAGACATAACCTCTCTATTCAAGTAACATATCTATATAACAGGCTAAACATCCAATTATGGAGAATATGAGTTTTGTCACATGAGACTCTTCTCTCCTTGAAGACCCAACCCCCTATCCCATTCTTTAGCTCAGGATTAATACACTAAAGATGTCCTATTTATTTTAGAATTTGCATCCATGTAGATTTTCCAGATGTATGTCATCAAACTTGTTCTTTTCTCCTGCTAATCTCTCTAATGTTAATTTGATTGTGCTCAATCAGCCAGAGAAGACCACAAAGGATGGGTAAGGGGGTAATTCCTACACATGCTCTATCATTTTTCAACCCTGTGATCTTACAAAGCAATTAACTTCTACTGATCTTGTAACTTCATCTGTAAAACTGAGTTGATTCTATCTAGAAGATATATTTGGCTAAGAGGTTTAAATGAGACACAATGGAAGAGTTTCTTAAGCAGTATAGTCTCAGGGGGGTATTTTCTTTGTCCTCTATCTCAGTATCTCCAGTCAATTTTAATTCTAAAAACCAGGAAGGTAAGACAAAAAATTAAAGCAACATCATCATATTAATCTAGATCTAATGGAAACATGACAGAGAAAACAAACAAATCTACCTTTGCCTTATAAAATAAACAATGGAAAATTACAGAGGAAAAATAAATGAGTACCATTGGAAGCTTGATGTTTGCTTGTTTGTATGTCTATTTTGCTCTAATTTGACTTTTTAGAGCTGGAAAATTATCTCAGAGATGATTAAGCACAAATGTCTCATCTTAGAACATGAAAGCTTAAACTCTTCAACCCTTAGTAGTCATATATCTTGCATAGTGTTAGAACATGGGATGGAGTTCAGATTCTCATGCAGTGTTATTTCTATCATAACTTCTGCTGCTCACTGACTTCCCTAGGTCATGATTTTAGAACATGTAATCCCCTCTTTCCACTGTTTTATTTTGGACAGATTCTTGTCCTTACTTTGTCCCACTAACTTCTATAGTAGTGGTAATTTTCTTAATAATCTTGCATCTACTTTATCTTTAGATCATGCAGCCCTTAAATTATAGGCACACCTCAGAGATATTGCAGGTTCAGTTCCAAACCACTCCAATAAAGCAAATATGAAAATTAAGTGAGTCACACAGAATTTTTTGTCTGCCCAGTGGTTATAAAAGTTATATTTATTCTATACAAGAATCTATGGCATGTGCAAAAGCAGCATTTCTCAAAAAAAAATAAGAAAAGAAAAAAGTACATACCTTAATTAAAAACTAATCTGTTGCTGAAAAGTTGTTAACCTTCATCAGAGGCCTCCGTGAGTGGTCATCTTTTTGCTGGTGGAGGTTTTGCCTTGATGGTAATGACACTGACTGATTAGGTGGTGATTGCTGAAGGGTGTCTGTGCAGTTTCTTAAAACATGAAAACAATGATGTTTGCAGCCTCTGTTGCTCCTACTTTCATGACATTTTTCTCTGCAGCACAAAATGCTGTTGGATATCATTTTATTTACAGTATTCTTTCAAAATTAGAACCAATCTTCTCAAACCTTGTTGCTCCTGTATCAACCAAGTTTATGCCATCTTATAAACCCTTCGTTGCCATTTCAACAGTGTCTATGGCATCTTCACAGGGGAAGATTCCACTTCAAGAAAGGGCTTTCTTTATTCATCCATAAAAAGAAACTACTCATCCATTCAAGTTTTATTTTGACAACGCAGTTCATTCAGGCTCTAATTCTATTTCTCTTGTTGTTTCCACCACCTCTGCAGCAACTTTATCCACTGAGTCAAAAACCCCTCAAAGTCATGCATTAGGGTTGAAATAAATGTCTTCCAAACTCCATTAATGTTGATAATTTGACCTGGTCTGGGGAATTTTAAATGTTCTTAAAGACACCTAGAAGAGTGAAGCTTTTCCAGAAGGTTTTCAATTGACTTTTCCAGATCCATCAGAGAAATCACCATCTGTGGCGCCTATAGCCTTATGAAGTGCATTTCTTAAATTATAAGGTCTGCAAGTTAAAATTACTCTTCAATCCATGGTTACAGAATGAATATTGTGTTAGCATGCAGGAAAACAATATCAATGTCCTTATACATCTTCATTGTGGGGTTAATACTATATTACCTTATCCACTTCCTCTTCACCTCTTCCAGATTGATATGTTATACCTTACACTCAAACTTCACTCACCTGCTCTTTCATTTGTCCTCTTCTCCAGTGGCCTTGATTCTTATTTCAATGAAAAAATAGAAGTGACTATAAGAAGAATTCCACATTCTCCCACTGTCACATCAACTCACCTCTCTTCATAGGCAGGATGATATGCTTGAGTGATTTAGGTGTTTATTTAATTACTGCCTGCATTTAAAGGGGAAGTTTTGGAAGAATTGCTTCATTACCCTGTGCCTAACTTCTCATTTATAAAATTGGGATAACAATATTTCATATCTTTTTAGGTGGATGTTGAGAATTAAATAAGTTAGTCATCTAAAGGACATAAATAGTGCCTGGCACAGCATACAACATATTTATTTTCTGTCATTATTTCTATACACATGTACTCTGTCTCCTCTTGTTCTTGTGGATAAGCCATCACCTTGCTCTTAGCAAAGGGCAGCTCCTCCACTTAAGCCCTGGATGTCATTCAGTCCTCATCTAAACAAAGGCATTACTCTAGCAATTAACCCCTTACCCCTGGATTCTTCCACAAATATATATAAAATGCTGTTGTTTTTCTTATCACTAAAAACCTGTCTAGACTCCTACACATCCAACTATTGCACCATTTTCTCCTTTTTTTACAGTCAGACTGAACGTGTAGTTTACTTTCTTAAATTTCTCTTCACCAAAATACCCACTTCAAGCAAGCTTAACCCTTATCATGCCACCAAAACTACTTTCTCAAGGAAGTTATTATCCTTTGAAATAATTTCTTCACTTGGCTTTAGGCCATCAAAACCTCTTGCATATTTTCCCCACAATTTTGTCTGCCCTTCTTTGAATTTCTTTCCTAATTCATCCTTGTTTGTGTGAGATCAAAATGTGGGCAGCTCAAGATTATCTACGCTCACTCCTTCTCCGGTTGCTTCCAGTCTTGGGCTTCAAATACCATCCAGACAGGGTACCCTACTTTGTTATGTCGAGTCTAGAATTCTTCCCCATCTTCTAAAGGTCAATTAACTACTACCCTACAGCTCCACTCACTCATAGTCAGTACTGAATAGAAGTCCTCGCTTTTCTCTTAAACCTAAGTCTGTGGTCTCTGCCCGTCCTCCTCGTTTCAGCCCTGAGCGATTCTTTCCTTTCAAACTCCCATCTGAAATCATTGGAACCATCTTTGATTCCATTCTTTCTCAAATATCTCTCCTCTTATTCCTCAGGAAATCCTGTGCATCTGACATTGAAAATACATTTAGAATCTGGCCAGTTCTCACCCTCATCCCCACTTTTTCTGCTTAGCGCAAGACATCAAAATCTCTTGCCTAGGGACTGCAATGTTCCCCTCAAGAAGACCTGTATCTATCCATGATCCTTTTCAGCTATTTTCAGAAGACTTCCAAAGGGATTTTGATCCATTGTCAATTGCTTCTTAAAGCCCTTTGAAGATTTTGCAAATCACCTGGACTAGAAGCCCAGTGACAGTGGAGGACGAAGCCCGCCTGACATTTTCCACTCTCCTGGTTGCCAGCCAGTCTGCTCCTGGAGCGTCATGGGTCTGCTTCCCATTCACAGCTGCGTGCTTGCTGTTCTTCTTGACTGTAATACTCTTTCCCTGATGCCTGATGTCCTCCTGGTCTCCAGTCATCTCTTTGTTTGGAATCCACTTTTCACTGAAGTCTCTCTTGATCACCAAATCTATAATGCCTCCATTTACCACCTCTATCATTCTAGCATTCTATTTCCAAACTTTGCCATATTTTTTTCCCACTTCCCCCATAAAATTCCTCTGAATTCAACATACTGTTCTTCTTTGACTCAGTGACTGGGTCTCCACCACAGAGTGTGAACCATAACATGGCTGGTTGATTTGTTTGCTGTTATTTCCATATCAGTGGAGTAATCTCTAATGTCAGCTTCTTCTGTGAGAATGACAAGAGTGTTGTCCTTTCTGAGAGTTTATGCTAAAGAAGTACTCAGTGTTGTCCCTCAGGTCACTTTCAAGAGGAGATGCTGGAGATTGTTTAACCATGTGGACAATTAATCAGTCATGCTTACACACAAAGTCCAGTTAGAAACTAGCACTTGGTTCAGGTGATGTTTCCTGGCTGACAATACTCCACAGGCACTGACATACGTCCATGGTAGGAGGGTCACAATCCTGAAGAAAGTAGAAACCTCGCATTTGGAGGTTTGACATGATTCTGCCGTCTTTGTCCCTTTCCTTGACTGCTATAATGTATCCTTCCCCCATAACAAACTCAACCATGAGTATAGCAGATTCTACTGAGATCTGAGTCTTTCTAGAAAAGAAGACAACTTGAGTGAGAATGTCCCAAACTTGCCATTGGAGTTAGACTTGAGGTTGGGCTCTACCCTTTGTAGTTAGGATCAGGAGTCCTGAACAAAGCTGTGCATCTGTGGACTGTGGACTTAACCTCAAATTTTGACTAATGCAGGACACAGGCATTGCGCTCTGCATGGCAGCCCATAGGCATCCATAAATAAATGTTGGCTGAAGAAATAAATAAACAAATAAAAAGAGAATTCGTGGCCCATGTTTACATTGGGAAACATTCAAAATGGCAATTATTAAGCTCAGTCCACATTCAGCACATTTTGCTCTTGGTTTCGTTTGCTTCTCATCCCTAATGGACCTTTCGGATTTGTAACAAAAAGGTAAAACTAACTCTTTTACAACTCATTCCTGAACTTAGCCTGAAAGGTCCTCTGTGAAAGTTTAATATCGAAAACTAAAAATGACATCCTGCTTATTAAAAATTTTCATGTTGTTGTTGATAACTTCAAGAGGAAGAAGTTTCAGGTGTAAAATTATTAACACTTAAGTGTGGAATGGAATAGAGCTCAGAAATTTAATAGTGCTTTCTTCTATTAGAGACATACAGAATGAAACAAATAGGCATATAAGACAATACCAAAATGAATACTTACATATCAGTTTTAAGCTAATTTTTAAACCCATTTTAATCTATTCAGACTAAATATTTCTATTTGCCATTTAAAAAAATATTGCATCTGCTAGAACATAATATTCCTAGGAAATAGTAAACCCTAACTTCAAATAGAGAGGAACAAAAGAGGATGATGATTATAAAAACTAATAACAAACCACCCTGCTTATGTGTTAAAGACCTGTAAGAAGGCGGTAACCCTTTAAAAAATGCTACAAAAAGTGTATCTGCAGATGAAAGGAAAAAAAATGGAATAATAAAGTTTCCCTTCAAATTAATGGCATATAAAGATTTCCTACTTCCATACAGACTTGACTTTTCCATGAAAATTCATAAGCAACTGACAAGGAAACTAGGGGTTGGAATTTAACCCAATTTAAGATTTGTTGCAAGTCAGTTTTGCAAGCATTTCTGATAGGGCCTTACGACACCATTTGTACCTCGTGTGACACAATTTTCCCTGAAAATGCAGTGTCAGTAGTCAATGATGAAATATTAAATTATGACTTGGGGCTGAACAGGGTTTCTTCATCAATTTTATTACTTTCAGAAATGTACACACACATTAATATTTCTCAAGTCGTTTACCAAAACTGTTCAACAATGAGAAATATATAAGCTCAAAAAATGACTTTGATGCAGGATATTTCAGGGTGACAGAATCAACCTAATCTTGTTTAACCTGCTGTTGAATCCTGGGTCATTCATCTACATTAGAAATATGGGCTTGGATAATGAGATATTCCCACAATGAGCTGTGAACTGAGTAAATCTCATTCAAGATGTAATTTGAATTTAATGCCTTGTCCGTAAAATAAACAAAGCATCATAAAAAGTGTAATGGTACACAGTGAATCAAGAAAATGCAAAAAGTGCCAAAAAACTGTTTAATCCAGCAAGCATGCTCCTCTATTTATTGAAACATGTTGTGGGAAGAGCTGAGCTCATCATGTCTTCCCTGTCACCACAACAAACAGTTCCTCCAAACCTGCAGAACTGGTTCTGATGGCTTCTTCTTGTCAGTTTTCAAATCATTTTACGAAGTAGCCATGCTGCGTAGTGGACACTCCCATGCGTATTAGGGATCCATTCATTTTCGGCACAAAGCCTGGGATTTCAATGGAAGGACCTTTATTACCGAAGACAGAAATTGGTGAAGAACTGTTCTCCACCATGATTTGGACAGAAAAAATTCTCAATCCTCCCATTTGCTGGGTGACCAGATGGCCCACTTAATCATCCTGTTTGCACTCCTGTGCTGAGTTAGATATGAGTCTTGTCTTTTGTTGTGATAACTGTGAGAACAAAACATTATGAACTTTTAAAAGTGTGCCTGACATCATGAAACCATACCTACCTTACAAGGCAATCCAGGAAGACAGCAGCAAAGAGGTACAGGGATTGTCACTGTAAGTACAGAGTCATGGGTTAGAGGCCAACTATGGAATCAGGATCTTGATCTCAGCATCACCACTTGCTCCATGGACACGGATAGGATATATAAACTCATAGGACATCACTTTTCTAACCTATAATGTAAGCATTATTTCATATTTCATAAGTGTTATATAGATGAAAGGGAATGAACGATGTAGTCAAAGCAGCTCACGCTGTGAAAAAAACAGTAATTTTCAACAATGGTTAACCATTGTTATTATTAAAATACACATATGTGTGAGATTTCAAGAAACAAAGCCAAGGAACTAACAGAACATGCAAAAACACTCAAACTTTGAAGTCAAGACTGTGGTTACCAAGAGGAGAGGGACATAGAGGTACAAGAGGTCAACATGCTAGTGATGATGCCCTCAAACCCTAGTGGTGGGATCAGTGTGATGTGCACATTGATCAAGGTCTGGATCTGTTCTCCTGACCCTTTCATAGTAGTGTAAACTAATGGTATAGCAACCAAACCAATAAGTAAAGAACACATAGGAAAAATTTATATATTTTCGATCATAACTTGGAAGCCAAGTATATAGATAGACAGATAGACAGATAGATATACACATACACACGTATATGATATATATCATATATATGTGTGTCAGGAATACATTATATCATAATATACATATAGATAGAGATGATATTGATATAGGTGACAGGTAAATAGATAACTATAGTTGTTATATGGATCGATATATAGATTGAGATAGATATCAACATAGGTATATATAGATGATATTGACAGATATAGATATTACTTAGATATGGATTGAGATAGATGATAAAGACATAGAAATAAGAATCCATACATGTGGGTATAGAGAGATAATACATGAAAATAAACAGTTATTATATGACAGACTATGGATTGAGACAGAGACAGATGGTGTAGATGTAGAGACATACATATACAGATAGATGATTATAGATTCCCATCCACAAATAAGCAGTGTTTGCCAACTCCATTTTCAAGATGGAAACCTGATCAAAGCACAAAAAGGTGACTTCTCCAGTATCACCAAGTTTTCTTGTAAAGGTCTCACAATAAGGTAGGGTCCAAGGTTGGAGAGAGAGGAACTGTTGTCATATCAGAGTTGAGCAGCACCGGCTGGGGTCTGCTTGGCTCTGCAGGTCCTTGGTGTCCCATGCTGGGCATGTGTGATTCTCTCATTTGCTGGGACTGGGAGCAGAGTGCCCTCGACCAGGCCCAGCAGCCTGGCTGGCATCACAAAGGCACAACACATAACTGGGAGCTGGCAGAGGGGGTTTTCCTCACAAACAGTTAATAGAGCTGTTTCCCAGCAGCCTCCTCTCTATAAATACAAGCCGCCCTGGAGAACGTCTCCGGTGCTGGCAGTTGTGACTTCTGTGCGTGGTTCTTTCTGGCGCTTCCTCCCTGGCTGGGCGCCCTGGGACACTTGCAGGGGACTCTTGGCTGCCTCCCACGTCTCCTCCCCCTAACACTTCAGTGTTTCTGCTGAAATCCCTCTATTTAAAGGTGAGATAATCAGCTTTTGTTCAATTGACTTGGATCAAACACAATCTCTGAGCTCCAAACAAAGCCTGATCTACGCTGGGGGCAGGCAGGCTCTGTACTTGCCTGCAAAAAAAAGGACTGGGTTTTTATTTCTTTTCCAGGACTGGAAATTCTCATGACCCGGACACCCCAGCCGGAGAGCGTAAAGTGTTTCCTGAAGACAAACATCCCTATTATGAAGGGGATGGGGCTTTGGCATTCCTCTCCAAACCGTGGCAGGCAATTTGGCACCGGCGGTGGTCCTGCCTCTTAGCAGCCAAGCAAATAATCCCTTTGTCCACTGTCCTAGACCAAATGCTCAGGAAGTCTTCTTTCAGCCCAGGTTCCCCCCGACCCCCCACCCCCGGCCCCTTAAAGTCTTCTTTCTTAATGCAGTGCTTTCCCAATTGCCTTGGACTGTCTGGAGAAACCACCAGACTTCGCTGGGGAATGCAGGCTCTGGTCCTGCCCGCTCTGGACTTTTCTGTCTCAGAAAGAGAAGGGTCCCACTCCCGAAGGGGACCCTGTATGGGCTGAAAAGGGAGCTTTAGGCAAAAGCCACTGGCAGCCAGCACCAGGACAGAAGCGTACAGTTACAGAGACTAAACACAGACTCAATTTGTCATAAAACCACTGCCATTGTCTCGGCTATAAAATCTTGGTTTTTATGTATTTCTTACAATTTAAAAATGAGGAACTGATAGCCTTCCGGATCATCTCTGCTTTGTCATTTTTATCTTTCACTGAGAATTTCACTACCTGCCTCCTATTGAGTTAAGTCCCTCTTCTGCCCCCAAAAGGTGATCTTCTTTAGGGACCTGTGGCTTCACAAAAAGAGAAGACAGGTATTTGGTAAACAGTAGTAGCACACAAATCCACTCATGGCTGATTAGCACAGGGACAGATTTTCCAAAATCGTATTTGCCCTAGGTTGTCTTTATCAAGGGAAACTTCCCTGCCTGTCCCTGTCCTCTGAAGCTCTCTGATTGTGGCTGGGTTCTCCGGTCACTGTGCTCACTTTTCTTAAAGAAAACAGGCATCTCATTCTGAGCTGTGCCTCATTTAAATAAAAGAATGAAAAGCTTCCTCTTCCGCTCAGCACTGGGCTGAGCTTCCCTCATTCATTCAGCTTCCCTCACATCTGTTCCTTAGTACAAACCAGGGCACAAAGATTCTTCTTAGTTCACTTATAATCCTTGCTCATTTTTCCAAGTTCACTGAAAATAACCCACATACATATTGGGAACACACCAACACACACACACACACACACACACACACACACACACACACACACACAGAGCACAGAGCCACAGGGACAGGGACACAGACAGATACAAAGACAGTCAAAGACTGAGTGACAGAGACGTAAATATAGAATGAGAGAGAGAGAGAGAGAGAGAGAGAGAGAGAGAGAGAGAGAGAGAGAGAGAGAGAGAGAGAGAGAGAGAGAAGCAGAGAAGGAAACAAAAATACACATGACAGGTAATCAGCCAGGATACTAGCAGAGTATAGGAAAAGGGAAATCCAGAGCCAGAAAAGAATAGATCCGTGTGACTGATTTAACCCAGCTGCAGCACAGAGACATAGTGGTGCCAACCCAGTTTAACACACCGAAAGTAAGCCAGTACAGTAAAGTTTAAAGCACAGGTAAATTGCCAACTCTAAGCTAGGTGCCAAGGCTCAGGGCTACTGCAAATAAATCAGGAATCACAGAGCTGATGTGAAATCCTCCCATCAATTCAAGAAGAGGCCACCGAAGGGCCTGTAAGAAAATGTGTTCCACCTCTGCAGCTTAATGACAGTTTGGAACTGGAAAACGAGTCGCTACACCCAGTAAAACCTAGGTCTCCAGCCCCATGGGGGTCTCTTACTCACTCTCTCTCTGGGAGTGTCTCTTTTCTCTAAGTAAAACCTCTTTTGCTCTGGCCCTGTGCTTTAACTCTCCTTCCTTCTTACTCACTGTCTGGTCCGTGCTCTGAAAAAATCTTCTTCCAGAGACACAAGTTCTCTTGCCCGCTGAAGAAACAGGCAGGCACACATGTTCATGCTGCATCAGAGAGAAAAGAAAGATGGATGGAGAGAGACTGCTGACAGGGTATATGTTTCTGTAAAAATAATAACCTATCTCCGACAACTTCACCCTTCTGTTTTACCAAATGAGCGTTGTGTTTACAAAGGATCAGATATCATATTTAATTACATCTAAACAAGAGGCCCTTAGGTTATAAAGTAACAAATCTAGACTTAAAGCTTTTAAAAAAACGTATTAAAAACCACTTTAAAGTTTTTAAGGAGACTCAAAATGATTTTATTTACTCTCAATGTGTACTATGCTCTAACTTTTACAGAGTTCTACACTCAGTAATTTCTGCATTGTCTTTAGCCAAACAAAGCAGATGGCAAGCATTATCTTCATCAGGGTCTTTTGGTTAAGCTGAACATTTTGAAGAAAATCTTAGTGGTCTGCAAAAAACTTGTATGGACTCTTAAAGTTACATGACTAGAAAACTAGCCCAGATCCCTTGATGTTATTATCTTACCTTCACTTGCAGTAAACATGGGACCTGCTTGCTCTGCTGTAATCAGGATTGGTTTACACTGGTACAATTTAAACAGGGCATGTTAGTCAGATAAATAACAGTGACATTTCCCTGCCGGAGTCTACAAGAAGAAACCAATGAGGTATGAGCACCAGCAATATCCCCTCCTCCTGATGTGAGTTGTCTTATCAAAATTATGTGCATGCAGAGAGATACAAGCCAGGACTCCACCTGTGTTTTTGTCATTCTGACCTTGTCACTAAATTCTTCGTAGTTAACATTAGCAATATCCCTCAAAACAAAAATATTTCATTTCTTGACATACACAAAACACTACCAACAGACCTCAAGTTCAATCCAACTTCTTCTTAATCTCCCTTTCTTCACAACCCAGTATGTGCACTGAATGGGAGGACAAGGAGAAAATCATGTTTTAATTTGGGACGATCAGGATACACAAATTGACTAGAAATGGAGAGTTTAGAAACAGACCCCTGATTGGAAACCAAGGTCCCTCTGCTGTGAGGAGAGGGGTATTCGCTCCACCAAACAGGCTGGGTGGACGGACTACCCTCGGCAGAGGTACATCTGTGAGAAGCTCATAGACCAAAACCAAGTCCTGACAGATTTCAGGTCTCAAGGAAATTGTAAGCAATAAAGCTTTTAGAGGAAAATATAGTGAACATTTTCTGACCTGGGACTGAAAAACCATTTCTTAAAAAGTACAAATAAGTACTAACTATAGAAGGAAAAAGTGATGAATTGTTCTATGTTAAAATCAAACTCCATTCTTCAAAAGAAACCATGAAGAACGTGAAAAAGCAAGTCACATTCTCAAGACATATGTCTAACAAAGGATTCACCTCCAGAATATATCAAAAATGCTACAAATATATATATACACACACACATACATACACACACTCACACATGTATAGGCAGTTCCAAAGGGTAAAAACAAAATGAATAAAAGAATTGAATAAACTCTTGCCAAAGGAGGGAATCCAAATTACCAATAAATGAAAAGTGCTTAACATTACCAATCAGCAGGAAATGTAGTTTCAAGTCACACTTTTATCCCCACCAAACCAGAAAGATTGAAATAAAAAGGATGGTAATGCCAGTGTTGACAAAGATGTGGAGTGACTGGAACTGTCATACACCACTTGCAGGAGAGTAGACTGGCACGCCACCCTGGAAAAACATCCAGCAGTTTTGTGTCAGTAAACACACAACTACACTAAAGCCCTGCAATTCTACTCCCAGGTGTCTGCATGCAGCCAAAATGCACGCACTCCTCAAAGTCATCACCTGAAGGGGTCGCGACAGTACTCTTCACACCAGCCCACAGCTGGCCATAGTCCAAATGGTTAGCTGCCCCGAAGAGGTATGGGGTCTGTGATCTATACACAGATTGGAACATTATGCCTAATTGGAAATAAACAATATTCAAGTAAAGTAGGTGCAGCTATATGAATAAAACATAACATTAGAGAAAGAAGCCAGATACACATAAGTACAAACTGTGGAACTATTTTTATGAAACAGTAAATCAGGCACAACTAATCATACTACTGGAGGTAAGAATTGCGGCTAGTTACCCTTGATGGGAGAGTAGGGAGAGTCCAAAAGGGAAGCCTAGAAGATTCTGGAAAGCAGTCAATGGTAGGTTTCCTTATCTGAATGCTAGTTTTACATTTTTGGAAATGATTTGCAAAATGTTTGCATTTCTCATATGTGTGTGTGTGCTGCTTTTTAGAAGTGAAATGGACCCAATGGGAAATGAAGTAAAAACAGTAATAAATCAACAAGGAACAGCATTATTTTCAGATTTTTAAACATAGTTGTAACCAAATTTCATGGTACTTCTATAATTTCATAGTAGACTTGCATGAAGGGGTAGCATTTCCTGAAACTTCTCTCATAGACTCCATGGAGAGGTTTTTTCCAGGGTGGTGGCAGCAGATGCCATGTCCCCTGTGCTCTGACCACTTCAGTGTTTTCTGGACTCACTAATCAAGCAGCATGGGCATCCTTCTCTTAAGTCTCTTGCCTGCTGGATTCACTTGGCCCACACACGTGACAGAGCAGAGTGCTAGGTCATCATTCATCATCTCACCTCTCCTGGGAACTGTCTTCAAGATGGCGGTCCAAATTCCCTGATCCCTCAGGTGATACCTCTGCAGCCTGTGGTTTATGCCCATGGTAGCCCTTACCCACTCCTCAGGCAGCCCTCACCTCACAAACCAACTTTTTGCACATCAATTTTTATCTCAGGGTCTGCTTCTGGAAGGAACTCAAAATAACACAACCTGGTTGAAAACCAAAGATTTATTTATTTACATTCAACGTATATCCAACATTGAAGCATCAAGGAATGAAAACTGAGATGAAGGCAAAAAAACTGAAATGTGGATTACAATCCAAATCAAACATAGTTAAGGAGAAAAACAGACTTAGGTAAACCCAGCTGATGTTATGAACTTGTAAAGCAATGTCACTCACTGCTCAAGAAAGAAGAAAAGAGACCTTCCCAAGGAATCCAAGTCCAAGAGAACTTTCCAAGGAATTCATGCATCTGAATAAGAGCAATGCTCATGGAAATTATGGAAGAAAATTTTTCACACATGAAAAACTGCAAGAGATGCAGATAGGATTCAATCTTCATCTGAATTAAAAAGAGAGCTGTTTTCTTCCATTTTGACATACTTTATGATTTTCAAGGGTAAAGAAAAAATGTCGGAAATACCCAGAGATAGGAGGGTGATGATTTTATCCCCAATTGGAAATATGTCTTCCTCTTCTCTTTTCCTACCTTTCTGTCTGCTTACCTTCATTTTTGCCTGTACCTTTCCTTTCCTTTAAAAAAGAAATAGTAAAAAGAGCAACATCATACTTCTTTACAAGATGAAATGTAAGTTAGAGACCTTCAGACAAGTTATACAGAGGTTTACAGTGAGTTCATAAATAGAAACAGTTGTCTACTCAAGTTGTTATACACCTGAGAAAGCAACAGAAAACTTGTCTTCAGAGACTCCTGGGGTCAGAAATAGTCAATAGGTTTACCACTTCTGAATAATTTATTGACGATAAACTCCAGTTAACCAGTGAAAAATATAAAAATGGAGAAGTCTTTAGATACAAGGTGGGGTCGATTTTCCTTCTGAAGTATGCATGCATAATGAATAAATCACTGTTTAAGTCCAGAGTAGAAATGCCCCCAATAACCAGAAAACACTGCAGACAGCTGAAGGATTCCTTCTGCTTTGACATCTGGACAGACTGTAAATTCTCTATCTAAGGACAGGAGGACTCTGACTGCCTCCCAGAGTCTGTAGCCGATCTCATGATCATGCAGCCCAGAGAGGATTGAGGAACAGGTAGAAAACAAATTAGCTTGATATGCATGGCATTAAGGTCAATGATATATTCTTCAAGGTGAAGAAAGCTTAGAAAACTCACTGAGTGGTTCTAGATCTCAGGATTCTTAATCCACAAAATGGGAATGCTATTTACACCTATATGGCAATTCATCTCAAAGACCTAGTTAAGTTCTCTTCAGAATTGGTCACTGAACTGGCTGATTGGTATTGATAGGCTCCGGCAGGTGCATGAGCGGAGGAAAGACTAAGGTATAGGACCTGAACCATTGACTGGGATGACATCTGCCAGAGGGTGTCTTCAGTCCTGCGCCTGGTGGCCATCCTCCCCTACTCAGGCGGCATGCTGACTCTGTGTCTATGTCAGTCTATTGTGCGTTTCCCCCTGTTCTCATGAATATTTTCTTAGGTACATCACAGGCTGCCAGATGCCACTCTAAACCATTCAAATCAGAAGTCTCAAACAGAAATAGAAAAAAGGAAGCAAAGTAGAATCATGAAGAAAGGGAAACACATAGGAATGCAGATTATTAAGACAGGTACCCCTCCCCAATTGTGAAAAAAATGCTTTCAGGTGATAACTAATGCAAGGGAGATCAAAATATTGCTCTTTGATGTGGAATTCATGAGGCTATTACCTTGGTCACGTTTTGTAAAACTTCAAAGGAGAATTTCATTTTTTTCACAAGCAAATGTCAAACAGTACACCAAATGAAATTAAAATATATTACTGAAAAATATCTAAGGGGAAAAAAAAGGCATGTTAGACAAGAATAGGGCAATTTAGACAAAATCACCTGAATCAGTTCCAAATAATGCATTTCAGATGTTCTAAAACCTCCCATAAGCCTGTTATTCAAGCTAGAAGTCTCACCAATTAAGTGCATTATAAATTTGGACCACTATTTACTACGAAATAGATGATTAAAAAATATAAAATACACATATAATGTTATGCAATTATACCATCACAATATTAACCACTTTTACAAAATCTTTTATTCTAGTGTTAAATTTTATATAAAATTTTTAATCCTCAGTACATTAGTTTTTGAGTCAATGTCATATGCCCTTGGACCAGTTCAAGTGTGATTTTTTCTGCCTAACTTTTGCGAACTTTTTTGAAATATAATTCAGCTCATAATTAAGTGAAACTATTCATGATTTTTAAGAATTGTTATACTGAAAAAAATTACAACTAAACTAGGCTTCAGCGTTTAAGTTTTGCATTATTGTTCTAAAATTATTCTTAAATGTGGACATAGAATATAAATGTTTCACTTTCATTTTCCTAAGCTCCCTCTGAAGGACTTTACCAATTTAGAATGACCTGGACAAGATTTCTGGATTTAAGGGACTCAAGGATAATTCTGCACTTTTTAAAGTTCACAGAGTTAAAAGGTTTCCAAATGAAGCAACTTCATGACATTCTTTTCCTGGTAAGGATAGTTTTTCTGAGCATTTGTATTTGAAGAAATGTCCATTGATTTTCTTTGCTTTCTGTTTTTATTTATGTTCAATGTTGGGTTTGTTAACAGAGATATTAATTGGAGAGGAATTTGGAGAAACTGAGAGATAAAAATGGTAAGTATTCGGAAACTCTTGAAACAGAATCTACAGTTACTTTTGACATGTTTCCAAAAGAAAGCAAAACCTAGAGTTTTTGTTTATATGTTTAACTAACTTCTTTTGAAAAAGGAAAGAATCAAGACTTGATTGAGAGAACTTTGATGCAGTGCAAAGACGGATGGAAGGAAACACATTTGATTCTCCAGACTCAGCATACACCACAGCATTACCTTGGTCTTGGCCTTCTTTTTGACTTTGACCATCTAATCACCTTAAGATAGTCCTTGGAACAAAATGAAGGAGCTGCTTTGTCTCCAGGTCATTCCTTCAGGGTTTCTTTCTTTCTTTCTTTTTTTTTTTTGAAGCCAATGCGAGTACCCATTTAGAGTTTAAACACAGTGGAGCAGGAACTATGCACGATATTATAAGCATGCTCTCACTTTCTCTTACAAGACTTGTCTCAGGCAGTGTCATTATTAATGGCCATGGTTTTTCTAGTATTCTCCCATCAGAACAAGTTTTGTTCACTCTGATCATATCTGCAATTTCATATATGGTCCCTTGGAAAGACACTAGGGTCATCATTTCTTTGCTTTAGTCCCATGTCCTTACCCATCCTCTAAGTCAACTCCAAGTGACAAATTTTGATCCTCAATGGCATCAACCCAGTGACAGCCTTCTCATGTGGATCTACGTATCTAAAGAAAACTAGATCCTTATTGTTTGCATTTGACTCTTATGACTCATCCTCAATCATTACCAAGACTTAGAATATAACGCAGAGGCATTTTTTGTAACATCCTTGAAAACCGACCTCAAACAGGAATCATTGGTTCTATAACACTTTAATACTCTTTCTGAGCCTTTGTCAGAGAATAGCTTTGACTTAAAATGAAATTGCTTTTCTTATCTGAAGCTTTCTCTGCCGCTTGAACCTAGTCTACTTCTACCTGTAATGAAGACTTCAGCAGTTTGCCTCCAAATCACCAGCTATCAAAAATCTTAGCCTTTCGTGTCATGCAATTCTTCAGATACAAGTTATCTCAATGACATTATTCCTTTCTGCTCTGATTATTGATCCAAGTTAGAATCCTTGCTTCTGATCTTTAAACTCCCACTTATTAGTCATGCAACTGACCCTCTTCACCCTCCATAAGATTACCTTATCCATTTTGGGGCACGAATTCCATAATCAATGTGTAAAAATCCTTAACCTGCACATAACAAGCCCTCAATAATCCCTTTTATCAATATAATTATTAGTATTATCACTGAGACATATATTATATAATCCTATACCAAAAGATGGAGGTATTCCTTTTATTATTCTCAAAATGACATGCAATGAAATGGAATTTTGACAAAGGTAGGATTTATAGTTTGATTTTGGCCCTAAAATAGTGATCTATTATTATGTTGCTTTAAAACTTCTGCAAAAATGTGTTCATTGTTTATCCCTGTAGAGACAGGAAAATAAAAACATCAAAGCAGAAATAGTCTAATGACTACCGATCTTAGCATAGCATAATTACTCAATGCATCAGAAATAATTGTTTTAGCTTTTTTAAGAAGCTGGATATTTTTCCTTGGGCTTTCAAAGCTTTCACTCACACTTTGCATTTTATTAAAGTGACTTCTTAGTCTGTCATCCTTCTGTTTTTACTCTAGCTCACCCAAGCTGTCATTTCTCTTCACTAGGATACTGAAGAAACAACTAAAAGACCCACCATAATCTGACAAAAGGGTCCATTATATGGTGAACATAGAAAACACAAAAAAAGAAAAGAGAAAATTTCAAATTCTATGTAGATTCAATCCGAAGTCTTTCAAAAGTTGTTTTTTATTCACTTTAAATAGGAGACAAAATATCTTTGTGGTGCTGCCAGTCTTCCAAGACGTGGAAACAAAGTCTCTAGGTGTTCAAGATTGTATGGTGGGACCTGGCCATTGGATCCCATCACAGCTAGACTTTGGATAGTCTCACGTTGACACCCTTTGACAAAACCAAGTCCAGTTTCCAATGTCATAATGAAAGGCTGTGTCCTTCTCTTTTACATTTAACTTAAGTCTGAATAAATTCAATCAATGTGGGTCGATTTTATGCTTGTCTATCCTCATTAACAAATTAAAAATTAAGATTCTGCCTATGGTAAATACATGTGTTTTGCTATAGTGAAATGTAGGAGGTGCTAAGAAGTCATCCAGCTTACAAGACACTCAGTATGAAGTGGATTCCTTAAGAGAATATGCTGAGGCAAAAGTCCTTGAAAATAGGAGACTTTTTAGTTTTTGATTAAGTTGAAGCATATTAAAAATTCCTATCATGAAATGTGCCAAGACATAAGTAGTTAAGAGCAGAATTTAAAATCAAACTGCCCATATTGCTAATAGGTGACTTGGTACAAGCGACAATCTCTTTGTACCTCAGTTTCAAAATGACGATATTATTTTGTCCTACCTATAATTTGGGGGGACGATTAAATTAATGTGTATATTGAAGACAGTTAGAATAGCGCCTGGCACTTAGTAAGTATTCTAGTAAGGAGTAGCCATTATTTTTACTGACTAGCAATTACTAGGCCAAAATTGATATTGACATAAAAATTATCTTACTTTGAGTTTATTAAGGCAAGGTGACAATCTTAAAAGCACCTCAATCAAGAAACAATATTATTCAAATTCAGAAAGTTGTTAACTCTGCAATTAGGTTCTTTCTTCTTTCATAACACAGATCCCCAATACTATTTAGACATGTCAATAGAGCAAATGAATTACCTGAAAAATATTGGTCTTATAGGCTAATTGGTGGCCCATTGTTAGGTGAAGGTGGAGTAGACTTTCATCTTCAGGAAAAGTCAAAACTTCAGATCTGTCTATGAAGCTGACATATGACCACATGATCTTCATCTTCAATTACCTGAAAGCAAACTATTTCATGCTTATCCCTTTATTCTTTTTCCTTCTTAATTTCTCAGTAATTTGAAATTTTCAGTGTGGTGTCCTTACATACCTTTCATGCACCTTTAATTAATAATTGTCATTTGATTTTTGCATGAAATTTTAAATAATGTAATTCTAAAATTTTCAGTGTTGCCATATATACTTAATATTGATTTTGAAGATGACATTATATCAAGTAACCTTAATCAGTTAAATTGTTAATTCTAGTAATTTATCTTTTCAATTATCATGACTTACATTTTATTTTCTTCATATTCCAATGTCTGGAAACTCCAATGCCATTTTGATTACAACTGGACCTGGGGATCACTTTCTTGGAGATTTTAAATTACAATTCAACTTAATTAGGGCATACAGAATTATTAAAATAAAAACTGTGTTTCTTCTTTTTTAAATCTTAGTGAGATATGTTTCCTAGGACTTCATCTTTATTTTTAAGTATACTGAAATGGAGCTTATTATAGCCTCTTAGTATCTCCTAAAATCTGAGTTATTTATAACGTGATACCAGTTTTTAATTTCTGACACATAATTTGTGTAATTTATTTCTCTCTCTCTTTTTTTAAAATATGTGTCCATCATTGTTTTAGTCTTCAAAAGACTTTTACTTTATTAATTTCTGTATCGTATCTATAGTTTAGATGTCCTTAATTCTTATTCTTTGCTCCCTAGTGTTTTACTTAGGTGTAATTTGCTGTCCTTTTGCTGTTTTTAAACACTGTGTGCATATAGCATAAACATCAAGATTTTTTCTTTTCTAATATATACTTTTAAAATGTAAAATTCCCTCTAAGTACCCTTCACTGAATCCTACCAGTTTTTAGATGTAGTATTTTCTTTAGCTTTCCTTTTGTTCAAATTTGCTAAGTATTTTATTTATCACTTATTTAGCAATTTATTGTTTGATTTCAGGATCTTAATTAATTTATTGATTTTATAATTCTGATTTTTTGTCTAGTTTCATAGTGATCAGAAAACAAATTCTTAATAATTTTAATATTTTGAACTGTGGAACAATGCTGTAAAAACCACAAATAGGTCATTTTTGACAAACGTCACTTCCTGAGAAGTTTTGCCATTTAAGGATGCTGTTACATGTATATGTAAATGTGTTGTCTGTTCATCCTTTTGAGCAAATCTTCTATATTCTTTTTGCTTTTTGTCAGGTGTATAGCCTAGTATGAAAGAGATGTGGTAAAGCTTTCTAAGAAGGTTGTGACTTCATCTATCTTTCCTCTTACTTCTATCAATTTTTGTTCTGTGTATTATGAAGCTATGTTTTGAGGAGTATAGAAATTTGCAGTGCATATATTTTATTAAAGGACTGACCAAAATGTGATTTATACTAGTGTATGATTTCTCATATTTCTCTACTTTATTGCTTACTAATATTAGTATACTTAAAACAGCTTTAATTTGCTTAGTTTTAAATGGCGTGTTGTTTCCCAATAATGACTGGAAACTTACTCTGCTTCCGTATTTTAGCTTTGTATCTTATAAATAGGATAAAGGAGATTTTGGTTGTTTAATACAATGCAAGGTCAAGAGTTTTAAAGCCATTTACATTTATGAAAATTATTGATATATTGGCTTGAAATTTTCCAGCTTCCTTGTTTCTAAGTCGTACCATTTTTTTCTTTCTTTCATCTATTTTCTTCCGTTGCATGTCTTAAAGCTCCATTTCTTCATTCTATTTTTAGTTCTATTGCTGTATTCATTGCTTATACTCATACATATATACTATTCTTTTAGTGACTACTTCAGATACAACTGCACTTTACTTTTGTACTGTACTTTAAAACAGTCCATAAGGTAATATTCTTTTACACTTTTCCAGACAGTGATAGGAGCTTGGAATTAATAATTCGCTTGATTTATTATTTATTCCTTCTAGTACTTAAAAAATTATCACTCACTTCGCAATATACATATTATATATACAGATATATTGTTTTATATATAGACACATACTTACACATTTATACTTTTAGTTTTAATCAATATTTATGTATATATCCATATATAAATATATATTTATACTTTTGGCTATAGTCTTTTCTGTTTTTGTTCATTGCTGCACTTCTATTTCTGAGATGATTATTTCCTTCTTGAAAGATTCTTGCAATTGTTTTATCATTGATCTTTTTTTTAAAAGGAAAGGTAGAGGCAGGAATGAAGCCAAATAGGCAGGCAGGCAGGCAGGACAAGAAAGGAAGAAGAAGCATTTCATTTTTAGCTGTTCACACTGGTCATTTTGCCCCACCTAGGACTCGAACCCAGACGTGTGTGGCCTTTGCTCCTTCACAGGTGACTGACCCAACTGCTGCTCCACCAGGGGAAGCCTATTGTTGATCACTTAATGATGGTTTTAAAAATTATTTGATTCTCTACATACTTCATGCTTAAAAATTCATTTTTGCTTTAAGTTTGATGATAGAATATATAACATCTATAATATAATCTGTAATAGAATTACAGATTAGTGCTTATTATTTTTCAGCACTTAAATAATACCTTCTATTTTCTTATCACTTTCATCATTTTTTACCAAAATATCCACTGTTAGTCTTTGTTCCTTAAAGATAATATGCCCTTTTATCTCCTTTGACTACATTTGAAATCTCTCACATTTTGGGTTTCATTAGTCTTTATAATTATCCAATTTGAAGTATTTAGTGTCTTGATTTTGTGATTTTATAATAGCTTTAGAATTCTCAGTCATTACAATTTTAAACATTGCTTTGCCTCATTTTCTCCCTAGTCTCCTTTTAATAATCCTGTCACACATATGTTAAAAATTGTCCCATATGTTTCATATATACTTTATAATCTTTTTTATATTTTATATTATGTATTTTATCTATTTGGCACCTCACTTTGGTGCATCTATTTTTTCTTGATCAGTCTTTCAGTTTACTCATCCTATTCTCTGATAGTTTAATTTCTATAGATCATTTTTCAGTCTTAATCTCATTATTTTTCACTTTGAAATCCATGCTTTTTATTAGTACATGGCTACATGAATATAGTCAATAGTCTACAATTTAAATTTTCTAGTAAAATAGTATATAATTTTAGATGTAATCTTCATTGGTTTCCTCTAATTCATTAAATAAATTAAACAAAGCTCTGTTAAAGTTGTCTGATTCTAAATTCTGAATTACCAATGCATGTGTTTCTATTTATTTTTCTTCTTGATTTTTGATAACTTCATCTTATCTCTTAGCATGAGCGATAATATCACATTATCTACATGCCTTTGTACATAAAAACTATAGCAGCACATAATTGCTGTCCTTTTTACAGCTGCCACTTAACTCTAGCCAGAGTCACAGCTTATCACTTTAGTTCAATCAAGAACTAAGTGACTGAGAGTGAGTTTCACTTCTGCAAGTAACTTAAATGGAAATCTTACAATCAACTACAATTTCCACCAGCAAGTTAAAAAACCTAATAAAATACAAAAGGCTCTGTCTGAGACTTTTCACACTCTGGTTCCTCACTTCCAGATTTAGGGCAAAGCCCTCAAGAATCCTAGGGAGGTGATGGATGCTGAGCATGGTTCCTTCACTCTGCTAAATCTTGACCTTTCTATGAATGGTACAAATCTGTTTCAAATTTCAGAGGAATCATACGATTCTCACCCATGACAGGTGTCCACTTTGGTTCCCAAGGACAGCAGGTCAAATGTCAAACTCAGCTCTCTGTTAATTTAGTCATAGTTGGAGACCATGCATCATACATCGGTATTCTGTTCTCTCAAACCATAAAACTCTCAGAATCTTTGTCAGTTTATTTGCCTTCTGTTTGCTACTTTCTGTCAAAGTAGCCTGAATTTTCTGAAACATCTCTGTACTACAGCTGGCGAATACCCCAAAGAAAACTGATGTGAAATGCTGACTAACTTTCTTATAGTCAACTCCTAGTCCTTGCTGACTTCGAAACTCTACAATATCTTCAAACAGAGGCTTTGTGCTTTATTTGATTTTTTAACTTACTAGTGGAAACTTTGGTCAACTGTAAGATTTCCATCTGTGTTAGATGTGAAAGTTCCAAATTCCATGTTATTTTGAAAATATGGAACTGGGTCACAAGGAGAAAATAACACCATTTCTACATGAGAGTAGAAGCCATTGCAAATTCGTTTTAGTAAAAACAGTCTGTGTTTAGCCATTCTTTTACCCTTTTTAAAGCTTCTGTCAAATGCTAAAATACAATGAAAGACATACAGTTGAGTATTATCATAGTGTTTGTTGCTTGGAGTTAATCTTCTTTTTTCCACATAAATAGCTTACGTAGTTTTTCATTTATTAATCTAGCTGAATATTAGATTTTTAAATTTATGTTACAAAATGTATGAACACATGTAACATTGAACAAATCTCCCCAGAGATTACTAAATGAGCTGAAAGCATCAAAATCCCAAAGATAAAGACTCATGGATCAATGAGTGTTAGATAAATTGAGAGTGCAGAACTGGATTTATGCTACACATTATTTGCAGGGTAGCTAATTTGAAAAATGTGTGCTTGAAAGAGCATATAAACTAGTCAAAACTAAAGACTTAATGAGTTCCATATCTAAGATTGATACTTACACAGGAACTTCAAGGTTCTCCTCTAAGATTCTACCCTGACTATAAAAAATTGCACATAAATGGCTGTCTCTTTATGAGAACACCTAGAAAGATCATAATTAAACAATATAATATACAGTAAAATGTGACATTTTCAGTGGACTATACCTAGAAACTATAGTTATGTCATGCATATTCCATTAGGAAGCAATAACAGAACTTTTCTTCTACCCTATTTAGTCAGTCTTTCATAACCAGGAGGCCGATATGCCAGTGTGGGAATCTGTGAATTAAAAGTGCAGATGCTAATAGTTGTGAATTGAATTATCATTAGAATTAAACCTCATGAATGTCCTGAGCATGTTCATTCCTAATAAAGGTCAAGTCTCATCAATTGCCAAGTCCAGCATCAAGTGAGAGAGGACAACTTCACAATCAGCAACTGTAACCCTGTCCAAGGCTGTCAATCTCATTTGGGGCCATTTTCTGAGAAAGACATAAGACTGCACACTTTCTAATTCAATCATCACTGTACTTGAATTCGCATCATAGTGAAAACCATTCATTTGGCCCCCGAGAACTTAGCATTCCATCAGGAAAAAATGCAAAGGAGAAGATGGGGCTTCAATTTCTAGGGGTTCAGTATCTTTCAGAAATAGTGTCCAAATGAAACACCTGTGAGGCTCAAATGTAGTTCTACAGCTATGGTACCCACATTGAAAAGTTAAAATCGCAGGCGAAATTAACCATGAAAATGTATTATATTTAACCCACACTTTATATTGAGATAGCAATATAAAAACCATTTATATATTTTACATTATTTCTTTATACTAATTTTTAAAACAGTATGTGTTTTATGCTGATAGACCATCTCAGTTTGGGACAGCCATAATTTAGGTGCCCCATAGTCACACATGACTAATCTCTACCAAGCTGGATAGCATATATCAAGTACTGCAGAGAGTTTCTTTCAAGGATTATGGACATTACAAGGGAACCATTTGAATATAGTCAATGACTATAGGTAGGAAACAAAATAAATTAATAAAATGCTATTTTGTATAGTTTCAGTTAGCATACTTATTACTAGATTGCTAATACCTGTAATACTTGAAGCTATAAAATATTTATGTACCTGTAAAATAATTTCATATATCATTAATAACTAAATATCTAATTAATTAAAATATAAAAACATGGATGTGAAAATTACATACAAACATTGAAATAGCAGTTAGTGCTACAAAGAAAAGAAAACAAACCTTATGGGAGGAAAATAAAAATTTATGCATTTCTAACAGTAAAACTTTTTAAAGATCTTTTTCAAGAGAAACTACGGTGTATTTCACATTTTTTAATGTTATGAGTCATTTATTAGAGTCCAAGAAACCAAGTTTATTATATTTTTTCCTGAAAAAAGTGTCTTTTATTAAGTCATAAAATATTAGAAGTACTAGAATATTTGCATTTAGCGATAGGCCTTACAATATAAAAATTAGAAAAGATTCAGGAGAAAGAATCCATGTACTCCATTCTTCCTGATAGTGGAATATATGAATTTTCCCAACAGAAACCTTGGAGAGTTCAAACATATTGAAAGGAGAAAAGTAAATTGGTCCAAATTTCACTCAACAGTTGTAATCACAGCCTCTCCATAATTACATATGATCACACATTACAGCGATCCAAGAGGGCCTCTCTCCTTGTCCCTTATCAACACAAATCCTGAATCGTTTTCTTTACCAGCACCCCAGGCACACTCTTGGTGACCTCAGAAGGTTTGGTAGTTCAAATTCAGTTTAATTGGTCTATTTTTCTGAATGTGTTAGCGTTTCCTTTTATGTAAAGTTTCCTTTAATGTAATATGAAGAGGTTCTTCTGAATAGAGTACCTGCAATCAGTTTGCTGTAGAGTTCTGAGAAATTACAGAGAATGAAAGGAAAGATTGGGGGAAGATCACAGCAATCCTCCAAGTGTGAACAAACACCTTTTACTATCCGTTGCCTCTATTCTCATTCACAGAAATGGAATTGCATCAGAGTACATTATCTCTGAAAAGTTATGCAGACGAGTATTTTTTTGAAATTATCAGGGGCACCAGAATATAAATTAATCATGTAAAATGAGTGCTAAGGACTCACCCTCTCCTCTCTCAGCTCACCTTGGACAGTGTCTTCAGTAATGGACACTGTTTAAAAAAATAATTTTAAAAGTCAAGAAAAAGGGAAAGAGGAGGTATTGGCACTAACGTTTGTTAAGGATTAAGCAAACTGTGTATTTTATATTGATTTATTTCTTTTCAAAGGCAAGGCATAGTTTTTCTGCCAATATGATTTAATCACAGTGATTAGAGTTTTAATAAATCAAGAACATAATTTCCTGCATTTTAGATCTTCTGGAATCATAGACAATCTTTCCCAGTAGCAATGCATTAAGTAATGGGCCCTTGTTATCATTTCTCGTATAACCATTAATCAGAAAGAGGAAGGTGGCCAAGGGTAGAAAAGACACATGTCAAACAGAGGGAAAGGCAGAATGTTTGCTGAGATAAAGGTCATTGATAGAATCACCATATGTCCTGATTTGTCCCAGTTCAGCAACATTGACCACCCATCCCACCTGGTTTGAAATTGTGTCCTGGTTTCAATAACAATCTGCTAAAAGTTAATTTGGACAAACATGTGTCCAACAAACCAGCTCCAAACTGCTTGACAAGGGTGCAGTTTTTCCCAAAGAGGGTGTTACATGCCCCCTCCCCACCAGCACCTGCACCACCTTTATCTCACCTAGTGATACTCCAATTGGTCCCGATTCAATTTCCAAACTTATGTTAAGTCTATTGATAAGACAATCTCCTCCTCTTTACCTGGAAAGTTTATAGTGCTCTATGACAGAGTCAGACTCTTGTGGGCTAACTCTGCTCAAAAACAAAACTCTCAGCTCTCCTTACTTTTGAATGACTGAGCTCCTCTATGTGGTTTGAATAAATTAGCCGCACAGCAGGGACTCATTGCTCTCAACAGAAGTCCTGATTTGCCCAAAGGAAACAAAAAAACTGGTTTATCACATCAAAGCAAACATTTTCTTGGGGCATCTAGCAAACATAAGAGAAAAGATAAACCAAACTCTATGATCGGGCGTGGCCAAGTGAAGCAGACCCAGTTCTGTCACAAATAGACCTCACTCTCTTGAACTCAAAATGGACAGGATGAACTCCCTGGGACATCGAGGGAAAAAAAAATCATTTGAGATCAATGTTAGGAAAAATGAACTGACATAATACAGAGTTCATTGAGAAGTCATTTTCTAAGGGATACATTGGGTTACTCTTTTCTTCATGGACCTGAGTCATTGTTCATCCTAAAATCAGACAGCAGCAGGGTCCATGAGGAGCTCATCCTTTTGACCACAGCTCCTGTGAATCTGCAGTAGGAGAAGGACAAACCGCCCTGAGACATTTTATAACTAAGAGCTAAAATAATATAAAACTTATATTAGTGAGTTTCTTTCTCTGCTTTCTCAACACTTAGGACGAGAATGGCAGACTGAAGAATGACCTCCCATCTTGCATTAAAGTCCTTTTTATCCATTTTATGGTTTGCTAAATGAATAGGAAGCAATGCTTCCTTTATTTCTTTTATTGCCTTCAAAATGCACTTTTCAATTAAGAAGATGGGACTTCAGAGGAGGATTTCTTTTCAATTGGAGGTCAGTTAATGTTCCTATTTCAGTACATTGTACAGTATCTTAGAAGAAAGCCAACCAGATATTGTTAGTAATAAGAGAGAAAACAATTAACTGGTGCTCTAACAAACCAATAGTCACAGTATGCTGCTTTTGTAGAAAAATCATGGAAATAATTGATTTAAGGAAATGCAACTGTCAACAAGCAAAACTGTGTGATTATTTTGTCAGGACATCCAGCTGAGGAACAATTTACATCAACAAACTAATTACTTTTATTTCTTGAGTTCTTAACAAGTTTATTAATTTATGGATATGCTAAAAAAAAACTACTAAATGGAAACTTGTGAAACATAAATATTGATCTCTGTTTTGAAGGCAAGTACACTCTGGGGGTTGAGGATGAAAACAGTTCAGAGGCAAATGGCCAGGAACTTCCCAGAGTCAGATTAAGATCCAGCTCAGGCCTACCTTGGCAATGAGAGATTTTCCATTTAGGTGCTGTTAGGATTGCTGTCACCTTTCAAAATCCTGGGCTTGTAAAGATTTCCCGAGATTAGGTCTCTTGAAAGATAAGAAAGAAGACAGAAGCACTCTGTTTTAAACCCAGTGAAGGACTGCTAATGCGTGTGTGTGTATTATGTTAAGGACCTCTAGATAATATGATTGGATAATAAATGAGTATATAATATCTATCCCCCCTTCCAAAATTTCAGAAAGATGGCAATTGACAATAGAAACAAGAAATTTTGCACAGTAGAAGCTTGGGAATAACAATGTCCTTGGTGTACAAAAAATAGCTAATTTGACTGTACATGTACTTAAAAAGCATGCTATATCCCTTTGTAATACGTGTGCATGCATCTACTCTGCTCATCACAGAACACAAGTTAAAAGATAAATGGTTAAGAATTTCAGACAGCAACAGCATGGCACACTTTTGAGCGTGGCTAGAAGCAGGCAATTTCACAGCCACAGAGTCAGCCCTCATCGCCTTACAGAATGTCTGGTAAGCTGTGCCTGACATTCTAAACATAGTTTAGAAATCCCTGTGTCTTCAATGGTGAGTTAAATCCAGTACAAAAAATTAAAAAAAAAAATGCAATTCTATCCTTTGAAGTCAATATGAAGAACTAAAGCTATTCAAATATTTGCCTGCCCATCCACTGCAAGGATACACAAAATTTCCTGGAGGATCACAATGTTAAAAATGATTTACACTCATAGACTACGAGTATCAGAGTTTCTTCTACTGAGAAGAGACCCTAAAGATGAAAGTCCATGTGTTGGCAAACTAGGAAACCCAAGGGATCAGAAAATCTATTAATGATGAATGAGAAAGGAGATTCTTCAGTGACTTTGTCCACATTTTACTTTCTACTTTAAGGAACCTTTTATTTATTAAGTGAAGACTTAACACTGCTTAAGAGGAGGAGATTTGAGATATGCTTAAGAAGAAGTATTTGCACTCTGACAGGAAGAAGATATTTGCACTTCACACACCCATTTAGGAGTTAATATCCAAGATTTATACAGAACTATACAACTCGATAGCAAAAAAGCTAATTACCCCATCCAAAAAGAACAGAGATGATCAAATAGTAACCTCTCGAGCACATGCAGATGGCCAATGGGTACACAAGAAGATATTAATCAATGCTTATTATTAGATAAATGCTAATGAAAACAAGATATCACCTTACATCAGTGATATGGCTTGTATCACAATGACAAGAAACTAAAATGTTGGTGAAGTTGTGAAAAGAAAGAAATCCTCATGCACTGTTGGTGAGAGTGTAGGTTGATGCAGGCATTTTGCAATAGTTCAGAGAGTTCTCAAAAAATTAGAAACAGAATTATTGTATGATTAAGTAATCTCTATTAAAGGTTTCTGTATAAAGAACACAGACAGATTAACTTGAAAATATGTATGCATCTTTATGTTAATTTCAGCATTATTTGCAATAGCTAAGATATGGAAACAACCTAAGATCCCATCAATAGATGAATGGATAAAAACGATCTGATGTATACATAAACTTAGGAATACTTGTCAGTCATAAAAGGTGAACTTTTGCCTTTGCAACAGCATGGAGGGAACTTAAGGATGTATTAATGAGTGAGATAAGCCTTAAAGAAAAAAGAAAAATAACAAATATCCTCACCTATATTTGTCATGCAAATAAATAATACATATTAACTGATATAATAAATTAAAACAAAGTTTTGAAATATGTCAGAAAGACTTTGGTTGCCAAAAGGGAATCTTTGAGGAATATGTGGTAGAGGGGGATTATTTATCCTTTTATAGTGTGTTTATTTTCCAATTTCTTCCTTGTTTTCTTCTTTTTCCTATTAATCAATAAAAAAACTTTTCTAATTAAAAATTCATCTTTGCCTTTTGGTACTGTAAAAAATTAAAGTTGAACAGAAATACATGAGGCCTATGATTCTATGATTTTAGTTTTATTATGTTATTAATATCCCAGTTTCCTATGGTTATGTTTAAAATTTACAAATTTTAGATTTTAAAAGAAAGAGTACAAGGTTTACATATTGAAATTATATAGGAAATAATTTGCCAATGTTTATAGAAAAGAAGTTTTTTTATTTTGTTTTTCTTTTCTTTTTTTTTTTTTTTGCTAATGTAATCAATCCTTTGTGACAAGTCAGGGGGAGAATTCTAATCATTAAGAATCATAAGCTGGTTGAATGAAACAAACACCCAATCAAATAAGCCAGCATGTGTCTAAATATTTACCGATAATTTGAAACCCACAGGATACTTATTAAAAACTAAGCATGAGCAAAAGCATTGTTTAAAATCTCAATCCTTAATATAACAAAAGAGATGAGTTTAAATGAAAGATTGTTATGGAAAAAAAATCTCTTCTATGCCATACAACACAAATGAATCAAATATTCTAAAACAAAGCACAGGTTAACTTGAAACGGAATAGCCTAGTGGAGTAGAAAATGGAGTGCTGGTAAGACTGCGATTGTGTAGAACAAAACAGAAAATTAATACTGTAAAATTTTGTTAGGACAAGAGGAATTTTTAAATAGAAAAAAATTTGAGTGATAGAAGTTTGTTTTTGTTTTTGTTTTTAAGATTGAGTCTTGGATTTTCCCGCTCTCTAGTCCCACCCAAGTACTAGTGCAAAGGAATTCCTTTCCACTATTCAAGTTACCAAGAGACCTTTCTGTCAAGGGCATATGTGTTTCTGTTTGTGGGGGTGGGGGGGGTTCCACACACAGTGGAGACTCAGCATAGTCGTTGATCTTGGAGAGAAATCCATCTTCATGACATGGAGACTGTGTGAGCTACCACTGATGGAGTGTAAATGCTTTCAGCAAGCAGAGGTCAAGCCGACCGGGTTCCTCCCTGTGTGTCACAACATGTACTGGTTTCAGTGGTAAGTCACAGTCTAAGGGTATTGGCCTGTCTCTTGCTGGTGTTTTTTGCCCAAGAAGTTCTTAGTGTCCCCACACAACCACCTCTGTCCTGGTGATGGTACCATACTCCTCCTTCAAGTTCATACCTTATCCCAATGCCCCCCAACATGGTGTCTGGGAGAGGAAGGGAAGACGGCCCTCAGACCCTCGGAGGCAGGAGCTGCTGCTGGCCCCATTGGTCTTCCCCAGGGTCTCTCTTACCACACCTACCTGGGACTATTTCCAGAGGACATCAGAAAGGAGGTTAGTTCTTGTGAACTCAAACGCTGCTTTCAAGGAATCTCAGTTACCATCTGATTGCCACCTTGGACACTAAGGCTCAATCCTAATTTCCTTCCAGGCCCCACTTGCAGCACAGCTGAGCTCCCTCGTCAGAAAATCCCACTGGGGGCTCCTGCCACCCTCAGGTACTGTCTCTTTTACCTAGGACACCTTCGAGTTTCACGAGGACTCTAAGGAGATCCTGCGTAAACTCAGATCCCTGAGACAATAAGTTCATCTCCCTGGGGCATAAAGTCCACAGAAAGCTACAGTTCAAAAGTCGATAAATACATGGGACTCCAGTTCAGGGCAAGGATTGAAAATATTAGGTAAGCAGGGCAATTATTATCAGATGCCAAGTACCCTCAGGATTCTAATTACTTGGTATTAAAAAATCCCAATATCCAGATGTTTACTCATCCTTGTGCTTTCCCCTGCCTCCTTTCTTCGGTAAACATAGCAAGTGTGAGTCCCAGGTGTGCTGCAGATGTTCCAGGGTCAAAAAACTGACTGATGCCCTTGGGATAAAAGAATGTATGACTTCATCATGTTGAGAACAATTCCATCTGAGTCAGGGCTGCTCATGTGGGTCATAAACAGTGGAGTGAGAGCAGGAACCCAGGTGGTGAGCACTGTGAGGAAGAGACAGTCTCACAAAAAGAGGAGCAACTTGGATCTTTTCCCTCCATCCAGGACATAGTTCACATATCTTCAGGAGGGAAAACAGGGCTTAAAGAATGGAAGCAAGTGACTGAGGAGTGTATTTGTTAGGTGCCTGGTATGAGGTAAAGGGGTGAGAAGAGGGGTTTCTGTGATGAATGCTTTATTGTTGAATGGGAAGATTTGAACATGTTTTGAGAATGAAAACTTTCCAGGAAAGGGACTGACAGTATAGGATAAACAGGGTTAAATCCAGGCAAAAATGTACAGAACACAGAGGACGTTGTCTCTAAAGTCAGTGCCGAGATGCAGGTCTTGGTGGAGCAGTGTGTCAATGTGAAATTAAGAGCAGGTGATGGTGGGCCCCTTTCAATGAAGAATAGCTCAGGGCAGGAGGGAGTCTCAGAACCGTCCAGTCATCCTTGGAAGTTTGGGGCAGAGAGAGCTCCATGTGTTTATTCAGGGACAGGCTGCTGGTGGCGGGGGACACCCGTCGTTCTGTGCTCTGCTATGGCTGTCTTGAAATCCTTCATCATTTTACCTCTGAACATGTATTCTGTAAGGAGGTCAGACTGGGAACAGGTATGCATGTGAGCAGAGGAGTTACACACAACCCTCATGTTGGCCCTCGGCATGCCCTGCTTCTCCGTTAGCAGAATGTTCTTGGTGAACCATGAGCAGAGTTCTGATGGACCCACCAGTGTGGGAGTCGAGATGGGCGTGTCACATCTACAGGCAATGAGGGCCCCAAAGCCCCCAAAGGCTACGCTTTTCCTTCAAACCAGAATGGGCTTTGAACATAAAAGGCAATAAGATTGTGAGATGGAAGAATCTAGAGCCCTGTGGTGTTGTCTCTAACTGTGTTGCTTCCCTGTATTAGCCAACCACTTACCCTGAAAGTGATGACAAAACAGAGAGGGGAAGATAAGGAAGAAAGGGAAATCCATAATCCTTTTCCTTTTAGTGCTTCTTCCTCCTGGTAGAATGCAGAATGAGCACACACCAAAAAGGGAAATAAAACCAGATAAGCATATTCTGTGTAGTTTCCACAGCTACTGTTCTGTTATAAGGTAATACTTACACGCAAGTGGCACCCTGAAATACAAATGTGTGGTGTCTATGATCCCAAATACATATCAGGTGCTCTTGAATTTAACACTATAATTGCACGATATGCTATAAAGATGAACAACAAGAATTTACACGCAAAAATTTAAATCGTATTATTATTTTTTACTTACAATGTCATTAAACAGCAAAGAAAACAACACCGTAAATTGACAGACTACAGACTGGAGAAAAAGGCATCGTATTTTTGGTATCTCCTCGGCATTTATTTCCAATATTGACCATGGGTCTCATGTGTGGTCTGGAGGGAGGTCTCTGAAGGATGGAGTCACTGATTGGAGGCTGAGAGAGAAGTGCCAGTTAGTGTGTGGTGGGTTTAGAGAAAACACTGATGGTTCACTGTAGCTTCTAGGAAAAGCAAAATCATTTTAAAATAAAATTGCATGAAATAAAAGAGTCTTCTGGGAAAGCAAACACAGAATTGACCACTTACAAGGCAGTTGGGTGGAAAGACAGTAGCTCCTTGAAGGACAGAATAGGACAGGAGGGAAATCATTGAGCTTGCTGTGACCTTGTGATACAGTATCACAACTCCTTGTTGATGGCAGAGAGATGGGTGTGGACAGGGAAGGGGGAGACATTTTCCAACAGAGAAGAGAGGAATTTGGAGTTTTCACTGAGACCATCGGTTGGGACATTAAACTGAATTTTCCTGTGGCCCTCTCTCCTCTGAGGCCCAAGGGTGACAACAGTGGTGTGAAGTGCATACATAAGCTGAAGAAAGACGATCACGCATCTCTCAAGAAATTTCCAAGGGGTGATCGTCTCCCAAACAGAAGCGAATCCCTAGACCCTCAGGCTCTCAATCAGACCACCATCACCACACACTCTTTATACCGAGAGGCTTTAAGTTTGATCTAGTGAAAATTTTGGAGAGAGTTATGCTTGGACACCTACCATCTCCTTTTGTCCAGGAAGCCCACAGAGGGGCCAGTGAACACCAGTCACTGGGGCAATGAAGGATGAGCCAAACATGAGGAAGGAGCAGACTGGAGCCTGGAGATCTAGTGGTTCAGGGAGAAATGGAAGTGGGGTGTCCTTCACCTGGAGCTGGGCAAGGACAGAAGGACAGATTGCCCAAGTCTTGAGTCACTGTGGAAGAAATGACATTCAAACAGACCACCCTTAGGGGAAGGTGACTCCCAAAGGAGAGAGTCCATGGAGATGGGACACTGGGAGCCAGGCTCTGACAGCATCTGGAATAGTAGCAACAAGCCAGCAGTGACCTTCTCTTCCCTGAGTGTGGGTATGGGTGTGACCCCAGCTGGGCAGAGGAGAAGGGAAGGCATAGAAATGTATCAAATGTAGAAGTAAATGGATCAATGCAAAATGCATTCCACAAAAACTTACTGAATGCTTACATTGGGCTGGATGCTTTTCTAGAAGCAAGAGAAACAGCAGTAAACAAAAGTGTCTGTCTCCTTTTAGTGAGAAAGACAGATGACCAAGAAAGGATATGAAGTCAGATGTGGTACCTATTATTGTAAAAAAGAAATCAGCATCTAGATGAGAGTGCGACACAAGGTGGGAGGTCAGGAAGACATCACTGAAAGGCTGCTGTGAGCTGAGACCAGAATGAACTGAGAAAACCTGTGTGTGCTCTCTGGGAAGAACATTCCAGGTAGACAGACAGGCCCGGAGATAAAAGTATGCTTGAAAGAGTGAGGGAAAGTGAGGGAAGACCAGTGTGAGCTGGAAAGAACAGAGGAAGCTTAACGAATTCACACACAGCTTCTTCCTTTATGTGCTGTGCTTGCCCAGCTAAGTGTCACAGCATTGTGACAGGGACAAACCTATCTTACCCCACACTCAGAGGTGTGCAGAAACTCATCAACTAAGCATTTAAAAACTTTTCAGGTAGATTAAGAGAGTTCTACCTTCAAGTTTCTATTTGGGGTAATGAAAAGTTCTTGGAAACAGAGTGGTGATGGTACCCACCATTACGAACGCAGGTGGTAGACTGAAGGTAGACCTAAAAATGGTTAAAACGGTAAATTTTATATAACACCCATTCTACTACCGTAAAGCATAAGAAAATATCCCTATTAGTTAGCATTATATTGAACTTAGAAAAATGTTTTGTTTTGTTTTTTTCCCCAACAGAGAAGGGTAAAGCAAAGACTAAGAATCCAACAATCACCACCTCTGTATTAATTCTGAGGGCTTTTGAAGCAAAGTACCACAGACGTGAGGACTTAAAAAATAGAAAAGTATTGTCTCACAGTACTGGAGACTAGAACCAAAATCAAGGCATGGGCAAGATTGATACTGAAGGCAACGAGGGAGGATCTGTTTCAAAACTCCGTCCTTGGCTTACAGATGGGTTTCTTCATGTTCACGTGGCATTCTGCAGATTTCCCCTGTATATAAGGGCCCATCCTAATGACATCACTTTCACTTACTTACTCCTGTAGAGACCCTATCTCCAGATAAGATCACATTCTAAAGTATTTAGGAATTTCACAAGAATTTGGAGAGGGACACAATGCCACCCATGACAGCCCTGAAAGCACACAGACACACCCCACTCTGCAGGAAGCTCATGGAGAGAGGGCACATGTGCTTTGGATTGAAGTTCTGTGGCCTCACAGCTGCAGATGCTGGTCATGTGATCAACCTCTCTGGCTGCATTTCCCTACAGTGAGGGATCAGTTCTACTTCAGAGGACCTGGCGATGATGAAGCGAGTTGCCTGTGGAATAGCAGATCATGCAGTTCTGGATGTATGGGCAGCTCCCAGTCCTGGATGCCCTCCTCATACCTTCCCCACTAGGTCTTTCTCTGCCATTCCACGCTACAGTGTACAATATCCATGTGTGTGAAATTGTTCAGATGGTTAAAAGACTTGGATTCACTTACTGCTTAACCAGTCCTCTTCAGGTCTGGGGCGGCCATTTTATTGAGGGCTGTGAACACAAACTTGACGGTAAAGAGACTTAGATATGAGTCCTGCTTTCACTTACAAATAACTGTGGACTCCTAACCAGTCTATTTCCTACGAGAAGTGGAGTAGATATTTTCTAATTTTCCTTCTATCGTTTCCTTCTATCATGGATTGACCATGATCCTAAAATTTTAGATAGCACAGAAATTTTCCTGTTCTCAGGAATAGTCGAGGTAGGTTGGGAAGCAGGTCAGGGGAAGAAAGGAGGTTAATTTGTGATTTAGTAATCAACACAGAATTCTAAATCAGGAATAGTCAAGGTAGGTTGGGAAGCAGGTCAGGGAAAGGAAGGAGGTTAATTTGTGATTTAGTGATCAACACAGAATTCTAAATCAGAACAGACAAATTTCATATATATGTATTTGTTATCATCATCTCTCTCCACTTGGCAAACTGTATTCTTATTGTATTGATATTTCAATGCACATAAATAGTATTTTTGTATTCTGCAAAAATGACCCTCTAATTTCTCACACCCTTAGCAACCCTAGTAATATCTAGTAGCCTTTCCTCAAACTCAGTCCCACCCTAGGATCCCATAATCCAGATCATGTGACAGGGAGTAGATTGGTATAGAATGCAACTTCTTTTAGAAATATATCCGATGCTTTCCTAATTGCATACAATGTATTATGCCATTGGCTGCCCCCAGTATTCTCTGCCAAGCCAAATTCTACATTGACCTCATTCACTGCTCATCAAACCCTTTTCATTGCTACACATCCCAGTCTTGGTTCTCTCAACCCTTCTTCAAACATCCCCTATTTTATTTAGACTTCCCTTCAAACATAAATGAATAAATGAATTCTGAGGACAGAACTGTACAATCTTTGAAGTGAAAATGATGGTCTGCAACTAAACTTTGGTCTAGCATATGAATTATTTTATAAAATCTCAGATACACTCATTCATGCATTCATTCTTTAATTCATCTAGATTTTACTTGAACACCTTGGAAAGTTAGCCATTTATTTGCCTATGTGTTTATGTATTATGTATTTATGAGAGGAAGGAAGCAGGAAGGAATAAAAGCAAGTAGGCAGGAAGGCAGAAAGCAAGAAAGAGGAGAAAGAAGCATTTTTTAATTTATTTAGCTGTTCATCTGTTCATTTTGTCTGTTTGTCCTGGCCCTGCATTGCTCGTGGACTATGCTGCAGCTGCAGACTTAACGCCTGAGTCACCAGTGTTCTCATTTATTAAAAAACAAACAAACACATAAGTGAATGACTTCTGTGACCCAATATGTGGCAATGTAAAGTCTCTTAGGACAAAATGACTATCCTCAAATGACAGTATAGTGAAGAAGACTTGTAAGTCACAGACAAGCTCAGTACAACAGGCCAAAATATTTGTTAGGAAGTCTGCCTCATTTCAAACTTTAAAACCACCAATTTTCATCAAAAGAAATATGCACTTTGCATTGACCCCATTTTTTTCAAGATGGAATCACCTCTAAATGTTGGTGTCTCTTCACAGCAGATACCCAACACAATTGTGTGTAAATCGAAAAGAACCAACCTTGTTCTTGCCTTTCTGAAAAAAAAAAGGTAATATAAAAATTGATCACACGATGGATATTATCATCTACTAATGTAATGGGCAACATAGTTCAAGATTATTTTTAATTTCTTAAATGGGATTAGAAATAAAGTTGGGTACTAAAGCACTAGCTGGTAATTACATTTTCTCAAGCAGGCCACAGTCTCATTACGACTGTGTGAGGAAACACATTCACTCGCTGGACAGCTTTAATTGTCAGAATTAAAATGCTTCTTCTCCATAATGAATTGAAATCAATTTTCTATAATTTTCCCCACTGATACCAGCCCTGCCCTCCGGAGTGCTCAGACGACTCTAATTCATCTTCCATATGGTGGTGCTTTCAGGATTTCAGCACAGCTGTCATCATCCTGCTGAGTCTTATCTCATCCAGGCTCAAAGTCCTTTATCCCAACCACTCCTGTAGCCTTGTAATGTACTGCAAACTCTGCTCTACACTCTTCACATTTAACGCTGCGAATTCACAAGTCACTGTGTGGCCACCTCCTATTCACAAGTAATCTATTTCAAGAACTTGAAACTGGCAAACCTTTAAAAGTCTTTGAAAACCCCCACTATTTAGCCATGACTGTTCTCTGTGTGTTTTGTTTAAATTTGGATTGTTTTTAATATAAATATACAATTTTCCGTTAAGCCTACAAAGTGCACATGTTTCTGTTTAGAAAATCTATTTCTACGATTTTTAAATCTGCAAGTTGTTGCATATCCTCTATGCGCATGCTGGATTCAGTCTGCAAACTTTTGGTGAATATCTGGTCAAAGTCTTCATTCCAGTAAGCACATTTTAAGTCAGATGTGAGGTTATGTCAGAAATCCCTCTCAAAGTCGCTAAGGTCCTGGGTAGAAAGAGCTGCCTAGGTTTTCTCTTCCTCAACTGTCACAGGACCCATCTGTCTGTTCCCCTTCTCTGTCTTTGCTTCTTCCACTCTGAAGCTCACATTAAGGCTCCGCGGCGCAGCATCCACACCTGAGAGCATCTGCCTGCTCCAGTTGCACATCAGCTGTGCTAATGCATATAGGAATGAAGGAAGCTTTAGAACTAAAGACATCTCAGTTCAAATTCCAGCTCTGCTCTTTGTTACCTGCGTACATCACCTGAGTCTCCTGAGTCTTTTTCTTCATCAGTAAAATGAATACCTGTCTTGGATATTCAATTACTTGGATGAAGACTTAGAACAAATATTTCCCCAAGTTTGGAAGCTGTGAATCCAGCATGAATATATGAAATATCAGGATAAGGATTTCCAAACAGCTAATAATTTTTTTAAAATGAAAGAGACATATATACACATTTATTAGTGAAGGATATATAATACATGCATGCATGTATATATATATATGAAAGTTTCAATGCATAGGTAGCTATTCAAGTTAAATATGAGTTGGTAACAGCAGTAGTAACTATTATTATTCTATTGGACAATCGTGTTCTTCAGGACCAACCCACCCATGATTTGTTCTTTTTTTTCTATCCAGGATTAGTCTATATTCTGGGATATAAATAATATTTTGCCTTAAATTGTCCTACATAGGTTAGTGGTTGCATGGAAATGACTATTTTGCAATGAAATTACTATCGTGTGTGTTTCCTAAAAATTCACATGTTGATATCCTAACCCCCAATTTGATAGTATGAAAGGGTTTTGGCAGGTGATTAAATCATGAGGGTGGGACCCTTATGAATGGAGAGAGCTCTCTCATTCTCTTTCTGCCAAGTAAAGAAACAAGGAGATGGCTATTAAGACCCAACCATGCTGGCACCCTGACCTTGGACTTGGAGCCTGTGGAACCATGAGAAATAAATGCCTGCTGTTTATAAACCACCCAAGTTATGGTACTATGTTGCAGCATCCTGAATGGACAAAGAGTCTACGTTTGAATCTATATCATTTGACTTCTAAAACATAAACCAAGTAGGACAGACACTGCTAAAGTCTTCTGAAGTTCCAATTTGTTTCTTTTTTAAAAATGTTTGTCCCATTATTTAGTCTGATGTGGGCTTTGCTTCCGTTGTCACTCATTCAGACCTTTTCTCATTAGGCATAGAAGGACAGTTCTAAACAGAAAACGGGGATTTCACAAGAATTAAATGATCCCAACATAGATGAGGGGTATGGTGTTATTATCCTCTAGTCTCAAATAAAATGAACATAGACATGATCAGTGAACAATTCTCTGTTTCCCTGATGGAAAGTAAGTGGAATTTCTGAGAAGAGTTGTCTGTTGGGATCTATGAAAGAATGAAGTTGGCAAGGTACTTCATACACACCAGGACTTCCCACGGGAGGATAAACAAGACAGAGTTGCCTGCGGTGAGAAAGAACTGGAGAGGGTGAATTCTCAACCAAGAAGTTGAAAACTACAAGGAGAAAGAGAAAAGACGGACGAGAGAGAAGGGATCCAAACAAGCAATGCACCATTTTGTATCACCTGCGCATGCGTTTCAGTCAACAGACAGACTCCCGGGGGAGCATTTTCCCCAAGTTTATCTTTCTTTGATGTAATGAATTGTGAGAAAGGAGAGCAAAAAAACCTCATCAATACTTTTTTAAAGGTAGAAAACCAAGAATATCTGACCATTTGGTTTGTTAGCTGGCCTAGGGGAAAAACAACAGTCTCACAAGATAAAACGTAGGCAAATATCTCTCTAGACACCAGTGCAAACAAGAAAATAACAGAAAAGCTCCAAGCTTAAAAACCAGACTTCATGGAAAAACTAAAGAAGGTATAAATCAAAAGTGATATTTTTTCACCCATATCTCCTTAATTCTAGAGACTCTGTAGCATAATATCTTTACTTCACACAAATCAAAGACATGAAATAGGCTATTAATGGGCGCCTTGGGGACTTCACGTGATTTTAAATTCTCCTTTCAACTTCCCACCAAACACAAAATAGCTTGTCACGGACTCTTCTTATTCTAAATTGTATCCGTCCCTACAATTTGATGTTTTCAACCAATTCTGCGGAACGATTTATCTTTTGATAGCACATAAATTATTGTAATTTTAAATTCATGAGTAATGGGGACTTTTAATCAGCAGTTAAGAAAATACTGCAGCGGATGAGCTGGAGGATGAATGACTCATCAAGTTCTTGAAACAAGTCTAAGTGAGAACTCACAGAATACCGAGATTCAAAAGGCTCTCAAAATTTAAAAATAAATGCTGAAAAGAAAATTGAGGTCTTGGGCACTTTAGCATTTCCAGGTAATTACAGACCCTCCTGCAGCCTGTAGACATCTTAAATGCAGATTTAATTCTGAGCTGAAACATGATCATTTTATTTGTGTAATCCCTGGGGGAGCTGAGATTCTGATCGATCACTGTTTTATGGTACTTAGATTTGGAGAGTTTGTTCAAACACATGTCACAAATACCTACTGAGGAATGACTATATAAAAAGATGAAACAGGGCACTCAGTAGATAAGAAAAAGGGTAAGAGTATCTCTCATCTTGTAGGTCATGGTTGGAATATAAGTGAAATATAAGCAGATAATAAAATGATCATTGAAGATTAGTGAGGAAATTTGACCAGCATCAGCATTTGACCAACATTAAAAAAATATGAACATATTTTGTATACAAACGTGTGTGTGGGGTGGGTGGGGGGAGGCAAGGATAGAAAGAGATAGGCCCCTCAGTATCTTAGTATTCCTTGCAGAAATAAATGTCTATCTATTTTTTTTTTTCGCAGGTGAAAAATTGACTCAAGATGAGGGTAGGAAAAAGGTGCAAACAATACAGGCACAACAGAGACAGAGCCCGACTCTTACCTGTGCACTCGAGAGAAGTTTTCGCACGTAGAGAGACAAAGGATATTCAGAAAATTTTGTGTCTGCATGCAGTTCTGCCAGACTGGTATGTTCTTTTCTTCTCAGGCTTGCTGCCCTCGTCACAGATTCACAATTCAATTTTTCTCATCTCAAGAAGACATTCAGTTTCTAGTAACAAATAGTTTAATAATAAAAAAAAAAGTATGGGGGCAGAATCCTAGAAGATAGAGGGTTTCCTGGTCAGGCACAAAGCTGATAAATAAAAATGACATTTTAAAGTTAGAAACTCAGACCGAAAAGGCTCAGTGAATAATTCCCCACATGGCCTGCAAACTTCTTGACCTGCAAATAAAAGAAATTTGTTTCATTGAGATTGTCTCCAGATGTAGACAAAGAAATGTGTTCTAACCCAGAAGCCAAAGCAATTTACATATATGTCACAGCATTGTCCGCAGATTTGGCAAGCGTCAGTGAGGACGCTATTCCAGAATGTTTTTTATGAGAAGAAAGCTAAAGCAAAGCCACCCACGCAGACACTTTAGATTTAATGCTTTTCAACAAGGAGACTCTTTCCAGAGGAGACTGGGCTTGAGTATCTGCACCCCTGCACCCAGACTCCCGATCACGGTAAAGCCTCACGTGGCCATGTCTCCTAAGGGACACTCAGCTCTCAAGGCTGCAGTCAAGTTGGCTCTCATGGGCTCCCTTCCCATGAGGACATCAGGGTGTGGCTGCCCAGACTGGAGCATCTCAAGCATCACCGTCTACCCTTCCCTGGACCATTTCTGCAGTCTGCCACCTGGATGCCCCACCTGACCTCCAATGCCAGTCCTCATACTAAGCCAGAGATCTCTGCGGACTGGCCAGCCCCCTGCTCCCATCATTCCAGTCCTTTCCGTGTTCTCTCAAGTGAATGCCAGAGACCCTCCATGGCTTGCCCCTTTAGGCCCTACCTTCTGCTTTTCTGAGCTGTGGCCACAGGAGTCACCTGCCCCTAGTGAACCAGCACTACTTGCTCCCACCTCCTCTCTGGTTCCCGAGAGTCTCTCCCAGAATATCTTCTCAGTGCTTCCTTTCATGACATCCTGTCTCGGTTCAACCATCACCTCATGAGCTCCTGGAGACCAGACAATGTACTATAGGAACCACATTCCCACCTTCCCTCTCAGCCCTGGCCACCATATGCTACATTTTTCACTTGCTTTCTGTTTCTTATCTTAATCTCAGCTCTATGGAGGCAAGGATTTGTTTTGTTGTGTTTTAGGGTTCCCAGTGTCTGGCATATTAGAATTTAATAATCTTTGTTGTCTAAAGAATCTCTCTTCTTTTCTAAAGCAGGTGACCACGTTCAGAGTCTCTTAAAGGAGGTACATTTGAATTCTATTAAAGACTTGACAATATCTTTACACTCTTCCTAGTTCTCCTGTAATTTAATCTGTCACAACTTGTCCTCCAGCATGGAAGGAAGTAACCATATTGACATGAAAGAAAGAAAAGCTCCTTTCTCTCCATGCCTCCCAGGTCTGTACCTCTGGTCAAAGATCGTGGGGAGCTATGTGCATCTCTGGCACTGCCCGGTAGTGCCAGCTAGGGGGTGAGTGGTGAAAGCCCAGTGTCTGCCTGGAAGAAGCGACATCTTCAAGGAAGACAGAGTCTCTGAGCATTTTTCTCTGCTTGTAAAAAAACACTTTCTGAAATTCATCAAAAATACAGTGTCACCATTAACCAGAGACAGTTCAGGGACTGAATGAAGACAAAATAATAGTTAAAAGAATTCAATGATGCACTGTATGCACAAAGATATATTAAGTGGTAGATGCTAATTACAAGGGTTGACAGTGAAATGGGGACTAACAAGAGGCTGGATATGGGTGGATAGGTGTAGGGTAAACACCCCAAAGGATCATTTGTCCCCACCCACTGCCATTTATTATCTAGGTCTGCTGTGAGTGAAGTGATGCCCCAGGTGATACGTGAGGCTGATTCTGAAGCAATAAACACTGTACAAGAGGAAGAGAGATTCGCACTGACAGCTGAGAACAATGAGATTAGGAAACCTCGTGTCTTTTGATCAGAACCATTCCCACTCTGGGAAGAGAGCTCAATTTGGCTTTGACTCTAGAAGCTAATTACTCCTCTGCTGCTCATGAAGAGGCCAGTGATGGCATGTGCTCTGCACCCCTCCTTTGTACCCCCAACAGCCCCACACATAGGGAAATGAGCATTCACCATTCCCTTCATTTAACTTGAAAGTAAGTGAAAGCCATTCAACATAATACCAGCCAGAGGGGTAGATCACAAGGGTAAGAACTGTCCCCAGACACACGAATGCCTCATTCGAGGGGACAAGCTGTGGCCACGTGGGATGGTCAGGACATACAGCCTGGCAGGAAGAGCAGAAGGGGTGCTGAGGGTGGGCTGCAACTGACTGCCACTTGGACCCTGTGTTCAGCCGTCTGACATCTCACACTGGCCCACGTGTCCAGTGAGCCTCGTTTCCCAGATCGCACACTTTAAAGTTCCTCGGGTGCACGTGGAGGGTAGTGAGAGTGTCCGTGACCAGCCGTGTTTGATGTGTGCTGTCAGCCTGTGAGGTCGTGTCAGAGGCTGATTGTGTCCCCCTCAGTGTGTCCCAAATACAATGACAGTTACAGATAGGCTCTTTAAAGAAGTGATTAAGGTGAACAGAGATCAATGGTTGGACGCCAAGCCAAAATGACTGGCGTCCAGGTAAGAAGAGATCAGGACGCAAGCTGGCTCAGAGACACTGCAGCCTGAGAGCAGTGGTCATTTTCTTTCCAAAAGAGAACATGCATTTCCCAGGAATCTTCTCCTCTGTTTAACAACATGCAGTATTTTAAAATAAAATAAGCCAAATATTTAACTTCCTTCATGTTTGAAAGCAGAGGACGTAACTAAGCCTTTACCCTCGTGCGTTAAAGTGCCCATTAACGCATATCAGACTCCGTTCCTCCAGCTGAACTTTAGGACGAGAGCCACCATTAGGTCACGTTGCAATGAAGACTGGGCCAGGCTTGCACTCGCCACGCTGGGCCGGCCAGCAGCAGCAGAACCGCGCATCTCACCGCGGCTCGTGTTGTTGGGACAAAACGAGGTGCAGGAGGAAAATCATCTAGCTGGGAAGATTCATAAGAGTTGTTCACAAAAAGATAAAGGGTGCAAAATAGCATGAATTGCAAATGGTGGGGATTTTAAGAAGCAGAAGCCTCCACACAGGGTGGAAGAAAAACAGACCTGGTCAGTGGACAGAGGCCTCCTGGGAAGAGAGGACGGGGAGCCAGCTCACAGAGAGCAGGGTCAGGGACAGTCCTGGGCCTCCTTCTTCCGCTCAGTGCAGGCTTCAGCAGAGGAGGAGGCAGTTCCCCGGAGAGGCAGGACTTGGCAATGCATGTGGGCTCAGGCTTTGAGCAGATTTGAACACTCTCTGAACAAAACAGGGACAAAAAACAAACAGGAAAGAGTTATTTCTTTAGGGTGAATCTTGATGCAGGTCAATCAGTAAAGATGAAGCGTCGGTATTGAAAGGAGCGATGCTTTGCAAGTCCACGTTTGAGAGGATCAGTATGGTCAGTGGTGGGGATGCTAAAATTACCCTCAACTTCTCTCCATCTCTCCTGCTCATCTTCCAACCGATAACCAATATTTTCCACTGTATGGCTTCGAGAAAAACACAAACACACACAAAATGTTTAATAACATGATTTTTTAAAAAAGAAAATAAAAAGTCTGGCCAAAGTCCTTCCAGCCACAAGAGGGAGCTCTGGGATCCAGGAGCTTGAAGATGGGGAGGGCGTCCCTCTGCTGTCGGACCGAGGTCACCTCCGCAGAGGGAGAAGTGACAGGCCTCCGGCCTAGACCAGTGCTCTGTGACATCAGACGGCCTAAAGAACAGGGAGGCACAGATTTGATTAAACCTAAGTCCCCCAGATGCTGGTCTCTGGGTGTCCCGGCCCTGGTGACGCATGAAAGTCGGGCTCCCACACCCCAGGACGAGGTGTTTGCCCCCGGAGCCCACGTTCAGAGGTCTCATCCTCCCACCAGCTCCTGTGAACCGCATTCCCGACATGCCACGGAGGAGAAGCGCTTGCAGGTTAAAAATAGGACGTTGCTGCAAAATGCAGGGCTCTGACCCATGACACTGGACCGGGCTGGCCTGGACACAGGCCAGCCGGGAGAGGGGAGGAGAGGCGAGGTTGACAGGGAGTTCTGCCAGGAAAGGGAGGCAGGGGAAGGGTGGAGAAATTGTTTTCCTGTGAGTCAAGGGACAGCAGCTGTCACCACGGAGGGAGAGGAGGTGGGAAATTGGGCCCAACCTACCACGGGAGCAGTGGCAGCTGAGTCAAAACAAGCAGTCAGAAACATGAGGCCCTCAAAAATACAGTAATTCAGGCTACATCAAAGCGGTGATTAGCACAGCTTCCTGGCTGTCTCTTTCTGTTTATTTATGGTACATTACACATTTTAATGCTATTTTTCATAAGGTGTTTCAGCTGCCACGGTTCCATATTTGGGTGACAAAAGTGTCTGAGAAATACTACAATTATCAGGCACTGCAGCCCCACCATACGCACACCCCACATCAACCTCGGGAGCAGCCCCCCAAAGAAGAAGGAAAGAGCCACGCGGGCCTCCAAGCAGCTGGTGTGGGGTGCCGGGATGGAAGCAGGCAGGGGCCAAGCTGACCTTGCTCCAATATGTGTGGTGCAGAACCCAACTGAAGTCCGTCTCTGATGGCATCCCCAACCTGAGCCACAACTGGTGGGTACTGTGTGTGGAACTCGAGCTCACAAACCCTCCCTGCCAAAGTAACTTTATTTTAAAGATATTTGAATCTACCCCCATGTCCAGGTTGGGAGTAAGAAAAAAAAAAAAAGAATGTCTCATTCTTCTCAGCAAGTATCACGGGGATGATAAGGTATCACTTTAGGGAACATCACCTCCCGTCTCATATCAAATAGACACGATGCATATCCCCCTCATATGCATTTACTAACAATTTCCTGAAGTCCGCAGCGTCTCTTTACAGTGAAAGATTGTTTCTGTATGTTCTGGGGAGAAAAGTAATCTGGACACACAGACACTCAGCAGATAGACAGAGGTCACCACAGGCCCGAGTTCGGTGGGGGCAGAGGGATAGCGCTATGTTGTCACGCAGGAGAGAGCCCGAAGGAGGCCTGTTTCAGATGGGTGAGCATCCAGTATGTCCTCAGTGACTGCGGTCCCAGTTTCTGCTAAAGCATTGAGCGTCCCCATGGATGCATTTCACTTTTATGAAATGTTCAAGCTGGATGAGATTTGGAATCCATTGATGTCTATGTCTTTCACCCCATCATCATGTCAGTGTCCTCACGTAGATGCCCGAGATGACTGCCCAGTGGCCTTTCTGGGGCCAGGATATCTTTAGGACTCTTGGATTTCTTTGAGGGCTGGTCTCCCTACAAAAGTTTCCAAGCCCAGTGCCAACATTCTGGGATCGACACCTGTTCTCTAGGAACTGGGCTTGAGCCAAAGTGCATCCTCCACAGGCCACTTAAAAGCCATCCCAAGATAACTCAGATCAGAAATTAACCCGCTAGCTACAGATAAAGTCCGCCCCATGACTCCACTCTGAAAGCATCCGTATCTCTGATGCCTCTTATTTCCAACAGTTGCATCAGCCGTAAACACACACTGCAGCTGGTGTTTGCTGAGGGCGCCTCCAGCCAGACAGCTCTGCCTTTTCTACATTTCCAAAAGGACATTCATGTAACTTTCAGGCAAAATGTCCTGAAATCAAAGATTTTGAGGTACAAATGTCCTGAAACCGAAGCTCGCCGAAGTCTTCGCTCTTCATTCTGATGGTAAGAGCTGGCATCCGAGTATTTTCTCCGTAACCCTCGTGGATGCTGCCAGGAGGGATGCCGTGCAGATGAGATGCCGAGGGACACGTGTGAGGTCATATGCTGAAGACCACGCGGTGGCTGGACAGGCAAGTCGGAGGTGGAACCCAAACAGCCTGAACGAGAGCATCTCGAGCCTCTGAAACCTACTGCCCTCAACTCCTCGCCCTAACCTGGCCAAGGCTACATGTCATGGACCGAAAGCACACTTGTCTCTCTGATAAGAGAGAGACTAGAGGAGAAGTGAAAATGGGTTATTCCTACTTGTAAGCCAGGGGAAGTCCCCAGTATTCCTTGTTCAGTTTTAGGGGGTTTTGCTGTCACTTTGCTTTGTCTCGTTGGCGGTGGTGGTTTTCAGCACTGGGAAGTACACAGATTCAAATGTGTTGAAACCACATCTAACCTTGATGTAAGATTCAAGGCAAGATGTCAAAGACCAGAGCTGGGAGGAAATGGGTGCTGGTTCTGCCTGGGACACAAGATGTTTGCTTCTTTACCTTCTATATCCAGTCACCTCATTGGCTAAGAAGCCCCGAGGTACAGTATCGAAAGGAAGGACAAATTAAGTTCACTGGCTTCTGTGCAGAAGACCTGACTTCTGGGCAGAGAAGTTCAAGACATTTATTCCAATGCCTTCAAGTTCCCGGGAACCCTTGCTTCTCATGCTATTAAGGGACTCTTTGTGTATTGAGACATTCCCAGAGCCCTGGGCCTGTGAAAAGGCTCTTGAGAAAAGGGTGGGTGGCGTCTCCTCAGGTCTTCAAGGAGAAAGGAAATGAAATTCTGCCTGAGTTCCACAGGCCACTAGGGGGTGCTAGGGCTCTTGGTGTCCACATGTTCTTAGGGTCACTACCCTGATGAGAAGACATTATTAGCTGCCACACACAGTTACGTTGAAACATTCACACCCAGGAAAACCAGCCCTGTATCATTTTTATGTGTGGTGAAGAGAGATATACCCAGGTCGGCTGGGTTCCCCTGAACCCACAGTTGAAACACAAGGAAAGTCACCCTGGGCTACAGATCCAAAAGGCAGCTCTCAGAGAAGGCATATGGTTTGAAGTGACAGACCCAAGTGGTGCTCACAGAGCAGGGAGTGACTTTGAGCTCAAGAATTAGCCTTAAGTGGGTCACTCAAGGCCTTGTGCTCGGAGTCTCTGAGCTCCTCCAAGAGGCAGGCAGCACTGAACAGGGGGAAGCTTTTTGTTTGCTTGTTTTGTTTACTTTGTCAAATGATTTGTTAGATTTTGAGTTTTTACCTCAGTCTATATGACATCATACCACACCCATCCCCAGCATCCTAGTGCCCTTCACCCCCGGCATGTCTAGGCCTTCCTTCCCTGGTTCCCTCCCCTCCGGTAACCACCATCTTGTGTCTTGTGAATTTCGTTGTGTTATATGACTTCCTTTGTCTTGTTTCTTTATATTCCACATATGAACAAAACCATCCCATACTTGTCTTTTTCTTTCTGGCTTGTTTCACTTAACGGTCACCTCCATTTCTATCCATGCTGGAATGAAACACCTGGTTTCATCATTTTTAACAGCTGCATAGAATTCCATAGAGTAGACAATAGTTTCTTTATCCACCATCTGTTGATGGCCATATGTTCTTTCCATGTCTTAGCTATTGTGAATTCTGCTGCTATGAACCCAGGGGTATAGATTTTTTTTTCTGATTAGAGTTTTGATGTTCTGTGGATATATGGCTAGCAGTGGAATTGCTGGATTGAATGGTAGATCCCATCTTTTTTTTGTTTTTTTCTTTTTTTGAGGCATCTCCAAACTATTTTCTAAACAGGTCGTACTAACACACATTTCCATGAACTGTGTGGGAAGTTTCCTTTATTGACACACCCCCTCCAACACCTGTTGTTTCTAGTCTTTTTCATATGGGTCATTCTCACTGGTGTGAGATGGTATCTCCTTGTGGTTTTGATTGTGTGTCTCGGATGGTGAGTGATGTAGGACACTCATTGCTTTCCTTCCAAATTAGCATGACTTCAGGCCAAAGCTTCAGAAGTTCCAGCCTGGAGGAAGAGTGTTACAAAATATTAGCCCCCAAAAGAAGTAGGAAGTCACATGGCTGAGCCCAGTCCCTCCTGCTGCTTGTCTCACTACCCCTTACACTTTCTCTGAGGGAGCAGTACTGGAACAACTACACAGGCCTTAATTAAATACGGTACTCATCTCTTTAGTCAAAGAAAAGCTAAATGTAAACTCGAAGCCATATTGACGTTATTGACCCATGATGGCACCAAATGAGTTATACTCTGCCTGCCAATGTGACAGAAGTCCCCAAGAGAAAGATGCAAATTATTTATGTCCTTGACTGATAACTCCACCTCAGAACAAGCAGATTCTTCCCTAGCACATCAAGAGACCAAAGAGAACTGGAGCGCCTGATAACACCTTGGGCGGAAAAAAAAAAACCCACATTTTGCCAGTCATTTCACAAATATACACAGGTGTACATGCTCCTTTGAATGCAAACATCTAACAGACCTGTTCTAAAAATGGATCTGTATGTATGTGCAGATTTGTCCAAGAACACAACATAAAAGCAGGCTGGTTGTCCATCCCTTCCCCTCCCTCTGGAGGAATTTGGCTTGAGATGAAGGTTTGATCTGTTAGTAATAACACTCTCAGTGTCCAGCTGGGAGCAGCAAAGGGAATAAACATGTGGGCTTCAGAACCTATTTGTGCTGCTGATTGACATGGTCATTGAGGAAGAGCTAATGTCTTGTTGGCTCGGGGTCTTACTCTACAAAAGATGACCTGTATTTTCAACCTGAACAACTTTAGTGCTTAAATACTTCGTGATCATAGGGCGTGGTTTAATGCTGTGACTGCCTGACCAAGGTTTCACCCCTTCTCCATTGGTATTGTTTGCTCCTGAGCTAGCACCTAGCACTCACAGTTCAATGGAATGCCAGCACCTTTTAAGGAGAAAAAGAGTGATGTGTGCACAGAAGAAGTCTGGTTTCATAGACCATGCCTTGGGAGCCATGTCAAGTCAAAGTCGGCAAAGATTCTGAAGACTCATTCCAGAAATGTCCTGGTTTCTGACCCTGGTAAAGCACCTCTCTCTAGCTCAATTACTGTCTTAGTTCCATTGCATTGCTTTGGTTGCCTATGACCTCAGTCTCTCAACAACTAGAAATAATTTAGGAGTCATCAACACTGCTTGAGAGCACTACACTACCCTAAACACAATGACTCAGAAAAGAAAGTAAGGAACGACTTGTTTGCTGAATCACATTCCACTTAGTTTGGCTAAAGCTACGTAGGACAGAGACTCTTAACTAAGGTCGGGAACAAAATAGATCTGCAATAAATCTCTTGCCCTAGGGGAAATCATTGTCTAAAAAAAGAAATGTCTACAATCCCTATGTAATCTGTAAATTCCAGAAACAAATCATATGACTGAGAATCAACAAACTCTTTATATACAGAAGGAAACATGTGGCTTTATTAGCTAGGGCCAGATCAGTTGCTGTAAAAAACAGGTAAGTCCCCCAACTGCACTGGCCTATGTATCATACTGAGCTATGTATTGGTCCAGGGCTTGTGTTCTTGGAATGGGGACTTCGTTCAAGTCTCAACAACCTTCCTTCTGTGACTGTCTTTCACTCAGACCTCAGGGTCTTCATTATTTATGCAGTAGATGGAAAAGAAAGCCAGGAAGACATCCTGACTTCCTAATTACCTGGCAAAGAAATGACATTTCTCTGCTATCCTACTAATGGTCAGAACAAGTCACAAGACCCCACTGCTGGTCTTCGATGGACACTTCTGGAAACATACAGACTAAGTCCACTTCATCTTCCACTTGACAGACATCAACACCTTGAAGATCCATGGCGTCTCCCTTAAGTGATTAATTTTCTAAGCATCTCTGGTTTATTGATTTTCATTCCACTTATTATACTGGTCACCCTTCTTAAGATATGCACATTACTATTCTTGACCTTCTTAAAACGTTTAGCTCAGAATTAGAAACAGTTCGTCAGGTGAGCAGAGGGGAATAAAATGGTACTCTGTGAGAAAGACTCAGTACATCTGGTTCTGAAAGTTGTTCCTATGGAAAAGCATTCTCAAGTTTCCTTCTCACTTTCTCATCCTCTAGATGGTTGGAGTACAATGACAGTGGCTCTGGGCTTCTGTTATGGGTCCCTGGAGAACAGAAGGGCTGCTCTTCGCACCTTTTCTTTCATAGTGCTGTTGTACTGTGAGGGCTTCTTTTCGATCAATGCTTCCTAAAGCTTAAAAGCAAAACATGACTAAACTAAAACGAAAATGAAGAAAGCTTAAGATAATACAGTCTTTTATGTGGGACTTAGATCACATAAGCCAGACTTTAGAACAGTCGAGGAGGAAAGCATAAATTAGAAGCAGAATCTTTAATTTTCTTAAAAAAATTAATAAAGTTGAGATTAAATATTAAAGAGAAAAGCTATAGTCCCATGCTCCTGGATGAAGACTCAGAAAAAACGAGGCTAGTTACTCTCTCTCCCCAGAGGCTAGCCTGGTAAAATAGTCTCTATAAAAATACAAGTTTCAAAAATATTGTAAAGTTAGTTTGTACAATTAGAACTTAAATTGTGTGAGTGGTCAGTCTACATTGATTGCTCCACCTTGCAAAAATGATGCAGAAAAACAATTTGTCTCTATTACATTTTATTTTGCCTTATTTTGATGAGAGAAAGGAAGGGTGGAATTCTATGCAACCTTTTAATATAGCTTAGAAACTTTATGTAGAAAGGGTACTACTATTGTAATTACTAGTTTTCTTTTATCAGCCACAGCTCTCTTTGTTGCTTCTGGTATTTAAAGTTACTGCTCACATACTGTGGCTAATTCCCTTTGTTAAATTTCACAGTGAGTGCAGCTTCCTGAATATTTGTTGTTGCCATCCTATGCATGTATGCTGCTCAGATAAAGGGGAAACTGGGTGCATCCATCTGTGGGTAAATTAAAAATGAGTTTAACCCCCAGCCTTCCATGCCTCTGTCCCCTGAGGCAAAATGTGCCCTCTGTTTTTGACTGAGGAGACATAAAATTGTGGTCATATGCATGTTTGCTTTTTCATGGAATTTGGTAGAACATCAAAAGAACTGCTTTGATAGGATTCTGTCATTATACAAAAAACTCCTTGAAGAGGGACCCCAAAGGGTGGGACTGGATGAGAGGGCGATGGAGTCTGGAGTACAAGAGAAAACAGACAGAAAAAGTCTATTTTTGTTATCCAAGTCTATTACCTGACAAGGCGTTAGTCTATTTGCAACCGGATTGGCACTTTTGAATCATTACACAAGATCATTGGAGAGAGACTCAAGGAGAGGGGAAAGCTGGGTGGAATTGGAGGCAGGTTGGGTAGGGAAGATTTACTGTCAACAGCAGGATTTTGGGTGTTTCCTACTAATCCTGACCAGCAGTCTTATAAACTATGGAAGTGCCGGGTTAATTATCTGTTTGTTAGTTTATTTGCTAAGAATTATTCTGCAACGGTATTGCCATTAACAGAGTCTCTCCTTAGGAGAGTGAGTACATATTTATTTTTCTCTTATCTTTTCCTCTTGTAATTTTCAATAAGAGAGAGAGCGAGAGAGAGAGAATTTTAAAAATCGACTCCTTCTGCCCCCAATCTAATTTTGGAAGGAGAGAAAGGAAAATATTTATCACACACAGGAATAGATTTTGCTTTATCACTGGAGATGATAACATTTCTTTATTAATTCAACAAATATTTACGGAAAGCCTGGCATGCACCAGCCTAGTGTAGGACTGGGGTTGAGGAGTGAACAAGTCAGAGGAGGTGTCAGCTTTCAAGGAGCTACATTCTGGTAGGATAAGACCATAATAAACTGGAAAACTAGTAAAAGCAATAAATATTCAGGAAGGAGGTCAAACAGGGTGATAGGAGTCTAAGAGACTACTGCAGAGTGACCGGTCAAGAAAATCAAATGACACTTGATTGGAAGTCCAAAGCTAAGAGCTATGTGTGAGACACACAAGAAGCCGATATGGCAGACTGTGAGGCCCAGGGGAGCCTGAGAGATACATGGAGAAGTTAGCAGTGTCTTGTCAAACAACTCTGACTTTGGATTTTGTCTAAAGTACAGTATTAAGTCATAGGCTGCCATTTACTTTTTACTGTCAAATACAGTAATATTTTTTTCTTTTTAAGGAAATGTGAAGGCAGGATTGAAGACAATAGTAGGCAATCAGGCAGGAAGAGAGGAAGAAGAAGCACTCTTCATTTTTATTTAGTTGTTCACATTGGTTGTTCCCCCCAGGCCCAGGACTCAAACTCAAGATATGTGTCGTATCATTTGGAGATGATTGACCTAACCGCTGCACCACCAGGGTACACCAATGACTTTTAAACATACTTAAAAATGTAGGCGATGTCATTGCTAGTCTTACAAAGCCATCACCCAACTTCAAGAGCCAACAATTGGAGCCATCCTTGTTTCATCCACGCCCTGACCCCTGCCCCAGTCTTCTCTGTGCTGACCAGGTTTGAATGGTAAACTGAGATACTGTTCCATTGCACTTACAGGTAATTCAGCATATCTCACACCTGAACATTGAAGAGTAATTCCATAAGAGCATCAAATATATTACTCTCAAATACTGTATCCATGTTTAAAAGTCATATTTGTACATAGTTTTTATTTATTTGCTTGTATCAGGGTCCAAATAAAGGTTATGTATTGCAACTGTTTGATAATCTATTTAAATTTCTCTTAAATCATGAGAGGGTTTAAAGCATGAGAATCTCATGATTTCCCCATTATTGTTTTTTTTAGACTACTCTGTGTGGACACCAACAGACAGGAGGACAAAATGGAAGAAGAAGGAGCAGTTAGGAGCCATTGTCATGGCCCAGTGGGAGAGGAGGTTATTCTGCATGAGGGAGATCACGTGAGGTAGAAGACATTTAGACAAACATAGAATTTACTTATTGACTATCTCATTTTCTAGATCAAATGTGCAGGACTTATTTTTTAGATATAGCCAACTGAATTTACAGACTTGAATGTCATTATAAATGATTGACCTATATATACAAATCAAGTATGTAAAATTAATGCACACATGGAAAGAGATAGGTTGCCTATATATGAAATATAAATATGCAGAATTCCTGGATAGCTAATAGAGAAATATAACAAAAGGGTCATTCAGCCACAAAAAAATAATACCTTTGTTCCTATGTCACACACACCTCAAAATACAGTGAATGAAATTTCCCCATTTTGATTTTCTAAGTTGATGACTTCACTTGAAATGTTCACAAATGATTTAAAAGGAACAGTTCAAGCTGGCAGATATTCAGTATTCTTCTTAAAGAGATAATAAAGTGCATTGGTTTAAAATTGAGTTCTGTAGCTGAAGACCTAAGAGATTAACTGGAAATTGATGGAAGACTCCAAACACTGATTCAAGTGATGTTTGCACTGTGGACCCCAGGGGTGCATCTTGGGGCACTGAGCACGGGTGCCAGTCCCCGGACTTTGGACAAACAGACCCACTGCCTGCAGCCAAACTCACCTGATCTTTCGTGCTTTTCACTCTTAACTGTTTTATACCAGCTCAGGCCGAAAATGTGTTTCCTGTTTTCATTTGCCCTGTTTTCGAGCCTTCCTAGAGAGTTAGAGCATGAGGATGAGAAATATTACTCTCTCAGTCTGTTCTGTGTTTCTTTTACTCACGGTCTGCTTTCTTTTTAAATTTGGTGTCCATTCGAATGGAGCATTTTGCAACCTCTCCATGGTTTCCTTATAAATCCCCGGGGTTATGACTGAAGCAGATCACCCCATAAACCGCAAGTCTGCATTTTATATCTGATGGTCTTTTAGAGCTCTAACAATGGAGGAGACACGAGGGAAGTAGAGAGAGCAACAAAAAACAAGAGAGAATGCCCCAACTTGCACTCATTGTTATCGTCATGTAGCATTTAATGTCAACCAAGTCTGAAGGACTTTCGGGCGCATGAATAAAACCGGTCAGTGAGTAGTTATTTTAATTCTGTATCTACATGACCTTCACCTTCAACAGTGACACCAGAGCTCTGGTTTCTCATCCGCTGCCCTTGCTCATGGTGTTTTGGAGGGAGTGAACTGAAGATAACGATTTGTGATTGCACTCTGGTCCAGCTGCGCTCCCTTAGAGAACAAACTTGCACCGGCTGCAGTAGCTTCAGGAAGGACTGAAGCACTACAGATGCATCTGAAGTGACACGAAGCATGTCTCCTGGGGGCTGGACCTAGGACTCCTGCCTTCATCAAAGATGCTAACACACACACACTCACACACACTCACACACTCCTCCTCTTCTAAGCTGTTTGCCTGGTTTCTCTCTTGTGTGAGGAACTAAGCAGTTGTCTACATCATGCTAAACATCCTGATGAAAACTGAAAAATGCAATTAAAATCCCAATGTTTGTGTTGCAGTCTGATGTTTCTTATATTTGGATAAGTGGAGAGGTTGGAAAAAACCCTTTATCTAGATTCCACCAGAGGAGCCTCAAGTTCTTCACTGAAAGTGCTAAAATGATGCTGAGTTGAGTCAAGCTGTTATGGATACGATCAATTGCACTCCCCTGTGTAATGGGCACCATGTAGATCAATAGTACAACAAAGACTCCATTCCCTATGGTTTTCTCTCTAGCTTTGCCTCAAATAGCAGGACACTTTATCTACCTAGGGCCAATCTTTATTCTCTGAGAACATCATTATTTCCTATAGGAAAAGTAGGGGAATCAATAATTACTATTTGAGGTGATGAGTATCTAGCTGTGTGCCGGGCACTGTGCTAAGCTTTGACTATGAGCTGTCTCACTTGATCCCTTCAACAACCCTTAGGAAATTATCCCCCACTTAATGTAGGAGGCATTTACAATTCAGAATGCTGCGATGTCTTACCCAAAGTCACTCATCCAAGTTAGAGAAGCATGACTCACACACAGCCTGGATTATTATTACATCATTCTAGTTTCTGGAAAAGTAGACCCATTTTATTCCAAGTAGTCCTGGTTTTATGATTGTGTCACTATAGCTGAGCAGGTGTGTGAAACCCAGAGTCCCTCCATGTGTGAGTGTGAGTGTGTGTGTGTGCTTGCTGGGTAATTCCTCTTTGGTTGGACTCATTTCCTTTTGTTCCATTTCCAACTGATAAACATAATAGCTTTTCCTTATTCTGGAGAGAAATAGAAGTTCTGAAAGAACAACCAGCGGAGAGCTCCTTGGCTGTGTTTCCTGTTGAGGGAAACAGGAGGTGCTGGGGTGTCCTGAGGAGTCTGCCAGAAAGAGATTTCCAGAGTTGAAAGGGTGGGGCTGTCGGACCCAGCAGGGAGCCTAGAGTTTAGGATTTAGAAGTTGGTAGGAAGTGGTTGTCTGAACTTCTGAGTTTCTGTTTCCCATAGTCATATAACAGGAACTCTTGACAAGTACAGCATGACTGGATTTCAGGGAGACCCATGCTTGCCAGTGTTGCAGGGACATTCCATGCCACCCCAGAGCAAGGACAGCTCAAAGAGCCCTGGAGATAGGTCAAGTGTGAAAGAAGAAGGTGCTCATCACTGTCCCCAGACATCCAGAGAGGCATTCATGGATGCTTTCTTTCAATGAAGTCACTGAGACCAAGGGAATGGATGTCAGTTTGGGTTAGCAAAGCTAAGTTTAGCACAAAAAGAAAGTGAGGTTGAGTAGAATGATGTAGAACAACATGTAAACAAAGTAGAAAATGAAAATCTATGAAAGAGAGGGAGATATCTCTAAAAGAGTTAAAATCCAACCTGCAGGAACTTACTTTTAGTGAGGGAAAAGTGAGCTTCAGTGATCTGGAGAGCCAATAGGTGAATTTCAGGCTGATGGTTACCAGCTCCAAGGGCAGCCCATCAGAGCAGCCCGTTCTCCAGAACAATATCAACCACTTCAGAGTTACTACAGCACAGCAACTGCCAGAAGCCTGCCCCTCAGGCTCCTGTTCCCATCCAGGGGGGCCCTGACAAGATCACCAATGGCACTGAGTTCTTAAACGGAGCCTTGAGCTGTTGGTCCCACTGCCGCCATTTGCATTGCATGCTCCCTTATTCTCAGAATGCACTCTGGCCTGGCCATTGGAACACCCTGCTCCCCTGGCTGCATTCTCCTTTTGGGGTCTCACCTTCATCCAGACATTTGCCTACCATCTGTTAGGTACATCGCTGTGGGGGTGGGGAGCAGCTTTCATCTGAGCTTTCGCTTTTCTCACTTTTGGAGATGCGCGTTTTCTCTCAGCTTGAATTGTTGCTCACTATGACTATTTTCCTGTGTAGAATTTTAACTCTGTTTATCTAAATTCCTTTAGAATTCTCTATCTAGAAATTCCATCATCAAGTTCAAAATCAAGTTCTTCACATCCCTGCTCTGCCATTGTCTGGCGCATGTATGGCATCATCACCCCTACCCCCATCTAAGTGGTGAGCCAGACAGCCGTTCTCAACCCACCCCCCTCCCCACATCTGATAACTTATCAAGCACTGTCTTTATTCATCTTAAATAGCTCAAAAGCTGTCATGTTTTCCAAGCTTTCTGTTAGGAAGTTGTTGAGTCATCTTATTTGGTGAATGGACGGACATGTGACTCAACCAGATCATGACATGTCATGAGCTCCAGCTCAATGCACAATGGGTTCACACTGTTCTGGGATCCCTGAGGCCATGGCAAAATGATTCTGTTCTGTCTCCCCATGGTCTTGTGCCCCGGCTACACGACTTTCAGAACAGATGAGTACATTTCCTGATGTGCTGAAACTCCACTGAGACTCTGAATATAATTATCCTGACAACTGGAAGTGCACAAAAGTGCAATTAAAAAAATTTGCATTCATGTAAATCATAACAATGTGTACTGTTCCTCTATTTCATACTTGCCCCAATCTGCAGCCCCCCTTCACACAGCCTGTCGGCATCAAATCCTCCTGAGGATCAAGTTAGCATTTGATGACACCTCAGTTCTTTTGTCCTTTAAGACAAGAATCTCTTCCTCTACCTCAAGGAAAATCTATTGATCATTTTGCTACTCATGCCCGATATCACCACAAATAAGTAAAGGAATAAGCATATAAATATATATATGTTTATTATTTTGCATATATATGCATATCTGTGTATATATGTGTTACATACACAGATGTCTAACACATTATGTTAATATGAACGTTAAATACAATATGAATTATAAATATACAAAATATAAAATTATGTATAAATGCAAAATATAAATATAAAAGATTTCCTCAGGAAGAAGACGGAATTGGATATATTAAATTTGTTTATGATTAGCATGTTACTGAGAGCTCAGTTTCTTTTACTAGATTCAAGGCAGAGAGATAAATAACAAGGAAAAGTCAGGAAAACTTTTTTTAAATGAAGAAAACTAGAAAGATATGAAATCTTGAAAACAGACAAAGAAAGGAAGTTAAAAAGAACATTAACGGCATAAGGCAAAGCTCTTGGGTATTTGAGGGGAAAATGGAAGAAACAGTCAGACAACAGGAGCGAGTATAATATTACCTTTGGGGCACAAATCAGTAAATTCAGTTCTCTTTTCCTTAATAAGCTCTCCCACAAGAAAGTCAAAAGTTATGTTTCTGGGTAGAGTTTATAAACATTATTTTTTTTCCATTGAATTCTGAGGCCCTTTATACTTGCCGTGTAGTCAGTGAGCATCAGTATGTCCCTACTGATGTAAGCATTCCCCTAAACAAGAGGGATAGGCAGTGATATTCACCTGAGAGCAAAAGTAAACAGTAACCTGAGCATCATGTTCTAAAGAACTAGGAGATTTGTACGCTGTGGTGGCGTGGCATGAAACTGCATGTATGTTATTCGATGTACATGATACATGTGATTTCAAAGATATCACTTTGATCTTTAAGTAAATGTCTAGTTTAGAAACAAGAATTCTGGAGAAAAAGTTAATAAAGAAGGCGTAAGGACTTAACCTTGGATCTGACTGTCACGTAAGCCTCTGCTGTGTATGTGTCCCTGACCATACACCAGGAGCACCCATGTGCCAAGTTCATATACTCGCCAGTTAAAGCCGCCAGACATGGTGAGACAGAATGAGTATTGCGGTATAGTTGGCTGAAGGCAAAAGAAAGGATTTCCTCTAAGTTTGGTCATTATTCATTACCTTCCTATTTTTACAAGACAGAAATCAGTCCATTAGCTCTTTTCAGTCTGAAGAGCTGTCCACATTTAAACTATCTTAGTTTTAAACAGAGACTGTTTTATCTAAAATACTATATTGAGTTTGGGGCATTGTTGTCTTAGTAATTACACAATCACATGAATTTCCAAAGTTGATTTAACTATTAAAAAAGACATTCACTGATTAATTCAGTTATCCTAAAGCACTTCTCTCAGAGCAGAGTTAATTCTAGCTTCCTCTCACTGGCAGTCATTTTCTAGGAGTGAAAGAGGCGTTTGTCTTAATAAGAATCTCTCAAACTTTGAGGATCATAGATGATCCTAAAAGGCACAGTCAGTTTTTCCTTCTACTCCAATGACATTCCAGGCAGATGTAGAAATGAGATCTCAGTTACTAATAAGTCTTCAGAAACAGATGATCTGTTCCAATATATTAGAAAACAGGAGATGAAAAATTTCAACTGCAGAATGACAAAATCCTTGAATTATACCTATCTATCAAGGCTTTCAATTCATAAGTGGATCAGTATACTGAAGGCAGGAGGTAGCGGGGACAGCGGAGAGCTCTGCTCACAGGCATAAACCAAACAGAATTTTCAGGTCATTTTCATCCCTTGGGGAATTTAAAGCTTCGCTGAATTCTTTTGATGAAAGATAACCACACTGTGTGAGAGGGTCGGTCTCCAAACAAAGTTGTGCTCCAGGCTTGTTTGTAGATAGAAAGGAAAAGAAACAACTATACATCTTAGTGCATGCACTTGCGAACACACGCACACAGAAACAAAGAGAAATTTGCACAATACCTCCGTTCTCTCCCCTGAGGTCAGCATTTCCTCCGAGGTCCTGTAGTTTGGGGATTTCACAGGGAACGCTTCTCTCTTGCTGTTTGACAAATGTGAACTTGGAGGACAGATGCTATCTAAAACTTAGTGTTTCTACTAGCAAATCCTAAAGACTTGGTTAAGTTGTACGGTAAAGCAGGAAAATAACAGAGCCACACTATTTTCCGATCTTTCATTTGTTTTCAAAGATTTCAGATTTCATTTTGGTTCACCAGTTATTGGATGGCTAGCGGTCTTTCATCACATACCCTCTCCATGTCTCCAGTTCCAGTTCCACATCTGATATGTGAAGCTAAATATGGCCTCCTTACAATGCCCTTAAAACAATCAGTAAGAGGCAGCAAACTGATGTGATATGTATTATAACCCAATATGTAATCTGAAATGTGACCTACATACTTTAGGGTTTTTTAATTCCATTGAAATTCTCAGATATTTTTGAACTACTAAAAAGTCATCTCAGAATCTTTTTTGTTTTGAGTATTATTTAAGATCTATCTTCGGGGTAAATTTCTAGGAGTGGGTGCTTCACATTGAGAACAGTGAGTGCATAACTGTGTTAGATGTGGCCACCTTCCTTTCCATGGGGACTGCAGGCACACTGTGAATTTCTGCGAGCAATGCAGGTGTCCGGATGCACATGTCCAGAGAGTCTCGCCTACAGAATTCTCTGACTTCTAAGTTTTGCTCAAGTGGATGGGTGAGAAATGGTATCTTAACACATTTTTACTTTATATTTTCTTAGTAGCAAAATTGAACATTTTTTGCATAATGATTTCTTATTGTCTGATGCCTTTCATTAGTTTTCTACTTATTAATGATGTATATTCATTTTTCTAGAAGACTTTTGTCCCTTTCCTCTAATATCTAAGAGTTCTTTGCAAGTTGGGTAAATAATCCTCCACTGGCATGTTTTCCATTTTGTAATTTGCTTTCTGATCTTATATATAAAATACTTCCTGCCATGGAAAGAGGGCTTTTATTTTTGAGGAGGACAATTTAATGTTGGCAAATGTATCAGTTTTTTCATTTATTGCATAATTGCTATAGAAATATTTTCTTACCCTCAGGTTATAGAAGAATTCACTGTTCCTTTCTTAGACCCCGTTTGTTTACATTTAGATATTTATCTCCTTTGAAGTTTTTGATGTATGTGGGGGGAGTGGATCTCAAATTATCTTTCACATAATGATTATCCAGTTATTCATGATCATTTATTTATTTTAAAGGAAAGGTGCAAGTAGGAATGAAGGTGAACAGAGGCAGGAAGGCAGAGAGAGGAGGACGCACTTATTTTTTATTTTAATTGTTCATTTATTTGTTCCCCTGACTCCTGAATGTGAATCCATATCCTTGGGATATATGTGGACTGTGTCCACTGAAATCAGCTGACCAAACCACTACTCCATCAGGGCATGTTTCATTGACATTTATTAAATGACCCATTTTTTGCCTCCAATGAATTGAGATACCACCTTTATATTATACTAGAATTCTGATCTATGGTGAGGTCATAGGGAAAATTGTCATGTTGATGATATTATAACATTTCCATCTCCTATTGGACCTTTCTGGAATATCTTAGAGGTATTTTTTAAGATGGATTTGAAGCAATGGTTTTTTAATGTCTTCTATGCATTTTATCTTTCATTGCTATCAAAATTGAGACTTTTTCATTTATTACATATTCTTACTGGTTATTATCAAGGTACATAAACTCCATATATTACTTTTATTTCTATTTTTTTTTTATCTCCAATTGTTTTCTCTAGTTTTTTTACATTAGTCAGGACAATGTTAAATGGTAGTGGAAATAGAGGAAATTTTTGCCTTCTTTCTTAACTTAATGAGAATTGTTCTAGTATTCCTGAATTAAGAAATATTTTAGAATCTTAGGATTGAACACAGAGGGAGAGAGAGAACAAATCACATTAAAAATTCAGATTTCTATTTTTTTTAATGGAGTTGAATTTTATCAAAGGATTTTTTTGCATCTCTGGAGATAGTCACACGATTTTTCTCTGCTATATTGATGTTTTCTTAATATTGTACCATCCTTTAATTATGGCATAAAATCATACATGGTCATAGTGAATTACTCTCTAATTTCTTTTGTTGTATGATCTTTCTTAAGCTTAGCTACCATCAAAAATAATTGGGGCTTTCACCTTCATTTTCTATGTTCTGAAAGATTTCGTATCATAAAGGGGCCATTTTTTCTCTAAAGATTTGCTGGTATTCTCTGTGGAACTATTTGTCTTGATATTTTGGGGAGAGCAGTAACTAAATCATTTTTTCTATGTATTCCATGAAAATCAGTGAGCATACCTATACTTGGAAGGGTTGATTTTGATAACCTACATTTAACTAAAAAATTACCACTTCATAAGACTTGAAAATCTTATGTATATATAGGTAGAAGTAATCTCCTTTGATTTTTTTAAATCTCTAACAATAGTAATTTATCCCTTATACTTTATATTGCAAACTTTGCTCTTGTTTTTCTTTGTTAAGGTAGATTGTGATTTTTGCCTATTTTGCCTACATTTAAAATAGATAGTTCTTCATGCCACTTGCAGTTTTTCTGGGTTTTACCTCATAAATTTCTCCTTTTGTCATTAAATCTTTCTTTGATTTTACTTTTTGTTTTTCTAATTTTCAGATGGGTACTTTAATGAATTATTGTCATTTTTAATTTTTTGGCAGAAATGCTAGAGTTATGAATTTCTCTATTATCCCTACTTTAAATGTATCTGATAGATTTTTAAATATAGTCTTTTCGTCATCTTTTTATTACTTGAATTCTAATTTAAGTGCAAGTTCTGTTCCATGGTTTTGATAATCTTTAAAAATTCTAAATATATATATATATATTGGCTGAAGTTCTCAAAAGTAAAAGCTGAGTTTTCCCAGCAAGTGAGAACTTCTAACTGAAAACTGCAGTACAAACTTCTGCCATCCAGACAGATATATGTGTGTGCATGCACATAATATGTGTTTTAAATTAACTCAGGCAATTGTGGGACTTGAAATACAAAATAAATACAAAATCAGACCATCTGGCTAGAAACTCAGGCAGAATATGATATCAAAATTTTAGGCAGAATTTTTTTTCCTTTTCCAAAAAGCCTGTTTTTGATTGTAAAGCCTTCAGCTGATTGGATGAGGTCCACCTCCATTATTCAGAATAATGTTCATTACTTAAAGTGAGTTGATGGTAGATGTTAACCATGATCATAAAATACCTTCACAGCAATACTTTTATTAGTGTTTTACAAAGAAACTTTATAGCTTAGCCAAGTTAAAAAAACAATAAAACAAATTGCACATTCTTTCACATCCTATAACTTTTCAACCATTCTCTCATTCTTTTTAATTCTTTCTGTGGCTTAACTTCATTATTTTAGTTGTTTTTCTTGATATTCTCTTTATTAGCCTTGATTACATGCTAAGTTAAATCTATTCTTCTTGGAGGACTGTATCACTGGATCTTCACTTCTTATATGACTGTCATGTTCTATTTCTTTCCTAAATTCCACTAACTGGCTTTGTTTCTACCTGCTATTTTCCCCACTTCTGTTTTTACTTTTAAATGTTTGCTCTAAGTTGCTTTCTCTGTATGTTTAAATGCTGTAGAGTCTATGTAATTCCATTTTAACTGCTGTATTACAGTCTTCTTCAGCTTTCTGGTGAATTTCAAAGAATTTTCATCAGTTTCCATGTGCGATTCACATGTTTTTTCTCACAATTGTTTTATATACACGTGATCTGAGTTTTCTATTCCTCTTCATCTCACAGGGAAGGTTTCAAATTTGAGAGGGAGGTTTTGGTTTTGTGTGTCTGTTACTCTATCAGTTTTACTGACTAGCTTGCTCCTTAGTTCCATCCTGTTCCTTTCATTCCTCTCTGTCTCATTCATCCTAGCACCGCCCCTTCCTATGTGACTGTCTCCTCCAGAAACAAGGCTCTTGGTTGTCACTCCCAGGCTGACTGTAGCCGGTGCTGGGAACCACCAGGACTGACATGTAGTCAGTATTTTAGATTAGCTTGATTTTTTCTCCTTATCCCTCTACCTGGAAGGTCCCCATTCTCTTGCTATCCATTTGATTTATTTTTTTCTCTATTTATTTTTATTTATTTTTTTCTAACTAAGTGAAAAATCTGCACATGGGCTCGGCGATGGTAGCTGCTGAAAAGAGAGCAGTGCACTGGCCCCTGGTAACTCATACGTGTTGGAGAAAGGACAGCGCCTGTATTTACCAAGGTGGCCGTGAAGAGGGAGACTGAGCAGCAAGGCCTCTGTGCACAGTAAGCTCTGTGAGTCATTTGTCATCACTGTCACCAGCCACCAGAAGTTGCCTGTCAGAACCCCCACGAGAGCAAGCCTTAGACCAGGGATTGAAGTGTGACTATCGGGACAGTGAATTGCCTCTGGCTCCAGGGCCCAGTCGTGGATGCATCTGGATCAATAAGGAAAGCCGATGGACGAGTTCGACATGTGGGACATGCAGTACATGACCAGCACAGACCCTCACCAAGAAACAAAAGAATGACATCAGTTGAAGAAGACCACCAATAACTTCAAAGGACAATGTCACCTTGGCCAATCAGGAACTGAAACCTTGTCTGCAGACTCCTCTCTCCATCCCCCTTCTTCACCATGTGGGATTTTCCCTTAAACTCAGGCCTCTGGCAAGGCCTCGAGTCAGCCTCCCCACTAACGGGCTCTTAGCCTCCTGGCTGGCTCCATCGTCTCTCTCCCTCCGTTCCCCACTAATAGGGGTCAGCCTCCCTTGACTGGCTCCCTCTCTGCCTCTCTGCTCCCCACTAATGGACCCCCAGCTTGCTTACTCACTGAGCCTGTCTGGTATGTGGAGCAACCCTGAACCCATGGGGTCTGGACCTCCCTTGGTCAGCTCCATGCCTTTACCCTCTGATTAAACCTCTGCTTGCTCACTCGCCTAACTCTGCGGTGGATTCTTTGAGGGACCCGAAAACCCCCACATTGCCCTTCTAGGGTCCCACAGAGGGAGCAAGTCCTTGACCCTCTTTGCTGGCATGTCGGGGCACATTTTGGCCCTTCAGCACCTAAGAGGCAGAGAGTTAATAATTCCTGCAAGTTTTTGTTTAGCAGAAAACTGCTTCTTTTTTTTTTAAATATTGGAATACCTGTGATACAGAAGCAATCAGTAAAGAACACGTCCATGGGCCTACACATGTGGAAATGATTAGACACCTAAAGACCACACAGCAGCTCTGAGCACATCCCAGGCATCCATTGCTGACTCTTCTGTTGAAAAGGAGACAAAAGAAGCAGTATTTGCAACATGGAAAATTCCCTGAAGTAATCTTTCTGGCTCAAGGATTTATGGGTCAGAGTGAATTTTTTCTCTTCTCTCTCTGCTAAGTGAGTTTAGAGTCTCTTATTAAGTAGCAAAGCCTTCAAACTCACAGAAAAGCCATTTTCTTTCTTGATGCATCTATTCTGATTCACCATCTTCTCCACAACACACCCAACTCCCCCGCCACTCACCTCAGTCCTCAAGACTTGCCCCCAGGTTTACAGCAGCGAGGCCTGCCTTCGTGAAAAAAGGTGGAGAAAATATTACCATAACCCCAGAGACAGGAGCAAAGCCCTGATTAGCATTCGGACCTACAGCTGGCCCTTCGCAGCGGCAGCAGATAAAGTTCACTATTGTTAGCGCGCAAGTGGCTCAGACTTCCTGGCAACGGAGCTGAATTACGCAGTCATTTATGCAGGCCTTCAGAAACGACCCACTGTTCCCCAACAAAAAGGGCTTTCACGAGGACAGCACAGGCTCCCAGGCCAGCGCCGGCTCTGGGCCGGTGAATGGACCCTGTGCCTGGGAGTCCAAGGCCCTGTGGGAAGGGCAATGATGTCACCACTAGTGTGTGTGCTGGGCTCGTCCCTGCGCGTCGCGTCCCTGCTCTCGCCTTCTTCGGCCAATGCCCTGTTTTATTTTTCTCCTCTTTCTGTCTCCCGCTGTCTCCCTCCTGCTTCTTGGAGGCCATTAGTGTTTCAAAGTTCAGCCACCCTCCCCGGCAGGCCGTCGGAGGACTGCCATGGCAACACGAGGCCTTTCCCCAAGATTTTTTGGTTTTTCAATCAAAAGTAGAAAATGCTTGATAGGGAGGGGGTGGATGAAAGGGAGCGAAGGAAGCCTGTTTGGCCCCACTCGGGCTGGTGTCCCTGGGAAAGGACGGAGGAAGCTGGGGAGGCCAGCAGCCGGGCCAGGGGCTCAGAGGAGGTGAGACTTCCCCTGCACAACTTCAGCCAAAGCTCGGCCCTGCTGGTGGAGACCAGGAGAGGGACACGCGGTTCTCACAAGAAACACAGTCTTGCTTTTGAAAACCCTTTTGCACAGTTGAGAGAAAACTTCCAAAAGCTTGTCTAGCCCCACAAAGAAGGACAAGACAAGCCTTGCCAGGACTTGTGACCTGGGGCGACAGGGGCAGAAAACCAGCTGATGTAGTTTCAGGAGCACCCTGTCTTCAGAGGGCAGCAGCCAGAACTCAGGCGTCGGCTGGGTCAGATCAGTGCAATAACCTCTGGGGAGTAGAAAGAATGCTGGTTACTGAACTGTCCTCTCCTGGAGAATCCAGTTCCCCCGAGCTCTTCCAAAAATATGAATCATCTCTCTGAGGTGCCTGATGCTCATTCTATCAAAAATTAGATATTGCCACGCCCTGGTGGAGTAGTAGCTGGGTCTGCTGCTTCTGGTCAAGCGCAGTCCACATACATCACAAGGACCTGAGTTTGCATTCTGGGTCCTGAATAAAACAAGATGAATAACTAAATAAAATAAACTGAATGTTTCTTCTTCCTCTCTCCCTGTTTGCTTGTCTACTGGCTTTCATTCCTGCCACACCTTTCCTTAAAAAGAAAAAAATAAAAGCCAATATTGAATGAATTCATAAAACCATCTCCAGAAATCCCAAATAGCTACCCCCAAACCCTCAGGGTGGCATCCAGGGCCAGGGGTTAGGCCAGGCCTGCAGTCTTTGTCCCCTCTGTCATCCAGGACGCCTTGCTTTAACGGCACCACATCTGTGTGAGTCTGCTTCCAATCCCTGGGTCCCTGATTGCTGCTTTCTGACCTCCTTCCCAAATATTTAGTCAGCTGCAGTCCAGTGTTCTCCTGGAGGACACAAATCCACTGGACCCAGAGGCATTAAAAATGGAAACACTAGTCAGGGGAGACAGAGCCCTCAAGGAGAGATGGATGCTTCTCGTGGTATCTGCTGACCATAGGGATGACCTTTGCTCAAGAGACCCCAGCCCAAGGCCTGATCATGATGTCCTGTCAATTGCCTGGTAGTCTGTATCTTGTCTCACCCAGCCCTCCTCCTCTCTTATTTCCTTGGACAAGTCTCAGGCCACCGCAGACTGAGGGCGTCTGGCTTTTCTGACCTTCTTTCCCTTTATGATTCACAGAAACTTCTCCCAATGCCTTTGTGCATGTTTTCAGGAGTTGAACTGAAACCCCCACTCATCAATTGATCTCAGCAAGGTCATAAAGATAGATGACATCATTGGGTGAGCCCTGATCCAGTACAGCAGGTGAAAATCTAAAAATGGGAAATGTGGGGAGAGACTCACATAGAAGAAAGATAATGGACACACAGGGACTCAGTAGCCACCTACACGCCCAGGATTTAGGCCTGGGGCAGATCCCCAGCTGGAAAGAGCTCTGCAATGACCTTGATTTTGAACTTCCAGCCTCCAGAACCCTCAAATACAAATGGCTGTAGTTGCGTTCACCCAACAGCAGTACTTTATCATGGTGGCCCTTTGTCAGGCAGCCACAGGAAACTAGGGTGTGTGTCTCATGCTGTTTCGCAGTCTGCTCCTTGGAAGACCTGACTGACCAGGATGGTGCCAGGAGACCTTACATGACAGGTGGTAGTGGAGGTTGGGGGACATAGTCAGATAACGCCTGCTGACAAGGACAACCCCATCCTAACAGAAGGTGGTGCCTGGCAAAAGAAGGCCCACTACTCAGCAGAGTATTCCGTCCTGTGGGGGACAGTCTCTGAGGTGCTGGTATTTCAAACACTTTAAAACTAAGGAGGGAAGAGTCCTTTTAAGAACGGTGGATTCAGCTGCCTTTTATTAAGTTGCAGTGATGCCTTAGAGCTGAATAATGAAAACGCAAGAGAAGATGACAACAGTTAAGGCCAAGTATGAGAACAGTTCTCTGTGGCAGTTTTCTGAGAGGCCCTGCTCTTCAAGGCAGCTGAGAGGCAGACTCGGAACTTGGTAGCTCTAAGTCCGTGTGACATGCCAAAGTCGATGTCCTAGTGGGGAAAACCATTCTGAAGTGGGGGGACATTGGAGACTCTGCAACGTCCCTGAGCTCTCAGAGCTGCACTTGCGCCCCTTGAGTAAGAACTGGAAGTCCCTAAGCAGGAAGACACTGCAGAGCCATCCCTGAGAAGCTCAGGTGCTCAGGTCCCACAAGAGCTGCCTCCACCACCGGTTCTGGCTGCTAAGTTGCTAACAGCAAAACCTGCCCTGAAATGATACCCCTGGACCAAGCCAGGCAGAAGCGGGGCCAGGAGTGAGCTACGGGAGACTGATCAGGGGTGGGCTTGCTTCTCTTGTCCACAGAGCCTCAACCAGAACCTTTGTTCATCCACTAACACTGGACCAGAGGACTCACTTCACATCTAACCAGGCGGGTTAGTGGGCCCATGACTGTGAAATCAGTGGTCATGTCACATAGCACACGAACAGAGGTGTTCACCCTTCTGAAATGCTGGGATCATCTACTCAAAGTCCAATCATAGAGCCAACTTGGAGGCCCACTCTGCAAGGGTGAGGTGACAAGGCAGTGTGTGCTGCTCAATGTCTTCTGTGCAGTGGGGCGACCCAGTAGGAGGAATATCTGGGTCAAGGAAACAAGGGAAAGGTAACGCCATGGACCTGTCCAGTGTCAATCCTCATGATCCACTAAGGAGTTTGCCCTTCCATCCCTACCGCTCTGGATCTCCTCATGGGAGGTCCTTGTCATCTTTGTCGGCTCCACTTTTGAAAAACCTTTACTGAGACTCAAGCTCTGGTGGTCCCCTGGACACATGTACTCCTTATTTCCAAGGACCAGTAGGGAAAAGAGAGTCTCTGTCTTGCTGAGGGACTTGAACTCTATGGTAGAAGAAGGGAGGGCAGCTTTTCCACAGTGGGGCCGAATGGGACCACAAGCAAGACCCAAAAGATTCCCTTGGCTGCCTCTTGGTGCCCTTGTCCAGTTAACACTGGATGAACACCAGATGGACTCTTGCTTCAAGCCTGACAAGAGAAGATTATGATTTCCAAGGGCTTAAACCTCTGAGGAAAGAAGGTGTTAGTCATCTCACCTGTTAGAGCACCATTAAAGGCTGAATGTTGTCAACAAAAACAGGTATGTCAGAGTCCTAACCATTGGTATCAAAGGATGTGGCCTTATTTGGAATGAGTTTCTGTATATGTAGCAATTTAGGATGAAGTTACATGGAATTTGGATGGGCCTGAAGCTAATCTGATGGGTGTCTTTCTAAGAAGAGAAGAGACACAGATGTCGGAAAGAGGCTACAGAGATGGAGTCTGTGGCCACAAGCCAAGGATGGTTCAAGTACCAGGAGCTGCAGGAGGCCAGGAAGGCGCCTCTTCTTCCCGCTTCAGGAGATGGCCCCACTGGCACCTTGATTTTGGTCTTCTACCCTCCACAACATGGGAATTTCTGTTAGTTTAGGCCACTTGTGAGCTATTCGTTACCACAGGAAACTGATACAGCCTCCAAGGCCACAGAAGTAAGTGCCAACTCAGGGTGGGGGATGAGGATGGACAGTGTGGGAGCACAAGGCGCTCTCCCTAGATCAGTGCCATTTGTCAAACTAACCCCTCTTCTAAAATACCCTTTGGAAAGAGTGACTCACAAGGACTGTGAGAGGTGTCCACAGACACACATGAAAAGTGAAGCTCTGGAACACAGGAGGCTGTGTGGTCACTGAGTTATGCTGCTTGCGTCAGTAGAAGGTAGCACGGTTGACAGGTCACCTGCAGACATTGCACTTCAGATTTGCCACGGGACTTGTGCCAAGGCCGTGTGTCCCAAAGTTGTGCCCGGACAATGATGAGTCTGGTTGGGCCCCAGGATGAGGCATTTCTGCCAATACAGTATGACACCCTGTCTGATAGAGCCCAATCTCGGCTCAGGGACTCACCAGGGACCCAATTTCTTGACCTGTATATGTGTCTGAAGCTTTTCTGCTGACATGTCTTCCTCCTCCACCACTCCAGACTCCAGAGTTGCTCCTTCGGCTCCCCTTCCCTTCCCAGGTGCCTTCACAAGCACCCCACCAACTTCCTGTCTAAGTGATGTTCTCATGGCACCTAAACTAACATGGGGAAAACTCCCTGTCTTGCTGTCACTCCCCAGAACATCGGATTGTAAATCTGGGATAAAGTCTCTGGTAAGCTTCAGAGAACCAGACTGTCTCTCTGCATTCCCTTCCTCAAGAACACACAGAAAGAGCTATCACTGCAGTCAGGACCTTACAAAATGAGCACACCTGAATTAATGAGCGGGATCCCCTGCAGAGCTCTCCAGATGAGTTCAGACTGAGAATCAGACTCTACAGGAAAGCCGGGCAGCCTCCAGCTGGGGCTGAGATTCTCAAGAAGCGCGGTCACCACCTGCTAAGACTCCTGATTATCCTGGTGCAGCCTGTATCTCCGAGGAAAGGAAGAGGAGGTGGGAACCACGTGTGAAGCTGAGGCATTTAGTCTGCATTTTCTTAATTATCTAAACATGTCAAGTGACAGCAACCACCACGCCCCCTGTCACCGGCAGCTTATTGATAAGGAAATGTCCATGAACAAGTTGTGAGTTATTGTTTTTGCTGAGATATTCTGCTGAGATGATGAAACAATAGTAAGGCTGAATCCCTTTTCCCACTCTGGTCTAAACCTCGCAGAGGAAGGTGGTTGTGTGTTTAACAAAAGTAAGTGCTAACCCCTTACTCCAAAGTTGCAAACTGGAATACTACAAAAAAAGACAAAAACAAAAGCAAAAAAAACACTTACAACCCCATGAAAACTCATCTGGAGATTGGAGGAGGCAGGAAAGAATAGTAATAAGCGATAATTAGCGACACACTGATTATCACCATCACTAAACAATTGCTGCTTACACACCTCTATCCTAATGACATAGGTGTGGTGTCTGCCAGCCTGTGAGCTCCTCAGTGGGCATGTTACAGGGTCAGAACATGTGACGCAGCAGCTCTGCGTGATCCGCAGGCAGACTCACCAAGAACAGAAACCAGAGTCCTAAGAGGAAAAGCTAAGACTTGCATTGGAAGACATGCCAGAGAGAGAATTTTGATCAGCACCTTCACAAAAATATAGGAATCTGATGATGAAATTAAAAAAGGAGATTATTTCTGAATCCAGATGTGTGTCATCTTAGGGCAACAAGGGAAGGAAAGCATGACTTAGGACAGGAAGCTGTCTGTTACTAGGAACTCATGTAAGACAACATTGAAGTGCCAATCTATAAAAAGAAGTGGAAGAAAATCGAGTCCACCAATTTTGGATTTTATTTAAATAAAAAAAAATTTAGTGTCAATGATATGATCACATTAGACATGGTGTTTTAGGATGGTCAGGTTTTTTTGTTGTATTTTTTTTTTTTTTTTAAGGAAAGGTACAGGGAGGAATGAAGGCAAATAGACAGGTAGGAAGAGAGAGGAGTAAAAACCCCTTATATTTTTATTTTTATTCAGCTGTTCATACAGATTGCTTCCCCCAGATCTAGGATACTAACCAAGGGGTATATGGTTTGCTCCTTCAGAGACAGATGACCTAACCGGCACCCCACCAGTGTGCCACAGCAGTCAGTTTCTAAAATGCATTTTTATTTGATCATTTATTTGTGATTTTATTATTTATTTTCTTGTTTGTTTTAATCTTTGTGGTTCTGTGCTCAAAAGATATTCACCAAGCTTGCCTGAGTGTCTGCATGAAGCCTCCATTTCCCAAGACAAGTCCTCTCAGTCTAGGCATCCACCTCAAGCACGGCCTCATGACTGGGAACAATGAAGGTGTTTTCTGAGTTGTTTAGAAAATGACACTATAAACATATTCCTCATTTTCCTAAATCCCCTTGTTCATGAGATCCTATATCTACCTGTATTTTCAATTATTTCCCCAACCATGTTTTTCATTTGTTTACAGTCAGTCTCAAGTCAAATCAATCTTACTCGTTTTAATCATTTTCTGTGCACTGTGTGTATTTAATAACATTTTCTCATATTTTCTCTTTGGGATGACAAAATTGCATGGTCAAATAAAACCCAACACATTGACTTTCTCTTACACTCTTCTTCTTTGTGCTCACAAGTCTGATAATGCTTGACAAATTATCCGTTTATTCAAGATGGCGACTTCAGCCTCCCTCAACTCTACACAAAACCTCACTCCCTTCACCATTGACTCTACCTTGCAATGACTTCTCTCAAATGCCTCTCTACGTCTCCCCTTTCTGCTATACTTACCACGTTTGTCAGGTTTCTTCAGCCTGTGCTGGGATCAGACAGTGGTCTCCTAAGAGCGTTGCTCTCTGTGTCTCCACAGCCGCCATCATCAGTCTGCCTCCCTCACTGCTGATGGAGAAGTCTTTCTAAAACATGACTGATCTGGTTCCTCTCCTTCTTAAACTTCTCCAGTGGCTCCTGATACCTAAAGGATGGTCTCAGCACATTTAACATTATTTCATATTGTTGCAACTTCTTTCGTTCACAACCCTCTTTCTGGAATTGTGCCAACTCTCTTCCCAAATATTCCCCGCCCTTTGTCATCTTTCCCCTTAGGCTAGAATGCCCTGCCCCTGTCCTCCCATTGTCTATGCGATACTCTCTCTGTTTATCTAAATGCTTCTCATCTCTCAGGAGTTGCCTCAAGAGAAATCTTCAGGAATCAACTTTAAACTGAAAGCAATGTAATATTAGCCTCTGCGAATTCACTCACCACTGCCCCTCTGTAATGCAAAGACTTCTGCCTTGTGCTCTGAATTGCCACATATCTACCATGTCAGAGCTCTGATAGAGTAGTGTTAACATGACATGACATGAAGCTGAGGCTCCAGCCACCAGCACACACACATCCCCACATACTATATTCCACCAAGAGTTCTGTGAGGACATAGGTTTGCTTGTTTCTATATGCTCCATTGCTCTTGACATACTAGGTGCTCATGCATGATTATGATGTGAATAAATAAATAAAATAATAAAAGTTGAGCTATGGTTAATTGAACTTTGCAACCTTCACAGAAAGCAATATAATTTTATTTGAAATTTTCCAAATCAATGCTCAAATTACTTCATAGAAATAGAGTATAAAAAACAAAAAAGTTTAGAGTTTCCCAATTAATTCATCTTTTTGTACGGTCCTGCTGAACGATGGGTTCAGTCAATAATAGCAGCATGTCCTAAATACCCCAGAATGGAAAATATTCTCTTTAATGCAGTGGTAGCAAACGCCTTTGTGATTTATCACACCCAGTTGGTGAGCAGGCTGGGTAAGTCTGGTGTCTGTGGGGAGTAAGAGACATTGTCATAAAAGAGGAATATAAAAGAGCCTCATCTTCTAATTCCCAATTAGAAAAACCCTTTGGCTAACAAATAAACTTGTTCTTATCAAAAAGATAGATTCAGACAATAAATCACATACTTTTAGACCAGCATTTTCCAAATTAACTTGATCATAAATATTATCAAATTTTTTTTTAAATGAGCACATGAAAAATACAGATTTGACAAATTCAAGTCAACAATATATAAAAAGAATTATACATATGACTAAGTGATATTCTATTCTAAGAGTATGAGATTGGTTCAACATTTAAAAATCAATAAATGCAATTTGCTACATTAATAAAATAAGGAAAACATTTATCTCAGCATACCAATTGGCACAAAAAAAGAATTTGGCAAAAATCTATCAAGAAAAACTATAATAAAACTGTGTTGATATTTGAAAACTCAGAACACTAGGAATAGAAAAAAATTATGTAACTGGATAAACAGCATTTACAAAAATCATACAATTAATCTCATTGTTAAAAGCAAATTGAATAATTTCACCCTATTTTCAGGAGAAGGCAAGGATTCTGCTCTCACCATGTTTATTCGAATAGTTATGGCTTGTGCAGTAATTCAGGAAAAGAAATAAAATGCATCCACATTAAAAAGGAGAAATTAAACACTACTTATTGAAGATGAGGGGATTGCTTTTGTAGAAACCCAAGTAACATCCAAAAAAAAGCTCAGAAAACTAATAAATGAATTTAGCAAAGTCACAACATACAAAATCAATGCAAAAAAATTAATAACATTTCAATATACTAGCAATATGCCTATGGAAGCCAAAATTAAAAGAACATAACATTTACAATTACTACAAAAAAAAAAAGGAAACAGGTAGTATAAATGAAAAGATAAAGTCTACAGGATCTACAAGATAAAAAGGTAAGTGTGGATGAAGGAAATCAGAGAGTCCATAAATAAATGAAATCACACACATATCTGTGGGTTAGAAACTCGACACCAAAGATGCCTACTACCCCCAAACTGACCTGCAGGTTCAGTGCAGTCCTTTGCAGTATCCTACTAAGTTTTGCTCTAAACTTATTCATGCCAAGTTTGAAATGTATACAGAAAGGCAAAGACGTATTTTACAAAAGAAAAACTAAATGGGAAAATAAATCTGATTTCAAGACTTACTGTATAGTTCTTATAAATAAGATAACATGGCCCAGCAGGGAGATAGACACAGGGATCAATAAAAATCCATACAGTATCCAGAAATAGAGCCACACACATATGCCCAACTGATGTTTTATGAGTACACAAGTGAAGAGTAGTGCTGTCGGTAACTGGCACTGAAGCAACTGGATAGCTACAGAAAAAGCCTAATCACCCCCTTCCACTAGACCTTTTACCCTATACAAAAATTAACTCAAAACAGATCATTCACTTAAGCTGATAATGAAAAATGATAAAAAAAAACTTTTGAGAAAATGAAAATATTTCTAGGGCCTAAGGCTAGATGAAGAGTGATTAACGTTGATGGCAAAAGCACACACTGTAAAATACAGCATCAATATACTTGACCTGATCAAATGTAAACCTCTTATTCTGTGAAAGACCTTGTTAAGAGGATCAAAATAAATGCTACTGATTAGTTCAAATCACATATACAGCAAAGGATTACTATCTAGAATATAGAAAGAACTCTCAAAACTCAATAGTAAACAAATTTCAATTGGCTCCTGGGCAAATCAGAATAGATATCTCACAAAAGGAAAATGCAGACAACAAGTAAGCACATGAGAAGAGGTCCACTATCATTAATCATTAGAAAGTCAGGTTCAAACCCAAATGCGGTATCACAACTTACCTCTCAGAATGGCTAAAACACAAAGAAAAATGTCAAAATGCCAAAGAGCTCTAGCAGTTTAGCTTGAGCCATCCCAAACTGGAAACAGCTCAGACTCCTGCAACAGGTGAGTGATTATCGGAACTGTGGTCCAGCACACCATGGGCTTCTAATCAGTAACTTAAAAATGAATGAATTCACACTTAGAGAGATTTGAATGAACTTCCAGAGAATTATGCTGAGTATAACCCCAAAGATTACTCAAGGTCTGATTCCACTCATATAATTCCACTCTTAAAATGATAAACTGACTTAAGTGGAGAACAGGTCAGTGACTGCAGAGGTTAGTTGGGAATAGGTGAGTGAAGCCTTAATAGGAACAGATGTGGGCATGACGCAGCTCTGTATTTTGACTGTGATTCATATATGTGCACATGTGACTAAACTGTATAGAACTAAATGCACACACACTAACACACACACAGATGTGTACCTATGCCCTGGTAGCGATATTGTATAATTATCATTGTGAGAAACTGGGTAAAGGGCACACAGGACTCTCTACTATTTCCTGGAACTGCATATGAATCTACAATCATTTCCAAGGAAGAAATTTAGAATCACACAAGCTACTGGCTCCTTCCTTGGCTGTTTGAATGTCGTAGGTCTGGAGTGGGCTCAGACATCTCAGTGGTGCTGATGCTCAAGTAAGGCCTGAAAGCACTGCACTCAGCTTTCCAAGTTCAACTTTGGAATCTCTGGCAGGGCTGTCAAATTTGACAAGGGTGCTCAACCTGTGGGTTAAACAACAATCTTCACAGTGGTCACTCCAACCCCATGAATAAATAGGTCAACTTCATCCTAATAAAGTTAAGTATTAGTGCTAAGTATTGTCTAACATCCAAGTGCAATAAAAGAAGTAAAGCAGCCCTTTTATTTCACTGAAAGTCTTTCTCCATTAAATCCTAGGAACAATTCTATTTTATAGACTTGTTATGGCATATTATTGTTTACAGTAAAAAGTTTCCATAAATTTTCTCAAGTTCTGTTCTGACTGAAAGTTGCCAGTCAGAGACTTGGATGTGTATCCTGGAGTTTAGGAGAAGAGTCTGTCTGTGGAAACACAGACTCTGGGATTTACATTTTAGGAACAATTCCTTCACTCATCTACTAAAACCAGTAATGCAAAGGAGCTGTTATCACATCCAGGACATTCACACACTGTATTTCATTCACATGAGAACCTTGGAGACAAGTGAACTCACTGAATAGAGCACAAAGTTCATAGGGGGAGACCATGAGTAGACTCCCAGGGGCCTGGACAAGCTTTTCTAAGCACCCATCACAGCCCAGAATCCTCCCAGCAGCGATGACCATCTGTTAGCTCTTTCACCTCTCCCACTGACTGCAAGCCCCTTGACGGCAGGGGTAGTGACTTTTCTCTCTATCCCAGTCTCTGCCAGAGCACAGAGCCAAAGGTAGATGTTTTTAAAGGAATATAAATGAAAGAGAGCTAGAAAGAGTATGCATACAAAAGCATTTCCAAGCATAAGACCAGAGAGAGAGAGAGAGATCTCACAGCTCAAACTCTCTAAGGCGACGTGACCTTATCCCTCACGCACGTAGACAGTAGAAGCACATATATAGGTATGACTTCCTTTATTGCATGAGAGTTGAAAATTTAAGAATCTCTCCAAAGATTTCTTATCTGTGGTCAATGCAGCTCTGTGCTGAGCATGAAAGGGTCATACACACATGACTAAATATTGCTTCTTGTTTTATCTTTCACATGAGAGCATAAAGCAAGAATAAACATCATTAAACTCAACAATGCCAAGAATTGACTGAGATTGCACCAGTACAAAGTGAAAGAAAAAAAACAGCAGACTAAACAATGCAGAAGCGGTGCAGGGTCTAAATTCAACTTAGAGGCAGTTTCCTTTGTGCAGGTGAGACCACCTACGTCTTCCTGAAGGCAGCAAGAAATTGCAGCTTAGCAGCAACTATGCTTCTAATCCTGGGACATGGGTTTTCAGGTTATTACACAGAAAACCTGTCCCTTTTGCCTCTTGTAAAGGGATAGAGTCATCAAAGTTCTTGGAACAAAACTTCATCCTAGGAAAATAAACTGACTTGCAGCAGTGGAATTTCCAAAATATTTTAGGGCTTAATACAAATTAATGAAGAAAGGTATTGGAGGTTTTCCCTCTGCATACCAATAAAACATTAGATATATTTCTTTTAAACCTTTCCACTTGCTGTCTGGTTTGCTTTTTTGCAATTTAGCCAACAAATGAGAAGACACTTGGGGTCTTCCTGTCCCTATTTGCATGTCCACTTCAGTGCCAAGAGCTAAGAGTTTGGATACTTCATTTTTATAGTAGAGTTTGGATATTGCTTGGATACTATTTCTTCTGCACAATTAAGCTAATTCTTAAAAGGTTGGAAACAAGGATTCCTCATAGGGTATGATGATTAAAACAGTTTGTTAGTGATTTCTTGCTGCTTCCAGGGAAGAATCAAATTATTCCCAACGGCAAGTTCAAATCCTCTTGGTCCTCATGCAGCAAGTTCCTACAGTCAGCAAAGGGTTACTGACCTTGAACAAGTACCTTAATAAGCTTTAATAATTACATTTGGATCATTTTAATTTCAGCCATGAAATCAAGAGCTCTGTCCAGATTAGTGTACACGTGTCTGTGGCTGGCAACAGGGACCTATGTGGCACACCCGCCAGCTATGACTGTTTTCAGAATATTTCCACCCTAAACACCAAAGTCTCATGGTCACTAACCTGCTGGCATCTTGTTCCCTCTCAGGGTTCTAGCCCAACAAAACCTCAGTCTGCATTCTCTCTGCAGACAACTGGGTCACTCCATGGGGATGAGCAGAAGGAAAAGACGTGCTGAGCCTGGACTCAGAGGCAGTCATCCAGCAAAACTGCTCAGGAAGGAGACATCAGAGAAAGCACATGAGGCTGAGGCCCATCTGTGTGTAACCAGGAATGGTGGGATGTAATGGGAAACTTCGCAGCACAGGTGCCAGGGAATGACATCACTTACCGGGTTTGCAGGATGCTTTAAGGCCTGTGTCAGACAGGCAAGATTAAAGTCACCAGAATGTTCTGAACAGAGAAAGTCCAAGTCAGAGAAAGGAGGTTGTCCAAGGGAAGATGGAAACAAAAGGAAGAGAAGAGGCTGCTTTCACATCAGAGGTCTGGCATTCTGATTGTGAAACAGCATCCTCTTCAGACACTGTTCTATTTTTTTTTAATTGAGGCAACATTGCTATGCAATACCATCAAAGTTTTAAGTGTGTAGGCTCACTCTTCATGAAATATATGAACACACACCATGCCCAACACCCCATTTCTCATAGTCCTCCTCCTATGTCCACTGGACCCCACTATCCTTTACTGCTACCCTACTCCCCCTGCCCATCTGGAACCTCAGTTCTGTTGTCAGATGCAAGGGTTAGCTTTTGTTTTGCGATGTCTGTTAGTTTATTTTGTGTCTTTATAGTCCACATATGAGTGAAATTGTCTAGTACAGTATTTGCCTTTCACCTCCGACTTGTTTCAGTTAGTATAATCCCATCTAGTTCCACCCATGTTGTCACCAGTGGCAGGATTTCATCTTCCTTTATAGCTGATGGGTATTCCACCAGACCTTCTTTATCCACTCAACTCTAGAGGGGCACTTAGGTTGTTTCCATTCTTGACTATTGCAGTAGAGCTACAGTGAACATGAGGATGCATATATCTTTTCAAATTAGTGCTTGGTAGTCTTCAAATAGATGTCTAGAAGTAGAATCACTGGATCATGTGGTAGTTGAATTCTAACTCTCTGAGAAATCTCCATGCAGTTTTCCAAAGTGCCTGCACCACTTTGCATTTCCACCAAAAGTTTCCCATTTCTCTGCATCCTCCCCGACACTCACTGTTTCTAGTGCTATCCTGGTAGCTATGAGGACAGCAATCATGAGAGCAGTGTCCGTCACTACAAGCACTGACCGCAGAGATTCCAGGTTTTGACCTCTGAGCCTGACTGCAAAGTGGTGTCCATTCATGCTGGTGCAGACGACACAAGAGAAGATACCCAGAGCAAGTCTGCTCACTGGTTGGCTTTCCCTTTGTCCTATCCTCCCTCTGATGTTTTTGGCCCAACAAATGGAAATCTTTGTTATGTGTGTCCACTGTATCAATTTCTCCTATTTTGATATCTCTGCTCTCCAGAGTCCTATTTTTATCCAGAGGAATACCCCACTGTTTTTCATACCAGGAGGTATCTGGTGCCCTCTCAGGTGCAGGTCTCATGTGCTGGACACCCTGTATGGGAGTGAGCCTTTAGTCCCTGAGAAAAGACTTGGCATCACTGGACTGTGTTTCTGCCAAAATGGTTTCCCAGATTTCCCTACCCTGCCTGGCATCTTCTACAATTTTTCTTTGTGAACACGTGGGCACCCAAATTCTCTGAGATTTTTGCAAAAGTCATGGTTCCTAAGTAGGTGGCATTTTTGATGTGTTTGTGGGGAGAAAGTAAGTGAGCTCAAGATTTTATAAGTCAGCACGGTTTTCATGATCAGCCAATTGACACTGGGACCTGGGCAACCTCACCGGCAGGACTAGAAGGGAACTTACGTGGGTTCTCTCAAATTAGAAAACGTAGAATAGGGAAATGGAATGTAACACACAGATATTGTAAAAATATGTTTAGAGTCTTAGCAGCAGCACTTTTTCAAAATGTGAGTAAATCTTATTTTTTTCTCATAAGACTTTGTTCATGAAACATTTTATATAGTGCTCAAAAGGCATATTTTACTTAACTCAAACTTTATAAACTAGAAATAGAATAAATAATAATGAAGAAAATGATATATATATGTATATACATATATACATGATATGAAAAGAAAGAATATGGATTAAATAAATATCTAAATGTTGCAGAGGGTATTATTTTTACTCTAAAATCCTCCTGTGTGTGCTGATTAATAACAGGGAATGCCTACATAACCACCATAGAGGTATATACTTTAGTAAAATGAACACTGAGATTAGACTTTAATCTGTCATCTATATTTCAGTATTTCAATTGCCCAAAAATTATTCTTTATAGCTTCTGCTTCCTCTAAGACAAGATCCAATCATGAATTAGATTTTGCTTTTAGTTGTCACATGTCTTGACCTTGACCTTTTTGAAAAGCACAGCAGGTAACCACTCCCCCTATCTTTTGCTAAACAAAAACATTCTTCAGGTGTTGTACTTGACATTTCTTCACAACTGGAATCCGGATAGCCATTCCCAGCCAGAACTCTGCAGAGTGGATACTGCATCAGTCAGAGCATCTCACTTGTAAATGTACAATGTACAGTGTTCAGCTGCCCCTTATCTTATATTTCTTGTTGCCTCTCAACCAAGGTGCTGTCCCTTGTCTCCAATGCATCATTGTCTTTTATGAAGCAAATGAGAAACTTTTAGAGAGGTGCATTAAGCCCCCTGATCAACATTTCCCCTTGATTAGCCATTCAGTGATAATCTCTGCCTAATCCAATTTTGACTTTGATGTGTTAAAACTGTTAATTTCCCAACTCCAACACTGCCTCCATACTTAATTGATGAGCCCAGGACATTCTTCCTCTACCAAGAGCACTCATATTCCTTCTTTATTTGCTTTCTTCAATGTCTATTTATTGCTGGCATGTACTCATGATTTTGGTTTCTAAGTTTATGTAGGTTTCTGAAATTTATATCTCTGTGTTTTACATTTTCTAAAATAAATTGCACATACACACATAAAGATAACTAGATAAAGTATGTGTGCATGCATATGGGTGCATATGGATATGTCAACTCAAGGACCTTTAAGGAACACCTCATGTTAGTATCATCCTAAAACAATTTACTAAGAGCCCATCAAGTCTTATGAATGGCACTCTCACGATTTTGAAAATACATGTTGGCACTAAAACACTTTTAGATTATTATCAACCTAGATAATATCTAGGGTGCCCAAAAGGCACAAAGCTGTAATAAAATGAAATGTCCACTAGTCCATTTACCACAGTGACCCAAGGAGACCAGCCTCTGTGGAAGACAGTAAAATTCCCAGAATTATTATTTAATGTTTATTGTCACCATATCACATGCAGAGCAGTGATAAATAAAACTGTTCTCACTTTGTACCAACATCGCAAGGCACTTGGCCTCATTCAAAGGGGAGAAATTTCTCCTTAAGAAAAAATGCTCCTTCCATGAAAAAGTTAGAGGGCTACAGATGAATTTAGCCTTTTATAAATTACTCCTCAACATAATTATTCAAATAACATAAAGAAAAAGAATATCTTGCAGCACAGCCTATTGAGAAAGTAACCCATGTTATAAAGATACCCTCGAAGTCCCAAAATTGCCCAGCCAATCCCCTACCCCGCTTCTCTGTCCCCACAGGCAGACTGTCAAAACGCCTGTTGACCTGATGCTTTGAGCTGTGTCATAGACCAACCCTCTGCTTTTCTGAGCTAATGTTGGTAAGCAGATACAGAACAGTGAGTGGAAAATCCATATTTAAAACACATCCAAAACTGAGCTAATTAGATGTGTGGAGTCTCTCTGCACCCAACCCTAACACTTCCGATCACTCTTCACCATCTCTTTAGCAAAAAGTTTTACATTAGTTTTTCGAGTCTGTTTTCCCTATGTGCTTTGAAGAGCATGCAGACATCATCAAGATCCAGACATACATCTTGCAGCTCATCCCAGCGCTTTCCGATCAAGTGCTACACATTTTGGTAATATTCTTTAATCCTAGCAATTTCCATATAAGGTACAGAGTCACTACTTCACATCCCTATCAGTATTATCTATTTTTACTGAAAAAAGTTAAAAGCAGAGTAAAACTAGGCTACGTATTTTATTTCTCTCATCCATTTAAATATTTAAGATGATGGTTAACCTAACACACACTATATTTAGGGAATTCTTCCAAGACTTCCAGCTTTTTAGAGTCATGTTATATAGGTAGACATTGCCTGTCCAGAGAAATTTCTCATTGCTCCTGACTCTCTCAAGAGTCTGCTTTCTCCCTAAGACGTGACATCGTCCTTCCACTCAAATCTCCAAATTCCTGTGGAAATCAAGGCAGAGAACTTTGACTTCTTTCCCAACGAACATCCAAATATTTCCACTAAAGAAGAATCTTTCTAATACAGAATTTCATCTTTTAAGCTGCACAGTACACGGCAAACACCATGACACTGCAATGTTTCCTTCAGTGTGGACAATCGTTTAGGTAGATGACACTCTGTCAACACATCTTTTTGAAGGGAAAGAAAGAGGTAAAACAACATGCCATTCTATATTATATGGTAAATACATAGGTACTCTGGGTTTCTTTTCCCTCCACGTCTAAGATCTTCATTTTAATTTTATACTTGGACCTAAGATGTCCTACTCAATATGTGATTAAAATAATAGTCAAAAGAGATTAGCTATCCCATAGAATTGCATTCTAATTCTCCTTCTTACTTTAAAAGAGTAAAAAAATGAAAGCCCTCTCTTTGTTTTGCCTTCCACCAAGAAAACTGTCTTATAAAATGGATCAACTTCCTACACATTCTTTTTCCAGGGTATTCATTGCCTTTAGAATCTTCTTCTTTCTCATCAGGTATCATTAAGTGCTTAGTGGGTACTGTTAGAAATATTTCAGTGCTGAAAATTATAATGTCTACATGGATGTTCAAAAAGCATAATCTATTTACAATTACAGAACAAAACCCTGAGAGAAATGAAATAAATAAAAGCTGTTTCATCCCCTCCCACACACAAGCACAGCTCTATGTCTTAATAGCTGTTATTACAGGATAACTTTTTCCAGTTTCTAGAGTTTAAGACTCTGAAAATAAATTTTAAAAGAAAAGGTATCATAGAAATATAATGACATAGGATATAAATAGTTTCTATTCTCTAACTAATAAAATATGACTAACTTAGAACAGAAATACTGACTTAAATACAAATTTAAGACCCATTATTCAAGGTGTATCAGTTATTAAATTAAATATAACTATTTCATATAAAAATGCCCATGATATTCTAAAATGTTTTATTAAAATGTTCAAACAACTTCTGTATCTAGAAAACTAAAAGCCCTGGTTGACTGTGATCTTCCTTATTCAACAATTAAAACGTTGGAGGATAGATAAACTGCCACATCTTCGAGTTGTCACAGAAAGATTCCGCAGGAACATGGGAAATAAGCAAGACTGGAAGTTGGCTTTTGCCTGGGGAATTCATCACATACCTGGAGCTTTGAGCTTCTGCTTTGGTGTGAAATGAGAGAAAACTTAGCTGGGTCCAATGTCAGGAATCTCATAGGATGCTTTCCCTTATAAAACTGAGATCCTAAAGGAATAAAGTCATTTACTAGAAAGGAAACTAGTTGACTTCAATCCTGGTATGATTTGGATGGGGGAGAAACCTCCATGAAAAATATAAACTTCACCTAGCTTACAGCTCAAAGTCACAATAACGGAGGAAGGAAAAAAGCAAGAGAGAAAAAGAAAGAAAGGGAGGGAGGAAGAGAGGGAGGGAAAGAGGGCAGGAGGCAGGGAGGCAGACAGACCTAGACAGAAGCAGATAATTTAATTTAAAACAGTCCCAGGTTGCTGAGTACTTAGCAAGTGGCAGAAGCAGCCCCAAGTTCTAAGTGAAACCGGGTATGAAATATTCCTACATGCAAGTCTGAGGAAAATAGCTAGTTGATGTTTTACATAAGCATAGACCTCAGAAGGCAATGTGATTCCATGTAGGCGTGCCAGCTGAAACAATAGCCAGCCAAAGGAAATCCACAAGGATTG